>JAHBCN010000551.1:0-172227 GCA_019359885.1 Listronotus oregonensis | reverse complement strand
TTTTCCAAAATTTCCCCAAAAGTTCTTTTTTTGGTTCCCCAGAACTTTTAATAGGACACTCAACGTGAATTACCCTGTATATATAAATCTTTCTTACTTATACGATTTTAAAATGGTTTTCTTTTTTCGCATTTAGTGCGGAGAGTGCACGCTCGTTGGAAAATAAACAAAAAACATTTTTTAAAATAAATTAGATATAGTTATATAGAAACAAAAGACATACACAATTTAAAAAAATGTCTGTTATTTATCATAGCAAAAAAATATAAAATAAAATACTTAACTATATCTTTTAGATATTTGATAATTTTGCAAAAGTTACTGCTTTCTAAATTTTAATACTTAACAACATTAGATATTATAAAAGTTTTACGGCCGAGGATGATCGCATTGTTAAATTTAGCAATGGACTTAGCAGTTTAGAATGTTTAATAAAACGTCATTGTCAGTGTTATTCAATGATTTTAGTAGGCAACCTGTCAAAATCTGACATTTTGTTAAACATTCTTTAACCGCTGTTAACTTTTAACAATTTGCTAAGTTGACAACGGTTAAAGAATGTTTAACAACATATCAGATTTTAACAGGTTGCCTACTAAAATCATTGAATAACACTGACAATGACATTTTGTTAAACATTCTAAACTGCTAAGTCCATTGCTAAATTTAACAACGCGATCATCACTCGGCCGTTAGGTTATTTAAAAAATGACATTTGGTTGTTAAGCTTTTTCGCCCGATATTTTCTACTTGGTTAAAGTCCAAATTTTGATGAGGATTTAACCCCAAATAAAACAATCTATAATATAAAATATTGAAATCAAAAATATCTTTTTATTTTTTAGCTCTACAACTGGCCAAACGTCTAAAGAAAATATTTCAATTTGTGTTGCGAACTTTTTCATTTCATTCCGGGCTTAGAAGGAATATATAACCGCATCAAATAAAAGTTTATTGGCCTGACTGAGACTTATCTTTTTTGCACCTGTTAAGAATAGACATTGGTGATTGAGGGCGATTGAGGCACAATTGAATTTCATTCAATCAGGTTTATTTTTTTTTTTTTTGAGAACAGAGTAAAAAGAAAAAAAGCACCCTTAGGTTATAAAAATATAATGCAAACAAACACAGAATCTTTTTAAATTGTCTAAACTAACAAGGTATTCAAAAAAAAGCACAATACGTATCAAGGAGCACCCGACAGAAAATACGTTAAATATAACAAATTAAAGTTTAACCAATTAACTAAAAGTAATTAAGTAAAAAGTTACTTAAGAAAAGCCACCCAACAGGTTGCAGACAAAAGATATGTAGTAAAACAAAAACAATTTTATTGATTTTTTATTTATTTATTTATTTATTTTTTGTTAGGGTAATGAGTTTTATTATTATAATGATTTAACATTTACACCATATTTTTAGGAATATATTTTTAATAAAAATAGAGGTTAATAAAAATAATAATGCAAAACAAATAAAACCACATCATAAATGAAAACTCACTTTAAACTAAAAATTAATACACTTCACTAACTAGATTTTTAAATAACGAAAAATGGCTAGATGCTCCTTTCCAGTCGTCGCGTCGAGTCGAACGTTATCATTAGCACAACACCGCAGAGCATGCCTCTGCGGTGTTGTGTTAATTTTCAAGATATTGTAAATTTTACGAGAATCGGGATAATTTAGACTAGTTTTAAGTAAACATTCGTTAAAAATCAAGTTTTACCGTTATTATAAAGTATAAAATTACCTATAAATAAAATATAGTTTTTTACGTACGAAATAAAATGTGCCAAAGTACAATAAAAATTACGTAATTTTAACCCAATATTGGACAGGGTAGCTCAGGTAATCTACTCTACTGAATCTGTATAAGAAACCTATAGTCCGGGTAAATCTGTATTACACCTTTAAATGATTTTGGAAGTACAAAAATCGAGATAAAACCTTTTGCATTAGCTTAAGAAACAGATCAACTACAAAGTGTCGGAAAGGGATATTAGATACTACAAAAAGGGGAGTTTTTTACCTTAATTTTTTACACCCTACACCCCTAAAACATACATTTCGATAAAAAAAATCCCCGTTTTTAATGGTGCATATAAATTTTTTGGGTCACTAAATTTAAATATGATATTAAAAATTAAAATTGACGGCTTAAAAGGGCTAACTACACCCTTTTTTACAACACACACCTCTAAAACATACATTTCGTTAAAAAAACGTTTTCCCCGTTTTTAACGATACATACAGTGTGTCCCAAATTGGTGGGGAATGTATGGGGATCTTGGAAACCACGATAGATAGAAAATCGGTTAAATGGGGAAAGTTTTGGACAATTTTGTTAGTAAGCTAATCCCGTTTACTACATGGTTCTATCTATTTAGGTTTTTAAGAAATTTTGAAAAAACCTGAAACATAAATTTTTGAAAATCGGCCATATTTTTTTTACAAGTGAAAATTTTTCAAATCTGTAAAAACTTCTTCAAAGCAACTTTTTTTGTAGAATATGACTAAGTAGTCAATTTTTATTTTCTACGTTTCGGCTTTTAGAATCATCATCAACTTTATTTTTCATGGACGCCATATTGGATTTATACGCAGCCAAATAGTGCTTTTTATTCTGATTTCAACAATGTATAACATGTTATAATTTAAGAGTTTATAACCTCATTTATTTTAAAAAACAAATATTTTCTCAGTTGGCCTTGATTCCGGCGAACGTAATTTTTTTTGTAAACAATAAAATATTAGTAATTAGCAAAATAGATAAGCTATAGAAGATATTTTACAGAAATGGGTTTCGCGACCATAGCTATAACATTAATACCGTGTTACAACAAAACTACACCTAACAAGTTAATAGAAACAAGTGAAAACAAAAACAATGAAAAGTGGATAAACTAATATGAAGATGTAAAATAACGAGCTAAATTCAAAATGTTGTCCATATTTCTCAACATATTAACGATATTTTTTAAATAGTCCTAACTACCCTATGAATGGTTAACTTAGGTGAGTGGATTTCATCCAACATCCCTGGCTGAAGATGTTGGATTTTCTTAAATTGTTGGTTACTGTAGCATCTCGTTGTCGATTGTCTTCAACGTACTTCTTAGGTCGTGGTTTTTTAAAACTTCCGAATTTAAGCAAATTTGTAACCAGTTTTTGAAAGTATGTTAGTTTAGGATGTTGCCTTTCAGGGAAATTGTCGAAATACGTTTGCGCAGCTTTATTAACATTTCTATTGCTTTGGAAATAACGTTGCAAAATATTAAGTTTTTCTTTAAATAATTAATTATTTTACAAAGTTAAAAAAAATTTAATAACGTATCCGAGCTAACTTGATAATGACGCTAGATGACATTCGCCGGAATCAAGGCCAACTGAGAAAATATTTGTTTTTTGAAGTGGATGAGGTTATAAACTTCTAAACTATAAATGTTATACATTGTTGAAATAAGAATAAAAAGCACTATTGGCTGCGACAAATCAATATGGCCCTAGAAAAAGTAAAGTTGATGATGATTCATCAACTTTCTTTTTCATATGGGTGCCATTACATTTTGTTGTAACACGTTATTAACGTGATAGCTATGTTCCCATTTTTGTAAAATATCTCTTCAGCTTATCTATTTTGCCAATTACTAATATTTTATTGTTTACAAAAAAAAAATGACGTTCTCCGGAATCAAGGCCAACTGAGAAAATATTTGTTTTTCGAAATAAATGAGGTGATAAACTCATAAATTATAACATGTTATACATTGTTGAAATCAGAATAAAAAGCACTATTTGGCTGCGTAAAAATCCAATATGGCGTCCATATGAAAAAATAAAGTTGATGATGATTCTAAAAACCCGAAACGTAGAAAATAAAAATTGACTACTTGGTCATATTCTACAAAAAAAGTTGCTTTGAAGAAGTTTTTACAGCTTTGAACAATTTTCACTTATAAAAAAAATATGGCCGATTTTCGAAAATGCATGTTTCAGGTTTTTTTAAAATTTCTCAAAAACCTGAATAGATAGAACCATGTAGTAAACGGGATAAGCTTACTAACATAATTGTCCAAAACTTTCCCCATTTAACCGATTTTCTATCTATCGTGGTTTCCAAGATCCCCATACATTCCCCACCAATTTGGGACACACTGTATAGGTTTTTTAAGTCACTGAATTTGAATACAATATTAAAAATTACATGTGAGGGCTTATAAGAGCTTAATTCACCCTTTTTTTTACACCTCACGCCCCTAAAACATAAATTTCGCAAAAAAAAAGTTTTTCCCCATTTTTAATGGTACATTTAGGCTTTTTGGGCCACTGAATTTAAATATAATATCAGAAATTACATTTAAGAGCTTAGAAGGGTTAAATTGACACTTTTTTTACATCCTACACCCCTAAAACATACATTTCGTTCTCTCTCTTTTTAATGGTACATAGGTTTTTCTGGGCCACTGAAATCAAATCTAATACCAGGAATAATAATAAGAGGGGTAAGTTTTCGTTAGTTTACCCCTATTTTAACTTCTGTTACCCTATAGACATTATTTTTTCTAAAATTACTGTTTTTTTTTTTTAATTTGAAGGGATGATGTAGGTTTATTGGGTCGTTAAATTTAAATCTCAAGTCAGAAACGATAATCAAGGGGTTAGATTGAATTTCCCGTAAAATGCGATTTTGTTTTTAATTTTTTTTTAAATACGAATTTTCTAAAAACGGTATCTTTTTTTGTTTTACAAGTCTTAAAAAAATTACAATGTTGCAACTACAAGAGATAGAACAAATCTGACGGCACTTTCCCGAGTTTGATTTTCGAAACAACTCCGTTTTTTAAATTTTGACGATTTCAGCACACCTTTGTATCTCGGTTGTTGGTAAAGATAGAAAAAAAAGTAAAAAGCAGCTATCTGTAAAATTTTATGTAAAATCTAGCGGTGTTATCAATTTTTTTTATCGGTTACAGTTTTAAAGATATAATGCAAAGTTGTTTTCTTAAAATAGCACAACCTGTATATATTCTACTCTTCGTTTCAAAAAAAAATTACTTGATTATTAATGCTATACCTATTTTCAGGCAAAATAGTTTGTTGTAAAAAAAAAGAAGATGATTATCACTTTGTCACAAAAGCCAGTTTCAAAATGCTTGTTAGAGACTTATTTTAAAGGCATATAGCCTAAGGAAAAAAATCAAAGACACTCATGAAAATTAAATACTGAAAAGCCGTCTATAGCACGTAGGCTAATACAGTACTACAATGCAAAGGTATTGTATTTATTAATTTCTCAATTTTCCTCGGTTCATCTCACAATCGTTATGAACTCATGCCAGACTTTTAAAAATATTTTTAAATTTGCTTTAAATTAACATAATAAATTTTTATGTAAACCGATGGGAAAGTGAGGTAAGTTTCGCAAATTTTTATTTTTTCCAAATTTAAAATCTAATTAACTTTTTAGTAAGCGCTGATGGAGAGAGAGATTACTGTCAAACAAATATAAGCGAAGTGCAATTAGGATAATACCGTAAAAGTATAATAACGATGTTTTGGCAGTATCAAATAACACGCTCTTTTGTGAGTTTCTTAAGTGATCATAAAACCATAAAATCACAAAAGCCAAAAAATACAAAAAATTAATTTTAAGGTAAAAAAGTTAAAACCGCTTTGTTTAATACTTTAAAAAGAAAGGACATGGCACACTTCTTATAGATTTGAGTCACCGACAGATTAAGCATTTTCTTTCATTGCGCCAACCTTGTAGCTATACAGGGTAATACCATAAAATAAAGTCAAAAATTCTTGAAAATATTTATTTTAGTTATTACAAAATACTGTCTGTTACCCTAGACTGATAAAATTAGGCATTTTTTATATGAAAAGAATATATGGAATATATATTTTTTATCGTGTACAGGATTTTTATCTGTCATGTCCTACAGGGTGCACAATTTATTAATGAACCAACAAAAATACAGTCCAGAAGGCCTAAATATAATTTGTCAGTTATTATTATAACCTATAGGAATTTCGTAACTTGGTAGTAACTCATTTATACATACAGCGTGTCCCCCCAAAAAAGTCATTTTTAGATACAGGGTAAGCCAAAATTATTCCAGTCATACTGAAACCGCTGTTGTAATTTTTTTTTCACCGATGTACACTATAAACATACTGGGTGATGTAAACAGAAGTTTCGAAAAGTGCCTTAGTATTACGTAAAATTTCGCAATTTAATACAAACATGAATAATAATTAATGCATAATATCTTACAGTAAAAATACAGAATACGGGTTTTAGGGTAACCCTTAATCATTTCAAAACAAAAATACACACTATGTTAAACTTCAAACAGTAACAAGTTAGATAAACCCATGATGAACCCAAACAAAATATTTGTCGTAGTAGGCGTTTTTTAAACAAACGGTGTCGCTTGGTAAACAAATACATAAATATGTTTGTTTGCATTAGTCAATGCATCAAGTTATTTTGAATGTGTAAGGTCCATATTTTTTGGATATAAGAAATAATGATGCAGCTATTATTCGTAATGAGATGCAACAGGAGCGCGAAAATATTCATTAATGGCTACACGATGGCGATGTATTTGTTGTGGACAGACGTTATAGAGACGCTGTTGAATTTTTAGGAAATCTAAACTTAAACGTGCAGATGCCACCTACCCTTGCACATAATCAAAGGCAGTTTACAACTGAGCAAGCAAATATGGCACAAAAAATTACAAAAATAAGATGAATAGTGAAGACCCGGAAGGGACATCTACAATCACTTTTTAAATTTTTTAGAGACCATATTTCCATGCGTGTGCACTTATAAATACATTTAAAGAACCTATTCATATGCATGACGCCAACGAAGAGCTTGCTGAACAACTGCTAGCTATAGCACGAAATCCGGAAAATAAACTACAAACAAGAATTGAACTGGGCCATTTTAAGTTACGTCGAGGTGGTGGTGCATGGGTAAATATGGAAAACAATAATATTAAAATTTCTGTTTTGCCTATAGACAATGTTATTTTTAAAACATTTGGTACCTATCAAGTGAGGCTTTCTCCAGCTTATATTCAAGATACCGCTGAAAGGAAACCAAATAATAAATATATTCTTTAAGTTCAACAATTTGTTGAACCTGCCTTAATAAGAGCAGAGATATTTTCAAGGTTTACGCAAGCTATTAAGCATAGTATTTTCATTTTATATTTGCTTCCTTTATTCCAAGAAAATGGTAATCCTATTTCGGGTACCTATTGCATATGCAAAGTGGGTGCCAGAACACTTGGCGTATGTGCCCATGTTGCCAGTGTAATATGATACCTGGGATATGCTAGGTATCAGCAGGTTGTTAAATATCCAACAACTGTTTTACTTACAACTGTTTTGGACGCTGCACATAGAGCAGTTGAAGAGCCACAAGTTCTTGAATAGTATGATCTTTTCATCTCTGTTTCTCATAAATAGTATAGTTTAAAAATGTTTTAGTATTAAGTATTTAATTAAGCTAAACAATGGCCTTAGTTTGATACAAATAAACAATACTAATTAATACATCATTGTTGTTATGAGTTACTAATAAACATATGTCGCTCTACAAACAGTATCTAACTTGTTACTGTTTGAAGTTTACCATAGTGTTTATTTTTGTTTTGAAATGATTAAGGGTTACCTTAAAACCTGTATCTGTATTTTTACTGTAAGATATTATGCATTAATTATAATTATTATTCATGTTTGTATTAAATTGCGACATTTTACGTAATACTAAGTCACTTTTCGAAACTTCTGTTATCACCCAGTATGTGTATAGGGTAGATGGGTGAAAAAACATCTTTTTACAACAGCGGTTTTAGTATGACCGAAAAAAATATAAATAAAATCGCCATATAATTTTGGATCACGCAGTATCTAAAAATGACTTTTTTGGGGGCCACGCTGTATGTATGAATGAGTTACTGCCAAGTTACGAAATTCCTATAGGTTATAATAATAACTGACATAACATATTATATTTAGGCCTATTGGACTGTATATTTGTTGGTTCATTAATAAATCGTGCACCCTGTAGGACAGACAGATAAAAACCCTGTACATGAAAAAAAAAAGTACTTTAAATGGAATACATATATAGGTATACCATTTTCTTTGGCCTAAATTTTACCTAAGGAACCAGATATCGAGATACGGTTTTCGCGAGCTGGTTTAGGGATTATTTAGCTACTTTTTAATAATTAAAAAATTATACCAATGCAATTAATTTTTTTGAGAAAATTAACCATTTCTGTCGGAATATCGAAAAAAGCCCTCTAGCGGCGACATGTGAAACTAACAGAACTTCAAATATTATAACATTTAAAGCCCAAGAAAAGCTCTTGTGAACTAACCTAAGCTTGTTAAAATCGGCTTAGCCGTTTTGAAGATACATAGTGTTTTTTACGGAAACCTTTAAATACCCCCCACCACGTTATTTTTAGAGATACAAAGAAAATTGTCAAACAAAAAGGTTCAAATTATCCTCGACTTTAAAAATCAGGTATTTTTTTGTTAGGTTAATATAGCAAAATTCACAGAAACATCACTTTTTAGATTCAAGATTGCAGTTACGCCCCTGGCGGTCATTTCAGAAACTTGAAAATAATTTCCAGCTATTTCTCTTGACCACTTTTACTAAAAATATTTTTCCCCAACGCTGTGCGATAAACATTTTCTGAGATACAGCCGGCGTCTTTTCTTATTTGGACACCCGGTACATACACCACATAAAACACCGATAAAAAAGATTTTTACTTATATTACAGCTACAGAGATGTATATACGTGACGTACTTATGCCTATACACTACAGGGTGCCACAGATTCGAGTGCATGCATGGGGATCTCGGCAACCGTAAGAGATACTGTGATGTTCGAGGTCCGAATGTTCAAGATTAAATAAGAAGTTACTATTTAATATTACTAATAAACTTTATTATTATTAAGGAACGTTTAATTACATACAATTAAACGATTAATGAAGAACCGATAGAAGCGTGTTGAGATTCACGGATAGACTGCCAATTCAATGTTGCCAAGTGGCATGTACAATTATCAGACAATTACTATGATACAATTAATATAATCATATGTCACACGCCCCATTTTTATATAAAAAAAAAATGAATCCAAAAAGAAATACAAAAAATTTGGCATTGCCGTTTTAGGCACTAAAAACAAGAAACATTACCAAACTTTTCAAACAAAAAAAAAAAAAAAACATTATTCCTTTATATAATTGTCAGAAATTTTATCATTTTATTATAGTTTTTTTTATATATAATTAAGTCTCTCTGGGGGACGGCTGATACGACCACTTTTTGTTTTAATAGGAAACTGTCCTGAAGACGCGTATTTCACTGGATAAGAATTTTCAACAGTCTGGTCATCGTCTAGGACAGGCTGCTGCTCTGGATGCAGTTTGTATGTGGACTGAAAATCTCTGGATAGTCGAAGAGGTCTCAGATGTTGCCTATTACGTCTATATTCACCTTCGTTAATTTTTACAGTGTAATCATTACTACTGTTTTTTGCCATCACTTTGCCACGGGTCCATCGTCTTTTTCCCTCTTGCAACAAAACAGGATCACCAATTTCCAACTCTGACAGTTTTTTGGTTGAGCGATCATAGTACTGCTTTTGTTTCAGCTGATTTTCTTTTAACTTTTTCTCAACATTTTTGTCTAAAAAATTAGGGGTTAAAAGTTCAGTTTTAATAGGCAAGTTAGTTCTAAACTTTCGACCCGTCAATAGCACAGAAGGTGCTGGCATGTTATTTTTTGGTGTACTGTTGTAATCAAGAAGAGCAATAAAAGGATCTTTACTTGTTTGGAAAGCCTTTAAAAATAACCCTTTAATAGTCTGAATGGTTCTTTCCACCATACCATTACTTTTTGGATACAAAGGACTAGAATATGTTAACTGAATATCATAGTTTCTGGCGAAATTACTATATTCATATGAACTAAAAGGCGGTCCATTATCGGAAAAAATTTCTAATGGAAGTCCAGTTAACGAAAACACATTTTTTAGGCTGGAAATAACAGTACTTGCAGTTTTATTTAAAATTTTATTCACAACAGCGAACTTGGAATAATAGTCCACGATAACAATAAAATCTTGTGACGCAACTGTCATAAAGTCAATACCGATTTTTTTCCAGGGAAAATCTGATACTTCATGAGGTGTTAACGGTTCCACACATTACTTTTAGAGTACATTTGGCAGGTAACACACGTTAGCACCATTTCTTCAATATCTTTGGAAAGTCCAGGGTAGTAAATAGCTTCTTGAGCCTTTCCCTTACAAGAAACTACTCCTTGATGAGACTGGTGTATTATATTTAAAAACTCGCCTCTTAACGATTTTGGAATGACTAATCTTCGTTGATAAAAAAGAACATTTTCGTGAAGATAAATATCATTTCGAACATTCCAATATTGTTTAACTTCGGGAGGTACTAAGGATTTGTGCTCAGGCCACCCATTAATTGCATAACACTTTACTTTTTGAAGCACTGGATCAAGGTCAATTTCTCTTTGCAAACGTTCCTTTTTTCTTTAGTAGTTGTGATAATAGAATATACTCTTAAATTATTTTCCAAATAATCTGTGTTTACTGTTTCTTTTAAAGGATCCCTACTTAAAGCATCTGGAATTTTCATATTTTTACCAGGAACATATTTCAGAGAAAATTGATACCTCATTAACCTCATAGCAAGACGTTGAATTCTTGGAGACATTTCATCTAGTGGTTTTTTCAAAAGACCTAATAGGGGACGATGATCAGTTTCAGCTTCAAATGAAATGCCATACAAATAAAAAGAAAATTTTTCACAACCAAAAACTAGAGCAAGTAACTCCTTTTCTATATGGTTATATCTTTTTTGAGTTTCTGTTAGGGACACAGACGTAAACTCTATAGGATATCCATCTTGAGAAATCATAGCTCCAAGGCCATATGGGCTGGCATCAACTGACAACACTGTTTTCTTCTTAGGATCGAAAAAACGAAGTGTGATAGCAGAAGATACAAGCTGTTTTATTTTATCAAAGCATGCTTGCTCATTTGCCGACCAGTGCCAGTCATTTTTCTCACTTAAAAGAATTTCTAAGACAACTTGTCTCATTTGAAAGGTTAGGTATAAATTTAGCAAGATATACCACCATTCCCAAAAAGCGTTGCAAATCTTTCCTGTTTTGGGGAGAAGGATATTAGAAATGGCTTTTGTCCTTTCAGGATCAGGGGAGATGCCCTCTTGACTAATTTGATGACCTAAGAATTTGACCTTGGTCAAACAAAATTTAGATTTTTCTAAATTTAGTGTCAAGCCACTTTTTTAATTCTGTCTAACACAGATCTAAGATTATTTTGATGCTCTTCCATGGAATACCAAAAATAAGAATATCATCAAAATATGTAATTTGACCAGGAATATTTTCCAAAAGCTCGTACATATACCGCTGAAAAATCTCTGGAGCACATGTTAGATCCCTATGGTAGTCTTAAATAACGAAATCGTCCAAATGGTGTTGTAAAGTACATAATAAAGAGCTTTTATGGTCTAAGGGTAGCTGCAAAAAAGCAGATGACGCATCTAACAAAGAAAAATACTTAGCGCCAGACAATTTTGAAAATAGCGTGTCTTGAGTGGGAATGTGAAACCTTTCCCGTTTAATATACTTATTTAAAAACACTGGATCCATGCAAATCCTAATATCCGCACCATTATTTTTTGGAACTACAACAATGGGGTTTTGCCAGTCAGTTGGTTCACTAACTGGGACTATTAGTTTATCACAAACCATTTTATCAAGTTTGTCCTTGACTTTTTCACGAAGAGCAAGGGGAATTTTTCTCGTACCAGAAATAGTCGGAACAGCATCAGGGGTTAAAGTTATTGAAAATTTTCTATTAACTTTACCGATTCCCGAAAAAACGCACTGATAATTTTGCAAAAAATTGTCAAATTCGTTATTTACAACACTAACTTCTCGGTATTGTTATAATCACGAATAATATTTAGTTCTGAGCACCAGACAATCCTAAAATTGATCTTGACAAACTACTGTTTAAAATGTAGAAAGGTAAAGTTTTAGAGATATTTTTAAATTTGCACAGTAAATTAATTTGTCCTAAAATATCAAGTTTTGTCCTGTGTAGCTAGAAAGTTTACTCGAAGCCGGTTGTAATTCACTAAAGTCAATTTTTAGTTTTAAAAAATCACTATTACTTAGAATATTAACCTGACTGCCCGTGTCTATTTTTAGGTCTATATTATAAGAATTAATTTGAATTTTTTCAAACCAGTCTACTGAATCTACACAAGAAGAGACACAAGCACTTCCATTAATATGGTCTATTGTCCAGACAACCTGTACATCATTTTCATCAGAGTCACTATTATTTGCGTCATATATTTCATGAACATTACGACTCTTTTAGAACAAAATTTTCTGTAATGTCCTTTTTGATGACATAGAGAACAATATCTATTAAAAGCAGGACACTTACCCTTGGGGTGCTGCAAACCACACTTTTACAAGGCAAAATGTTACCTTTTTGTAGCTTGACCTCTGTCATTAGTTGAGTATATTCATTTCCATTTGACTTGCTTCCTGAGTATCCAGAAAACTGTCCGCTCCTCCTGACTGCATTCACTTCTTTTGCAATTTCACGCTGAGTCATCACACTACTTTCCATAGATCTTGCATATATCTATTGCTTTATTTAACTCCAAATCAGCACATTGTAAAGTTTTTCCTGTATTCTTGAGTCTCGAATTCCCAATACAATTCTATCTAAGATTAAAACATCTCTTTCTACAAATTCACAAGTTATGGCTAACTGCTTTAAGGCGGTAACAAATTGATCTATATTTTCATTTGGTAACTGATCCTTTTAAAAAAAACTTAAAGGTTCGTAGACCAGATTTTTCAAGGGGTTACAATATTGATCAAATTTCCCTATAACTATAGTATATTTCTTTTCATCACCATCAGCTTCATATTCAAAAGTGTTGAATATATGTACCCTCATCGCCTAGGAGATTTAAAAGCAAGGCAATTTTTGTTTTATCATCTTTTGAAATTTTTCCTGTTGTGTCAAAAACAATTCAAATTTCGTTTCCAAAATTTCCAGTTACTAAAACATTATTTCCTTGAAACTAAATGGTTCAGGAGCTCTGCCTTCGGACATTTTGATAAGTTATAGTACCAAACACAAGAATTTCAACAATTCTAATTACAGGCACAAAAGCTCAAAAACAAACTTATCAAAATACACTTTTTAGAGTTTAACGCCCGCTTTACTCCAAACGAGTCGATCCGACAACGCTGTTTATCAAGTGACCACGGTACCACCGAAAATTTCGCAAAAAACTGTTAAAAATGCGCGATCGGTGCCGTTTTTTATTGCCACTTTGCGTATTTTACACCGGTTAACTTCATCACTTTACCGCTGTCACCATGTGATTTTTCGAGGTCCGAATGTTCAAGATTAAAATAAGAAGTCACTATTTAATATTACTAATAAACTTTATTATTATTAAGGAACGTTTAATTACATACAATTAAACGATTAATGAAGAACCGATAGAAGCGTGTTGAGATTCACGGATAGACTGCCAATTCAATGTTGCCAAGTGGCATGTACAATTATCAGACAATTACTATGATACAATTAATATAATCATATGTCACAGATATCGAAGTGGTTAAATTATGGCAAAGTTGCGCATTTAGGTGCCTAACAACATGCCGGTTAAAGTTAAACCCGATACTTCCGGAGATATCAGGAACCGAAATTTGCCGATTTCTTTTTTTATTTTTCTGACGTTATTTGGGATAGGGAAAACAAAAGACACTTTATTATGGCCATTTTTGCTTAAAAACAGGTTGAGAGATTTTCTGACGTTTCGTTTGCTTAAACCATCATCAACTTTATTTTTTAAATACGACACTCAATTGTGTATTGCATTTTTTTGAAGCAGTTATCCCAATTACCATGATGTATAAAACTTAATATTTTTCTGTTAAATAAACATATTTTCCATAAGAGACAATGAGTTAGACAAGGAACGCACATCATTTCTTATAGGGGCATTCCATATTTGTTAATAAATATTATACATTTTTGTAATTGGGATAATAAGGGGTTCAAAAAAATTAAATAAAATTCCAGGTCCGTATTTAAAAAAATAAAGTTGATGATGGTTTAACGAAAACGAAACGTCGTACGGAAAATCTCTCAACGCTGTTTTGTAGAGCTTAAAAAGTGGCCGTGGGCGAGTGTCTTTTGTTTTTCCATATCTCTTTAAATAACGTCAGAAAAAAATAAAAACGAAATCGGCAAATTTCGTTTTTTTCCAGATATCTCCGGAAGTACTCGGAATTTTGCAACTTTCTAAAGTGGAAATTGTTAGTTACGCAAATACACAACTTTGCCATAATTTAACCCAGTTCGTATCTCTTACGGTTTCCGAGATGCATGCACTCGAATCTGTGGCACCCTGTATGCATACAAAGACGGTTACAACTTTTTGAATCGTTATATCTCAGAAAACCGCTGGCTTTTAGATAATTTTATGATCTACAATTTTTGTTAAGGGTAGTTTTACGATAAAACTTGCCGTTTTGAAAAAAAATGCGAAAAACCCATTTTTTAACCTTTGACTTCGAGTCATTTTTTTTCACGTACGATGGGGAATTTTAAAATGTTATTTTCAATTATGTTTTGAACAATTTTACTCACTTTTAGCTTGATGTAAATTTATGTACCTTTGAATGTCTAGATTGACCGGAGAAATTGTAAAGTGTCATAAAAATAAAAGTGTAAGTAATTTTATAACACTACTGTTTACTTTATAAAGCTTAATTAATATTCGGATTTTGTTTTATTACTAGTTAAGAACTGGTTATTATCGAAAAAGGCTAATTTTTTAAAAGATAAGTTTAAATTATTGCCGATACCGTCTCAAATATTTTTTGGACAATCTATTTACTCGGAATCAAGAAGGTACAAATGTCAGGTGGCTTACTAATCCGACAGAGCTTGTTTTTCCAATAATATTAAGTATAGTATTTTATGTTTAACTATCAGAGATACTAAGGTACATTTTTTAGCTTTTCTAAGAAAAGTAAGTAAGCCTCTAGGTATAATGGTACTACTAATGATCATTTAATGTTTAAAGGACGTTGATCTTTAGGTCCAATTAGGTTTTTAGTTATAACAAAAAAAATATCAAAACAGAATTAGTTAGAAAATTGTCCAGTTTAATGTAACAAGAACAGTTATGTTCACTGTTACGAAAAAGTTTGTCAATTCTCATTCCATAAATACAGCAGGGTAAGTTCTGCGGAATGCCCACAATTTGATATTGTACGCGTTACTTTTAAAAATAAGCTTACATTTTATAAGCATATTATATCCATAGTCATAGAAGCTTAAAAAAGTGTGGATTTATTTTTCGACAAAAAAATATTTTTTGTGTTTTAACCACTAAAATCTCTATCATGCTAAATCAAATCTTTCTTGGAGTGCTGTTCCCATATTCGTGATATGTCTTCTTCCACAAAATGTAATTTCAACACCATTTTAAGAAGAGGTCTTTATCATATCAGTGATCAGTGCTTATCAATAAACTAAAAGGAACCAGGTAACTTTTTTCCTATTAAAGAATAATTTTATGGAGTATGTAAATATTTTCTAGACTTTTGTATGTGTGGCCATTGTATAAAATTAAAAAAAAAGAAAAGATTTTGCTCTTAATAATTAAATAGGCATACCTTTCTTCTGTTTCAGGCTTCCAAAGTATTTTATCTATTAAAATTTTAGGCTCTTAACTTGACTCCACGACATTCTTTCCATTATTAGTTTAACAAAATTACGCTTTGGATTTTAAGCACTTTTTTGTTTCTTTTATGTTAAAAGCAGGGAATATTTTTGCAGGGGACTTACTTGAAGATTTAATATATATATTTTTTTAATATTTCTTAAAATAAGTACTGGGGGGGTGAGAAATAAAAGCACGCCATTATTGTTTGTATATTTTAAGTAAATAAGAAAACATATTGTTATCTTTTATCAAAAATTACTTAAAAAGAGGTAATTCTGGAACCTTCCCCTTAGGCCTTTTTAAAACATAGTGATTTAACAAAGCACATACCCTTAAATAATATGAATATTGTTATTTGAGTATTAATTATATAAAAATATGTATTTCTGAGCCTTTTATCAAGTATTTGAATGAGATCCTTAAACAACTTGGTAAGTTATTTTACTAAATATTATGCTTAAATTGCTAGTCAGACTTAAAGCCACATATTAAGAAGAAATAAAAAATAATATAAAAAAACGTATCCAAACAAACAAAAATTGAAAAGTTAACATATCTTCTCAAAAATATTAATAAATATTGAAAAATGAAATTATTTTGACAGTCCTAGTGTCAGAAAATAAGAAATATTTTAAAAGTGGGCTTTATTAAGTACAATATACTTCATGAGTGTTATAAGCAGTATTTAATTCGCATATTCTAAAAATTGTAATTTAAATTCATAGGTATCTTTTTCATGAGTTATATTGTGATCCGTATACATTACTTGAAACAGAACTTTGAAGAATAACGTATTAAAATTCAATAGAAATTACGACAAATTAATAACGCGCAATGAAAACGCCCGTCCGTCACAAACGACCGGTCACCAGTATCGCTGTGACCGCGAGCAGGCCTTTGGCGCATTGTTTGCCGAGTCGTGGGGCTGTCGTCTATGCGTGTGTAAAGTATGTTTAATATAAATATATTTTAACCGACTTTTCCACACCTCTACCTTATTTAAGCATATGCTTTATTTGTATCAGGTACCTTAATATATATTTATATATTTATTTATATATATATATATATATATATATATATATATATATATATATTTCATATAAATATATATATATATATATACATATAAATATATATAAATATATATATAAAATATATATAAATATATAATAAATATATATATAAATATATATATAAATATATATAATATATATATATAAATATATATAAATATATATAATATAAATATATATAAATATATATATATATATATATATATATATATATATATATATATATATATATATATATATATATATATATATATATATATATATATATATATATAATATATATATATATATATATATATTATATATATATATATATATATATATATATATATTCCAAAATTTTTAAAAATAAATGTTCCTTGCATGGTCGGCAAATATTTTTTATTTAACTGTAATACTAAATTTTTTTAAAACAGTTTAACAGTTATTTATTATTTCGTAAGAAAACATTACTTGTAACAATTTAGGTTTTCAGAGAATCAATAAATGTAAGCATATAAATAAATCCAGGCGATAATATTTTCAAGTGCAAAATAATATTTTGCAAACTGATGTTTGTTAACTTTGTTATTTTTTATGTTAAAAGTACCCACGGTTATGTAAAAAAAAATGATGTACACATTGTATTTAAGATATCATAAAAATCTTTAAATTACTAAAACAGCCCTAACGTGGGTATAAATCATATTTGGGATAACATGAAAGTCATAGGCTTTACGCTAAATTACTAAAACAACGCTAACATGGCTTGCGGCTGTTTCAGTATAGTTGGTCAGTACATTAATCAGTAGGTTACAGGCGGGATAGCGACGCCAAAGTAATAAAACCTTATTACCTCTAATAGAGGTCAGCGTTGTATTTTAAAATACATTTTATAGTGTGGTATCAATACCATACGTTGTAAAAATTATGTGGTTATAATACTAACAACGCAAATATAATAAAAATAGTAAAGAGAAATAGGTTTCTTAATAAATATTAAAAAATCTTTATTTAAAAAACGCATTAATAATAAATATTAAACTAATATGTACAAGATACAAATCGTTAAAATGTTGTGTTTTATTCCGTTTACTTTTTATTTTTGGGTATCTTTTTACTGAGAATTAAAATTATTTACGGGGAAAGCACACTGTGTCGGCAGAAAAAATTGACACTTTTCGCGATTTTTTTTAGAACCTGGAAATAATAAAATAATAGAGTTTGTTGGCCAAAATAGTATGTACCTTGGACTTTATTCTCTTACTTTTTTATTCAAAAATATTGACATCCATCGAAGATATAAGTGTTGCACGGAGACGGCACACTCGTTAGGGGGGCCATGGTTAAAGGCACGAAATCTGCTGTACTCATCTAAAACAAAAGTAAGGCATTTTAGTTGTTCCTTAGAAGTGTGCCTTCAGTCGTACACGAGCTAATTGAATAAAATTGTTTTTTTCATGCAATGGCGACGATTTGAAAAAATGACCATTTTTGGACCCCACTTTTTCGGCCAAAAAAAAGTAAATATTTATGAAAAAAATATATTTCGTGTACGACTGAAAATAATTTTATGCCTTATAATTGAGGCCAAAAATAATTTAGATCGGATGGAAATTTTTCAGATGCCGCCTTCAACCAACTCGAAAAACGTGGTTTCGAGAAAAACGTGTTAAAAAAAATTTCATTACTTTTCACTCGAATAAAGGCAACAAAAGCTGACACTTACCGGCTGTCGTCGATCCCTGCATCATAGTTATTAATGCCGCGGCTCCTAGTACTTTTCCCTGGAATCGACTCAGCTTCGTCCAGTGCACGATCCTGCTCGTCGCTATGTAGGGTTACAGCGAACTCTTTTTCGCAAAATGCAAGCATTTCCCTTTCTGGTTTGATTTTTGCTTCATTTGCAACGTACATTAATGCACTTGGCCCTGCATTAAAGATGCAGACTGCCGAATAAGTTGCAATTACAACCACATCACATACTGGCGAAATGTTTTGACAAATGTAAATGTAATGCTTTAAAGCGACGCGAACGACACGACTAGACACGACTAAATAGCTAGAATAGCTGCATTATGGGTAAATAACATGTACAAAAATCCAGGTAGAAGGTTCATAGAGCATTTGCCATAGAAACGGGCTCTAAAATGTGGGACGGAGAAGTCGCAGCACGACAGGACTCATTAAATAATCACCTTTTTTGGCAGTTCTCGGCACATTTTTTGTTATGTCTATATAATACCTCTGTATATTGAATATAAAAATTGAATATTGTAATATTATATCTTATATATTATATTATAATATTAAAAAAAGCAGAAGTGCAAGAGTCTTGCAGGTCGGTCTTGGTCTTGCGTAGTCTTGCACTCCCCGGTCTTGGTCTTGGTCTTGGTCTTGCAAGCGAAAAGGCGGGCTTGGTCTGGTCTCGGTCTTGGTCTTGCTGCAAAACCAAGATCAAGACTGCAAGACCAAGACCGGTCTCGCTCATCACTAATGCCAATGAAAAGGATTGAAGTTTTCGTCAAAATAATAGTTTGAGAAAATTGGCATGCACCGCATATGCAGTTTTTTAGCAACTTTAAATAATGTTCAATGTTCATTTTATAGTAAAAGAATTATGTAGCACAAATGGCATGCATGCTGCATATGTACTTAGTATTATAAACATTAATTAAAGTTGCAAAAAAAGTTGGCAAATTTCTGTGACTTCGCTTTGTTATTTATTAAAGCGTATTATTTTTAGTTCCCAATAAAAATGGCATGCACGTTTGTCTGCACAAAATGTAAAATAAAATAATTTGTTTTTTATGTTTAATATTAAAAAAATCCCAAATTTTTTGTGATTTTGTTTTGCATGCCATTTCATATTTCATTAGGAAATAACAATATAATCTTGAATAATAAATGGCCATTTCAAATTTTATTAGCAAATAGCATTGTAACCTTAAATAATAAATGGCATGCATGCTGCATATGTACTTCGTATGATAAGGAATTATAAAAGTTGCAAATAAGTGCAAATTTTTGTGTCTTTATTTTGCATGCCGCCTTATTATTAACGAATAATTGTTATTTAGGTTTAAAAAAGCTCATGTATGTAGCCACTGCACAACATAGAAAAAAATTGTAAATATTTTTTTCCGTGGCGAGTGGAGTAAAATTATTTAACCTTGCCCGTCACCGTCTCACAACCTATAAGTACTAAGTACTATGCGTGCCGGGTTTTTAGATGTTTAACCCATTTTTCCCAGTTTTGTTAACCGGGTAAGTTCTGCAGAATGCCCTTAATTTAATCTTGTTCCTGTTGTTGTCCAAGTACAAAAACATGCAGATATTCATTTTCACGGCAACTTTTAAACGACGCCGTAGTGTAGTGCCGCCACGGACGTTATACAAGTAACTACCACCACTTAACTATCCCACATCGGGTTGTTTGTTAAAACTTTGCTACCTAACAAAAATAAAAAAACCAGAAAATTATATTAATTGTTTAAATTCATATTTATACTTAATGCGACGCTAGAGCACTGCACGAGTTTGGGCTGTGCTCACATATTGGACCCGATGGGCTGGCGGGGTGTTCGGGCCTGGTGGGCTGATTGGACCTGGTAGGCTGATTGGACCTGGTGGGCTGATCGGGCCTGGTGGGCTGATCGGGCCTGGAGGGCTGATTGAGCACGGTGGGCTGATCGGGCCTGACAATCTGTCCAAAATGTCAT
Source organism: Listronotus oregonensis (assembly GCA_019359885.1). Lineage (NCBI taxonomy): Eukaryota > Metazoa > Arthropoda > Insecta > Coleoptera > Curculionidae > Listronotus > Listronotus oregonensis. The sequence continues at coordinate 151,556 of JAHBCN010000551.1, read as the reverse complement.
GCTTGTATAAGTAGTTAAGTGAAAGCAGTGTAAGAGATTATAATTATTTGTTTATTTATTATTTTTAAGATCCTTTATATTTTTTCAGTCCCATGCCCCTCCAAAAAACATTATTTAATCATTTGTGTCCTATAGGAAGCAATATAAATTAAAAAAAAAAACAACCAAATATGATGGCAAAAAGTTAGGACTAAGGGTGCTACAGACTTGAGTTTTATATGTTTTCTGAATTCTGATACTTGTATTTTTATTTTCTAGGGTAATTTAATTCACACAATACTTAACTTACCCCCTAAAGTAAAAACTGCTAAAACCGTAAGTGAAATTTTTAGATTATTTTGCAAAAAAAACTTTGTATTGTTTTAGAGCAAATCTATACGCTCCTGTACTTTAGTTTACATCTAGTAATAAAGTGCTATAATTTTTATTAATAAAAAGTAACACCAAATTGGTTTATTCAACACAATTTATCGTTTCTTTTTCGACTAGGAACATTAATGTAATTCCCAGGAGACCCATCAATGTAAATCCCCTTCGTAAATCCGTTACTTAGCCTCCTAATCTCACCTTCGGCCTATCTTATCCCGGTATTTTGTGTGACTGCCAGGTCGCATTTATAAAAAAGTAAGGCTTGGAACACTGAGAGCAAAGCTTGCGTCGATTATTTTTAAGCCTAAAAATAGAGATGGTAGTTTTTATCGAGAGTGTTTTAGTACCGATTTTATTATCTAACATTTGATTCGCATTGCTGTTGCATATACTGGAATCGCCGTATTATACGGTGGTGATAAAAATATTAAAAGGAAATGCAATGATTACCCTAAAATTCGATTATAAATTTTAAATTTTCGAAAATAAGAACTTTGCTTGTTTTTTTACACTTATACTTTACACCTATGTTGCCATGAAATTAGTTTTAAATATTGTAATCTTTTAATAGTAAAACTTAACGCAACTTCGCGGCTTTATAATCTTGGTTATATATAATTTTAGACTTTGGTACACTTTTGCCTTGGAACCCATGGCTGATGCAGAAATTAATTTTAAGTTAAAATTATTTGATTTATTAGTTTTTAACTTTTTGTGTGATATTCAATTTTTTTAAATATATATTGTTACAGATTTTAGTTAGTGTTTAGTTATTAGAAATATAAAAGGTTAGAATTATTTTATTTAGGTTAATAATTTATTTAAAATAGGTTACCTCAGTTTTTCCCTCTTTCGACGGTCATTGCGGATTATCCTGAGGGCGCTGGAGACATCCTTTTTACACTTTTCTTACATCCTGTAGTAAAAGAATCCTTCCAGCTAATTCTAGACTTTTCCAGACTTTTCCATTCTTTTCCACTTCACTATAAAAAGCGCGAGGAAAATCCGCACGGGCCAGTTTTAGTTTTGATTCCGACGAGTTAAGAAGTTGACAGACAGTTAAAGGTTAAACAGTTGTCATTATTACGTTACGTTAAAGTGTTACCATAGAAACGTTTGTAAACCAGATATCCAATAAAAAGGTGTAAAACCAGGATCCGTGTTTTTATACGGGGTGTCACGGAACATTTGGTGTCAGAAGCGGAACGAGATCCCCAAAGAAGTCGAAGTTGATAAGAAGAGTTTTTGAATGCCAGTTGGGACAAGACAACAAACAGCAGTTATGGAAGAATTAAGTGCTCTAATAAAGCAAATGACGGAAGATCTAAAAAAAGAAATGAAGAACAGCCAAAATTCCATGAAAGAAGACCTAAAAGAAGAAATGAAGAGAAGTCAAGAAGAAATGAAGACCAGCCAAGAATCCATGAAAGAAGATCTAAAGAAGGAAATGAAGACCAGTCAAGAATCCATGAAGAAAGACCTAAAGGATGAAATGAAGAGAAGTCAAGAAGAAATGAAGAGAAGTCAAGACGAAATGAAGAGAAGTCAAGAAGAAATGAAGACCAATCAAGAGAAAATGAAAAAAAGTCAAGAAGAAATGAAGAGCCAAATTCGAATAAGTCAAGAAGAAACACGACAGCAAATAGAGAAAATCCAAAAAGACATTAAAAGAAGCCAAGCAGAGATGAAACAAGAGCTGAAAGAAAAGATGGTAAAGATCCGAGAAAACCTAAAAGGAGAATTTTATCAAAGCCAAGATGAGATGAGAAAACAAATGTTACTTGAGGTAAAACTTTCCAAAGAAGATGTAAAAGAGGAAATAGAAGTAATACAGCACACCGTACAGACAGTTGAAAGTCATGTTCAGCAAGTCCAAGGCCAAATACAACAGGAAGTGCAACATTTACAACGACAAATTCAAAAGCTAGCTAGTACAGGCGTCGTCTCAGAAAGTGGTACCGTAACAACTATTATGAAACCACCAACTTTTGATGGCAAGATACCATGGGTTACATATCTTCGACAGTTTGAAGCTGCTGCTGATGGAAAAGGCACGAGCTCTAGTACTTGCTCTTCGAGGTGAAGCCATGGAAGTGTTAAGAAATATTCCCGAAGCAAAACAATGTGACTATGAATCCATTGTAAAGTTACTGGAAATGAGATACGGTGAAGCCCACTTACAGGAGGTTTATAAAGCTCAGCTTCAAGGACGAAGACAAAGATACAATGAAAGCCTTCAGGAGTATGAAGCGGATATCGTACGGCTAATTAATTTGACATATCCAGCCTACCCAGAAGAAATTAAACAAGAATTAGCAGTAGGTAGTTTTATTGAAGGCTTACGTGATCCAGATATGAACCAGGCGTTAAGAATGGCTAGACTTAAGAAAATATCCGAAGCTCTTGCCTATGCACTTCAGTTTGAAACAGCTAAACAAACATCCAGAGGTCAGACAAGAGTTCGAAGGATGAACTTTGTTCCAGAAGATGAAAATTCAAATAATGATTTTGCAAGAGTGATGAAGGAGTTGCAGGAATATTCCTTAAAAACAAACAGAAAAAGACAGCACTATGACATTTAGACGAAGAAATAACATCTGTTGCTGGAAGTGTGGTAAAGAGGGTCATGCCCAAAGAAATTGTACCAGATTTAATGTCCCTGCCAGTAGTTCGGAAACTCCCAGTAGCCAGTTTTAAGGGGCGAAAGCTGGCTAGGTGCTACCAAGCCCCATCAACGACAATAATAAGAGTATCCCGGCTGCAAAACAACGGCTCCAGCTTGGTAGTACCTGGAAATATATGCGGTCGGGAATGTGAAATGGTTCTAGATACTGGTTCCACACATACTATCGTAAGGCCTAACATCGTAGCCCACTGCAAAATATTCCGTCCAGAGAAAAATTACATTTTGGAATCTGCTAATGGAGAAGTCATACCAATTCAAGGAATACATGAAGCCAGAATAGCCTTGGGGACGACAACCTTTATACACGTTGTGTTTGTTGCTGACATAATGGATGAAGTTATTCTTGGCCTTGACATTATGGAACATCAGAAGTTTGTACTTGACCTTCCACAACGAATACTGCGAACTAATAATGAAGAGATTGTAATGAGACCCCCACGGAACAATGAAGCATCCATTCGAGAAGTTGTACTTACAGAAGATGTCATACTACCCCCAAATTCAGAAGTCATTATCCAAGCAAGGTGTGAAGAATCAGAAGAAGGTGAAATCCTATTAGTCGAACCAATTGAAAATAGTCCACTATACGCTAAAGGAATTCTACCCGCAAGAACTCTGACGCAAAATAAAAGAAATACGGTATTTGTCAGAATGTTGAACCTAAAGGACTACTCTCAACAAGTCAAAGAGGGTGACAAAATTGGTACCTATCAACCTGCTAATATGATAGTTACCAATACCTTTGCTAAACCTGTAGAAGTTGCCTCAAGTAAACTACCTGATGCTCTGCAAGACCTGGTGATTTCATCAAAGGCCCTGCTAAATCCAGTGCAGGTTACTAAGCTGGAAGACCTTTTAAGAAGAAATCAAGACGTTTTCTCTGTCTCTGAAAAGGATTTGGGAAAAACCAGCATAGTTCATCATCGAATAAATACAGGTGATGCAGCACCAATAAGGCAACCACCACGACGAATTCCTTTGGCTAAAAGAGACGAAGTTGAGAAGTTAATTGGAGACATGCAAAACCAAGGCATTATAGAACCATCCCAGAGTCCATGGTCATCTCCAGTAGTCCTGGTTAAAAAGAAAGATGGTTCTACCAGGTTTTGTGTTGACTTCAGAAGACTTAATGACGTCACGAAGAAGGACAGTTTTCCATTACCAAGAATAGACGATACTCTAGATACGCTGACGGGTTCAAAATGGTTTTCGACCTTAGACCTGAAAAGTGGCTATTGGCAAGTAGAACTTCATCCTGAAGATAAGGAAAAATCTGCCTTCTCGACCGGAACCGGACTGTGGCAGTTTAATGTTATGCCATTTGGTCTATGCAATGCCCCTGCTACTTTTGAACGATTGATGGAGTTAACATTACGGGGACTAACTTGGAAAACATGCCTGGTATATCTAGATGACATTATTATTCTTGGAAAAACATTTGAAGACCACCTGAAAAATGTTGAAGAGGTTTTTCAGAAGCTAAGATCTGCCCAGCTGAAGCTTAGTCCAAAGAAATGTCACCTTTTTCAAAAAGAAGTTAAATACCTGGGGCACATAATTACTGAAGAAGGAGTGAAAACAGATCCAGAGAAGACAGAAGCTATCCAAAACTGGCCTACACCGAAAACAAGCATGAAATTAGAAGTTTCCTGGGGTTGTGCACTTACTATAGAAGATTTATACATGGATTTGCTGCCGTTGCCAGACCATTACATCGACTTACCGAGAACAACAAAAGCTATGAATGGACCGAAGATTGTGAAGCAGCCTTTATACAACTGAAGAAAGCCCTTTGCAATCCTCCAGTGTTGTCATATCCACAACCCAATCAAACTTTTATTGTGGACACTGATGCAAGCAATACTTCTATTGGTGGAATTTTGTCACAGATACAAGATGGCCAAGAAAAAGTGATAGCGTATTTCAGCAAAGGGTTTTTTCGAAACCTGAACGAAATTATTGTGTGACTAGAAAAGAACTTCTAGCTATCGTCAAATCTCTGGAACATTTTCATAAGTACCTTTATGGCCAGAAATTTCACCTGAGAACTGACCATGCATCACTTAAATGGTTGCTTCAGTTCAAGAATCCCGAAGGTCAGATAGCACGATGGTTACAACGTGTTCAAGAATACGATTTTAAAATTGAACATCGAAGAGGATTGAACCATAAGAATGCTGACGCTCTATCAAGAAGACCTTGCCCCGAAGATTGTAAACATTGCAGTAGACGTGAAGAACAAGAAGATCCCGATGAATTTCACTGCCGAAGAACACGCATCCAGTGCTCTCAAGAATGGGACCCTAAAATCCTTGCAAAAGAACAGCAAGAGGATCCTGATCTTGGAGATATTGTGAAACTTAAGACAGAAAATTTAGAAAGACCCCCATATCAGAAAATAGCTTCAAAGTCTCCGGGATTTAAAGGGTACTGGGCCATATGGGACTCTTTAATAATGAAAGATTGCCTATTAAAAAGAGTCTGGGAAAGTTCTGACGGCAAAAGCTGTACCTATCAAACAATACTACCCACCAAAAGGATTCCAGAAGTATTGCAAGCCTTGCACAATGGTATAGGCGGTGGCCATTTCGGAGTTATGAAGACTCTTGAAAAGGTTCGAGAAAGGTTCTACTGGCTGGGAAGTCGTGCCGATGTCAAAGACTGGTGCAGAAGGTGTAAGGACTGCGCCTCCAGCAAGGGACCTAAGACACGAAGCCATGGCAAGATGAAGCAATACAATGTAGGAGCACCTTTTGAAAGAATTGCCATAGACATAGCAGGACCATTTCCAACAAGTAAATCTGGGAATCGCTATATTTTAGTAGCGATGGATTACTTCAGCAAATGGCCAGAAGTCTACGCAATACCAAATCAAGAAGCTACCATTATTGCCGACGTACTATTTCAACAATGGATTTGCCGATATGGAGTACCAAGAGAAATACATACTGATCAAGGCAGAAACTTTGAGTCCGATCTATTCAAGAACCTCTGTAATTCCTGGGTATCCATAAAACCAGAACTACCCCCCTTCACCCCCAGTCAGATGGAATGGTCGAAAGATTTAACAGAACTCTTGATAACTACCTGAAAATTAAGGTAAATGACCAACAAAGTAACTGGGACACCTGTATACAGCCGTTTTTACTAGCCTATCGCTCCGCAGCTCACGAAACAACTGGAACGTCACCTGCAAAAGTCATTTTTGGAGTGGATTTATGCCTTCCAGTTGATTTATTTACTGGACGACCTTCTACCAATGAAAAGCCAGCAGAAGATTATGTAAGTCAACTCAGTAAACAGCTGCAAGAAATACACGAAGGGGTTCGCAATAAGCTACAAAAGAAAGTGACCGTATGAAGTCCCGCTATGACTTAAAAGCTAATCATAAGGGATTCATTGTCGGTGAAAAGGTTTGGTTATACAATCCAAGAAGAACCAAGGGGCGTTCACCGAAACTGCAGAAGTCATGGGAGGACCATATAAAGTAGTAACCCGGCTTAATGATCTGGTACCGAATTCAGAAGAGCCCACAGGCGAAGATGAAAGTTGTACATCTAGAACGGCTGTGTCGCTATCAAGATCGAGAAGATACTTGATCGAGACGATCAAAACTTGGGAGGGGGCAATGTTACAGATTTTAGTTAGTGTTTAGTTATTAGAAATATAAAAGGTTAGAATTATTTTATTTAGGTTAATAATTTATTTAAAATAGGTTACCTCAGTTTTTCCCTCTTTCGACGGTCATTGCGGATTATCCTGAGGGCGCTGGAGACATCCTTTTTACACTTTTCTTACATCCTGTAGTAAATAAATCCTTCCAGCTAATTCTAGACTTTTCCAGACTTTTCCATTCTTTTCCACTTCACTATAAAAAGCGCGAGGAAAATCCGCACGGGCCAGTTTTAGTTTTGATTCCGACGAGTTAAGAAGTTGACAGACAGTTAAAGGTTAAACAGTTGTCATTATTACGTTACGTTAAAGTGTTACCATAGAAACGTTTGTAAACCAGATATCCAATAAAAAGGTGTAAAACCAGGATCCGTGTTTTTATACGGGGTGTCACGGAACAATATTTTTAACTATATTAGGCTATTAACTATAAGGAAATAAACGTGATACTAAGAAACAAATTTGTAAGTACGTTTTATAATGGATTATAATTTGAAATGAAAAATAAAAAATTGCATTTATGATGTTTTTTAGACTTGTTTACAACTTTTTTCTGGGGCAGCTATAATAAAGCTGTAAAAATTGATGAAAATTCTTTTAGCCAAGCTCATTTTAAAGTTTTGATGTAAGCTTTCTCTTTTGTATAGTGCCATACCTGTCTTGCCTCAGAAAGCGAAAAAAATCTAAAAAAATACGATTTTTATTTTTTTAAATTAATTTTTAATTATTTTATTAATTTTTCAATGAAATATTGCTATTTTCTAATGAAATTTTAAGTCAGATTTGTCACATAGGTGTACCTCTATAACGTTTATATATTTTAGCTACAGAACGCCTTAATGTAACAGACTCTGAAGATAATATTAAATATTTGCTAGAGTCATAACCATTTTCATGTGGAACAATATTCTAATCTAAGCTTAAGGTTTCTAGTTGATATAGTAGGCACTAAAATAAAATTTCCTATTATTTTATATTTAGAAATAAACAGACCGTCCTGTTCGACATAAAATTCACACAGGGTAGATGTGTAAAAAGGCACTTTACTGGGACATCGTTAACGAACTATGGTAGAGTTGGAACTAAAAAAACTTGCCTAATAAGAGGTGTTAGTAATAAAAGCTACTAAAAAACCACCAGCTATTTCAATTTTTGGTTTTGTAGTTATTGTGTTGGAGATATTTTGTACAGTAAATTTTTTCTATAGGAAATAATTTTGTATTTACGTTTTCTAGCTAATAGGAAAAATACGTTTTAAGTCTGATTAGACTTTTTTAACCTTTCATTTTTGTAGTGTAACGACTTCTTTTCTGCGAACATTTTATTTCAAATATACGTATTTTTTTTGGGCCATTTAAACCATAGAGGTGCTACTTTTGAATATAACAATAATAAAGTCTTTTAAATTCAGGATATAATTGACACTTTTGGGATGGTGTTATTAAAAATTATCTCTCATCAAATAGCCAAACACTAAGAAAAGCAACATTGTCTAATTGATATATCTCGTTGTGATTACCAAATACCAACAAAAAGCGGCAATTTTTTAAAGTAGGTATAACTTCTGACTTTCAAATTTCTGATGCTATTTCTTTTTTTTTTTTTAGGTAAGTGATCTTATCCTTGAAACGGTTGAAACTTATTGCTTTAAGTACAACAGTAGCTTGTTCTTAAAATTCAAGTAAGTACTAATTATTGAAGTTTAAGACACATATGTTTTTATTTACATTAAAACCGTTTTATTGCAATATAAATCACAACTTTTTTTTAAATAGATATTTACCAACACTGATTTTATAATGGCAACAGCGCACTGATGGGCACAAAGCATATTAAATCAAAGCTTCGTTTAACATCAATTGTAGCATGTGTACCATGTAGTTATTCCCACTTCTGCATGTATCTTTTTGCTTTTGTATCCTAAAGGCGCGCTGTAGTTGCAAAAGTCGGATTTCTAAACTTTTCAGATGCCCAAATTTCAGAAAGAATCCATTTAAAATTTAGTAGTGTTAAGGTTAAGGCAGATGCTAAATTATGAAAGAAATAATATAATACACTATTTTTACTTAATATAATAAAGGAGATTTAAATTCATTATAACTGACCATACAAAATTGGTTGGTACGTTAATAGAAAAAAACTTACTCACATACTATAATGTGTTTTATTGTATATTAACTTAATAATCTATTCATTACTTAAAACATACAAAACTCAATGAAAAAAATGCTTTTATACAAAGTTGACAGCAGCAAAAATATAGAATGAAACTTATATAAAAAAATGTGCCAAAAAGTTATTCTTTAAAACCAAAGAAATAAAAATGTTATGTAAGCGGATTGGCAATTGTTTTTTTTACTTCAGACTATTATGCATGCATTTTTCTCATTTTCTTACGCTCGACTTTAGAAATAACTAATTTTTTACATAAGAATCCAGCCAGCCGTTTTTTTTTTTAAACATGGATTTTGAGAAAGTGCCAATTAAAATAATTTAAAACCTAAGGTTATAGCAGAATGATGACACTGCTAATAATGCTAAAATTGTTCTTGATAATTCAAGAACTTGATTTTACAATAGGCCACTTGCCAAAGCTAGCTTTTGGAAATTCCAGCTCACAAAAGGTTTTTCAAAATCCCACAACGCTCACTTCCCTATTTCTTAAAAGGATTTAAAGATGTATACACTTACAAGTCGTAATCAATTAAGAAACTTTGTCATGCACTTTTTTTATTGTTTTAACACGAAATACTAAGCTTCTATTTTGATTAATATAAGTTTTTTAGCAGCTCTTAATAGAGCAACAAGAAATCCAACTCTTACTTTCCTTTATTCCTAGAGTTTTAAGACTAAAAAATCTGCGAAATGAGTAGGCAAATATGAAAAGCAAGTTAAAAAATTGGTGCAAATAACAAAAATGTTTTAAAATTAAGTACACTTTTAGGATTTTGTAGCTTAGCGACGGTTAACTGAATATAGGCGTGAGCAAATTTTTTCATTATTTAACAAATATTGATCTTATGTATAAATTGCTTTTTTAAGAGTTTAATAATTTCTTTTCGTTTTTAAGATATTTAATTTGGAGCGTTTAAGTAATATACCCTCTATACAAATTTACTTAAGATTTTTTCGGGAGCAACTTATTATGTTTACGTGTTGACACAAAAAATTAAAAATAATTTTGTTAAATTAAAAAGAGTTTCGATTTTTTTAGCTTAAATACATTTGGACAGGATGTTCCTTAAGGACATGCTAATATTTAAGGGGTGATTTCTGCTTTCATTTTAGGAAAAAAACTTCCTATGAACGTAGGTCCTAAAAGTCAACTTTTGAGATACAGGGTGATAAAGTTTACAAAAAAATCAGTTTTTTAATAATAACTAAGATTCTATTGTAGACATATTAATGAAATTTGGTTCATGTCTTCTATGCATCAAGGTGCATTTCCTGATGTACCAGTGGCATCCGTACGGGTTTTGCATTGAATATTTTTGGAAAAAAAATACTACGCACTGCTTTCTCTTAAAATAAACATTCCTTTTAAAAGCTTCAATCATTTTTGAGCAAATTTGATCGCCTGGTTTTTCTTTGTCCAACGCATGGCTTTCCCTTTAAAAAAATAAAATTCGTTTTACTTCAGGATCAATTCCTGATGCGGTTTCGGGCGTGTGGGAAACCTTTTTTTTCGAGCTATTAAGGTCGTTTAATATGAATTGGTAAGTAGTTTGGACATAAGTAACTAATTTTTCTTTAAGAAAAAAAAACATGCGACATTAGAATTTTAATTAGTATTTTACCTTGCACAAAAACTTTTATTTTATAAAAGTAAGTTTAAATGAATGACTCAAATTTATTAGTTACCAGTAATACTAACACTGATGATAAAAATTGTTGGAACTGGCCACCTTCACTTAATAGGCATGCTTCCGCCTGTCTACGCATGGAATTACGCACATGTTCAAATATTCCTGGCGTATTCCGTATAGTTTTTCACGGGGGCAACTAGTGGCTTTCTTACGATTAAATCAAACGTATTAACGGGACTTTTATAGACTAACTAGGGGACGGTCCGAGAGGTGCATCGAGTTATGGGCTCCCACTTCGCGTGCTTATAGTGTGGGTAGGTACCAATCAAACCCTAAATTTTTAAGTGCTAACTCAGCTTCGTTTTCGAGAAATCGCCAGTTAAAAAAAATGACATTAAATTGGTTAGTTTTAATCAATAAAGGCGCGTAAAATTTATTTTTTAACTTATTACAATTTTTTAATGATAAGTTTTAAATTTTTTACAAAACTAAAAAAAAAAAAAAACACAACTTCGACTAAACTCGAACCAGAACCGTCTGGACGCGAGTCTGATTCTGCCGCTGGGCTACTTACTTACAAATAGCTTTATTAAATACGTATATATTTACAATACTTCCTAAGGCTACATGTGTACATACAATATATTTAGAAAACAGAAACACAAGTATTTATAATATTTATAGGTTACAGTCTAGAGTGCCTTCGCAGGCTTTGAGAATGGGCGACAACTGGGTGAGGGTTAGGGCTGCTGGAAACCCTAGGTAGTGAGGAAGTATTGGTTTCGGGATGGATAGCATTTTCCGATTAGCAATCTTACAAATTTTATTAGGCATTGGCTCTGCTAAAAGCTTGAGGAAATTTTATTAATTGAGTTCTATTTAACATATTGTATTTAAAAAGAGTTGCTGGGAAAAGTACCCGAAAACCCAGCTTGTTGTGTCAGGTACAACGTATCAATAAACCAAGCTCGGTCTGTTTTGTTGTCGGTACTTCACATTTATTCACATTTGTTCAGTGTTTGACTCATTATTCACACTCTCATTCACACTAACAAGGCATCCTGATGGAAAAAAATGGGCCTATTAAATAAATCACCAATAATTCTTGCCCATACATTAACAGAAATATGGTGTTGAAAATGGGTTTTTGTTATAGCATGGGGTTTTTCTTCCGCCCACACATGATTGTTATGAAAATTTTGAATAGCATTCATATATGAACAAAATTTGTAACTCAAACTGCGGATTTAGTGCAATAGTTTAAAGATTCTACTGACAAAAGTTCACACGCTGTGGAAAATCTCTGGAGGGTAATGCCTGTACTCTTAAAGTATGGTATGGGTATAGCAAAAAGTTAACCAAAATACGCCAAATTATTTGATGACAAATATTTAGAGTTCTAGCGATCTTCCTCGTACTCGTTTAGGATGTTCTTCAATTTCTTACATCACAGCGTCCTCAATTTCAGGAGTTCTGATACTTCGAGGTCTACCTTCCGGATTACCTTTCTTAAAAACTATCAGTTTCACTTACGTGCGAAGAATATTTGAAAAGATACGGCTATCTGGTAACGCACGATAAGGATATATCTTTTCTGATAAATGCGTCTGGCTTCTATTGCATTACCATCGGCGACGCCCATATACGTTATGCATTGCCGCCATTTCCGCATTCGTATTATTTACCATATTTACTGATATTCAAAAAAACAGCGGACAACGAAAATAACTTTAATAACGCACTTAAAAATCAAAGTAATGATGCGCTGTGATGGTTTTTAACACCAACAACTAACTTTAAGTCAACAGCCATTACTTTAGAGCATCGAAGTTTGTAAAAACGTCATTTATTTCAGGATAACTAGATTAATGTTTCTAAATATTATTAGTCGAAATTGATCCTGTAAAACAATTTTTATTTTTTTAAGCAAAAACCATGCGGTGGACAAAAAAAACCAGAAGATCAAATTTGCTCAAAAATGAATTATAATTTTTAAAGTAATTTTTATTTTAAGAGAAAGCAATGACGTAGTATTTTTTTCTTCAAAAATATTTAATGCAAAACTCGTACGGACGTCACTGGTAGGAAAAATAAAACATTTTGTACATCAGAAAATGCACCTTGATGCATATAACACATATACCAAATTTCATAAAGATGATTGCAATATTATTTCAGTTATTATTAAAAGACTGTTTTGTTTTATCACCCTTAAGAAAAAAAAACTTCTTAGCGACAAAATGATCATGCAGATAAGGTTATTACTTCGTTATATTAAAGTGTTTTTTTTTATATCGATGGTCGAAGTGAAACACAAGGTGAAAATTGCACGCAGAATTTTTATTTAAGAAATTTTATATACCTGTACAAAGCTTAAAAAAATGGGATGGTAGTAGATTGGCCCTACCGCTTTGATTTTATAGTAAATCACAAGATTAAAAATGATGAGTTTTAGGACGCTTTAGTTCAAGGACAATTACAACTTGACGTATAGTACCCATTTAGGCTTTTAATGAAGGTACATGAAACAGGAAGAAAGGCAATTTCAAAATCTGTATGTTTGGTTTGCCACGGTTTTTAAAACTACTTTTTATAAGGTATATTGTGACAAAGTAAACAAGGATCTCCACCTCTTGGGAAAATTTATAGAGTCACTCCACCACTTGTGGCACATTATACTGCGGAGCACTTAACTACGTGACACTTTATTGGGGCCTCTACCACATGGAGCCCGCGAACTATAGAAGAACTTCACTACTCGTAGTACCCAGTACAAAGCACATTATCAACCCCCTTAATTTGGAACGCCCCCCCGTACACGGGAGTAGTCGGTTAGTATCCCCTTAAACCCCTAACCGTTAACTGTTCACCCCGGACTTCCCAGCTATTGGTACAGGTAACTACTTATACTCTTTTCTCCGGTTTCACATATTTTAATTGTGCTTCAAGGGCAATCGAAATGGACGTGAGATCGTGACTCGTCTTGCATAGGTGACCGTGAAATGAAAAACTTGCATTGACCTTTATATAGGATTATGGACTTGTTCAATTTTTTTACATATGTTAAATTTTTATAAACTCCATTTTAGAATTACCACCCTCAACGCTATTTTTCCATAATTGGCAATATTATTTTTAAATTGTATTTTTTTCTGGCTGTTGTCTGCGGTTGACGGATTAAATAAGGCTGTATACAAAACACATCTGTTTAAGCTAAAATTGTATGAAAATCAATCAGACGGGAATTATTTTTGTGATAAAATGCATGCTGTTATTGGAAGATTTACATAAGAATTCATCAGATGTTTAAATGGTCAATGGTTTAACTAAAATTTAGACAAAAAAAAAGGAAAACCTCTTATCGTCCTTCGAACAGCGGCTGTCCTAAACAACAAAAACAATTTGATTGCATGCTTTGTTTTATTAGCTTTGGCAATCTTATATTATGCTTAAACTTCTAAGACGGGGGTAAATGTTTTTGGTATCAAAACAAATGATTTTCCTTTTAACCCTTTAAGGTTTGTAGGTTGTTTTGTTATTTTAGGGAATTTTAAAGGAAATATTCCAATTAATTTTACTTAGATCGTTTTTTTTTCGATAAGTAACCTTTAGGTCAAACCAATTCTAATTAAGTGGTGTAAACACAAAAGATTCCTGATAAAAGTCTCTTTAAGAATGAGTTTAATTTGTATTTTAGTTTAACAATTTAAAACAAAATATAAAAATAATTTTTGAAACCTGTGAGTGTAAATATATTTTAATCAATTAACGATTTAAAGGATTTTTACTGGATCATCTCTATATTGAAATTGCTAATCCATGGTCCGTGCAGCAGGTTCATGAAATTTTTCTTTTTGATACCTAATATAGCTATCTACTGAAGTAGCAAAAAGTATTTTGATAATTAACGATCCAATTAAAATAGAAAGACACAATAGTTTATTGAATTTTAATATGTTAAAATAATTAAGTAATATTTTACATTTTTGATAAAACCGTGTTCACACTTAACAGCGACACTATTACAGCACGGTATCACGATATACATAACCCTTAGATAGGATGTTGCGCATGGGGGCGAAGCCTACTTGACAAGAACGACGTCACTTAAAAAGTTATTTTTGAAGGTTAGCGTTTTAATCAGCCGTACGTCCTGTTATACTTTCGTAATATTAGTGTTTATTTTAGTTTTTGTGGTGTTTTTTTCATAAAATGAGGTATGCTGTGTGTAAATGCAACTCTGACAACCAGTCAAGTTTAATGATATGTTGAATTTTACTTTAGCCCTAGAGAACAAAATAAACATTTTCGAAAGCTTGGTAAACACTAGTTTCTTTTTATCACGCCGTAGACCGCAAAGTATAGATAATAACAAGTAATGTAACTCTCCCGGTTGCTACCTAATTCTCTCAGTGACCTCGAGTCGGTACCCTGAAATGTACCCTAAAATCGTCAGTGCAGTAGAAGCCGTCCAAGCCGTAGATAAAAAAACAATAAATAAGAGAGTCTAAACGATAGGTGTTTAGAGTCTATTACCGTACTCGAGATAGTGCGAGTAAAAAAAGAAGGCTCCGCCTACAGGGATATGAATATTTTGATTGGCTGCCTCTTATTGCTTTTTTCTGTCTGTATCAAGAAGATAATAATAACATAATAACAAATATTTAACAATATAATGGGTGAAAGTGGGTGGTTGTGGGTGGTAAAAATGTGTGATGGAATACTGAAATACTATTTTGGTGTATTCCTGTTAGTGAACCAAATTTAAAGATTGCAACGTAATATCACGCAAGCAACGTAATGACAGTCTTTCAACCTTAATATCTGTCACATATGTCACTAGGCATGCATCACTTGAATAATTAAACTTATGAGTAATGACCCGCGAGTAGTGAACTATTACTCACCGGTAAAGTAATAGGTGTTATCATCTATTTAAAAATAGTGAATAATAAGCATGTTATTAAATGGTTGTGGAAAACATATTTAATTAAACAAAACATTTAAATCTCTGTAATAGCTTCATTTTAATTTTACTTTTATTTTATTTATGGTTTGATGGAGCCTTAATAAAAGAAATATCACTTTTTATCATTATTATAAACTAAACCGATTGCTAATCGATTGAATTTTTAAAAACTAATACCAAGCTTTAATATTTGTTTTCATTTTTAAAATTCCGAATTAGTATTAGGCATACTCGTACATGTGTATTTCCTGTTTTTTTTTTTTTTTTTTATAAATTAAAAGTAAAAGATGAAATCGTCAAAAACATGGGTCATTAAAACATAAATTCTGCCACTTCATTAAAATAATTCTCCTAATTATTTTATAATTATTTAAACTTTCAAGTATCAAATTTAGCGTACGCCTATGGTCGAGACTAGAAATTCTCGCTTCAAAGTCCCTGGGCCCATTGCGTTAAAACCCTCGAAATTTAACGAAAGTTATGTTACTTCTTTTTATTTATACTTTGGTTTTACCATCTTTTCAAATGTGGGATATTTTTGAGGGTGATTTTGGGGGGGTTGGAGGCGTTTTCGGGTTTTGTGCCCTAAAAGACTTTTGATCACCGTGTTAAGAACTACCACTATGCAAAGTTTGAAAACATGGCCAAAATTCATTTCCATAAAAAATTGTGGATCCTTTAAAGTGTGTTTATCTCGAGAACGGCTACTCCTAGACACTTAAATAAAGTATACATTTTTGATGCAGATGGATTTATAGTAACTATTTTTTAATAAACAGGTCAATATTCTAAGCTTAAAAAAGTTACGACATCTAAAACAAGTGAGGAAGGCCGTAGCTGGGCCCTCTAGTAGCAACATCAAAAGCGTGGACGAATTTAAATTTTCGCCTCAGAAACCCCAGATCCCAAATTTTGTACCGCTAGGTCATTTGGTTAAAGAATAATTAAGAAAAAACGAAAGCAAAATTAAAACTTTAACACCCTGTATCTTAATAACTAAGCAAATTTTATATGAACTTTTCGACTTAAAATCGATCCAGGAATGCCTCCTTCAAATTATGACATACCATTAAGTAACACCCTGTATATCTAATTTGTTTTTACTTGTAAGGTTCATTCGTATCTTGAATTTTAGTCTCAATCTTGCACTTTTCCTTGGCGTTTAACAACACAGCTACGGGAAATCAATGCATTTTATATTATTAATTTGCAAAATAAACTATATAATCATCTCTTTTATTAGACATCTATTTGTATAACTAAAAAAAAACGTATTAAAAACGCACAAAAAACCTATCTCTGCAATGAAAATTACTCTATGAGTGACGTTATGCGCGAAGTGTTCGAAAACACGTTCACGGAAACATCCGGCCCTGGCACGGTATTAACCCACACGACAGTAACATGATCTTTTCTCATTTCCCACACTAGTCGCATCGGGGCTCCAATATGAAGTAGTTTATAGGAAAGTTTCAGTTAACAGGGATTATGTACTGTATTTACTATATTTGCAATTCAGAACACTAAATTGGTTACATTTGATTGTAAAATTAAGGTTTTTTCAATTCATCCTCCATATTTTATTTACAAGTAGGTCATGATCCAAGCTACTCAGTTTTCATGCTGTGAAAAGTATAGATGTGCTAATATATTGAGCACACATACTATTTATTACTCTTATGATATTGCCTGGATAGGTACTTGACAGCGTCTTCATATATTTTTTTATATGGTCGATGCCGTGTATACTGACTTTAGCAAGGCTTTTGATAAAATAAGCCATGGGCGATTACTTGAGAGACTTGCTGAGGTCGGGGTATGCGACCGGCTCTTGAAGTGGGTTTGGTCCTACATTTGTGGTCGGAAACAGGATGTTGTGGTAAACGGGTATCATTCGGAGCTTTTTGAGGCTACTTCTGGCGTTCCTCAGGGGAGTCACCTGGGGCCCTTATTCTTTATAATATACATTAACAACATTAGTAAATGCTTTCTAAATAGTACCTATGTTTTGTATGCAGATGATCTCAAAATATATCGTTCAATAGAGACTCCGGAAGATTGTCTTAGCCTACAGGAGGACCTCGATAGGTTACCCGTTTACTGCAATGAAATCAGCCTTTTTTTGAATCCGGAAAAATGTTTTTCAATAACGTTCTCAAAGAATATACATTTGATTAATTTTGAATATAAAATAAGTAGTAAAACCTTAAAGAAAGTTAATCAAATTAGGGATCTTGGTGTCATATTGGACAGCAAGTGGTCTTTTCGGTTTCATTATGAAAAAATGTTTTTGACACGAACAGGATGCTGGGATTTATTATCAGAAATTGTAGATGTTTTAGAGATCCAAGAGCCATGCTCTCACTTTATTTTGCTTTTGTTTATAGTAAACTCTCATTTGCCTCCGTTGTAGGGAGTCCGCATTATAACATACACATTAACAGAATACAAGCAGTTCAAAATAAATTTCCTAAAGTATTGTCATTCAAGGCCAATTGCTTACCTGAAGATGCTGCACTCCAGTTTAAAATATTACCCCTTGCCGAAAGACGACAAATGACTGATTTATGTTTTATATTTAAGCTTATTAATCATCAAATAGATTCTCCTCTCCTTTTTTCTTTATTTAATTTTAATGTACCTTTGAGAGAACTCAGAAATCACGAATTATTTAACATACCATTTTAAAGAACAAATTTAGGACGCAACACTCCATTAATTAGAATGCAAATCGCATGTAATAATTATTATAAGAATATCGAGTTGTTCTCCGCTACGTTAGCAACTTTTAAGTCAAATCTTAAAAGACTTTTTTGTGCACGATTTTTTGTAAATGTAATTACATAACATGTATTAGTTTTTATATGTTTTAGGTAATGTGGTGTACTTTTGTAAATTTCCATAAACCCAATACCATAATGTAAAAAATGGATGCTGTTTGGAACACAGTTCTGTAGTGTCCTAAAGTTGTAAATAAATAAATAAATAAATAAATAAATATCTGTAAAACAACCGATAAAGGCTTGTAGTCTAAGTCCGGGTATCGTGAGTACAAGGTTCTTTAATGCTTAACCCCTTTTTTCCCAGTTCCTTCAACGATGTCCAAGTAGTAAAAGAAGCAGATAATGCGGTTTGATGCACTGTTTAGACAACGCTGTAGTGCCACGAAGTACGTACAGATAACTATTTTCTTTAAAACCTTTTAACCTCTTAATAATGTCATCGAAAAGGAATTTACAGTTTAAGGTAAAATTCAAACCAAACCCAGCGTTGCCTAACTTCGCTGATCCAATAAGAAGTGATGTTGTAATGCGGCAAGGTCGGTTGATGCTGAAATTTTTAATTTAAAATATTTTACTACTGGAACCCGATAGAATTAAACGTACTTAGCGAGGGGTGAATTCATAACGAGTTGCGTATGTTTATATACCTATTTACCCACAAAAAATTTGCTAGCAAATTAAATACCACATAAAGTGAACGAAAAAAGTGCTTCCTTAAAGACGCTTTAAGGTTCTTTATTTTATTTTTGTATAACCTCTTCGGTGACCTGTCACAGTATACCCGACACTCTATAAAAATAAGCGGGCTCTAATTGCTCCGACAAAAAAGCGCTAAAAATTAAAATTGTTTTCTTTATATGTTGACATTGTTGGATATTTCTTTTCGTTTTTTTTTAAGATTTTTTTGTTAACATGCTAGGAGCTTTGTATTTTATTCTGTTATAATTCATGATAAACGCTTATTGACAAATGTACTTTAAGTAGTAATTAATTACGTGAGGTGTTTTTCTTTCAATTTGGACCCTTTCCTTCCCCGTTTTAGATTTGGTATAATGTCGTCAGGCTCCTTTCTCCTTACGTAAGATTTAGTTTATAATATTAAAATAATTAAATTTATTATTTATTTAACATATGTATTTTTTTACTAAATACATAAGTGTTAATACTAAAATGAAATGAGAGAATAAAAATAAATATAGTCCAATAACTGAAGACCCGAAAGTACCCAAAGCTGTAAATAAATCTGTACAGTTTTCATTTGTGGTGCAATTCCTAGGTCTTCGCGGATGCTTCGAGCGGAAAAAAGTTTATCACGATTCCGACGTGGGAACCCGCTGAAAATGCCCCCCCAAAGTCGCAAAAATGAGTTTTTCTCGAATATCTACCAAAATATGCGAATTAGAGAATTTTTAAATGGACAAAAGATGAAGATCACCTTGAAATCTACAAAAATTTTCCATACCATTTTTTTTGCAACACCAATATTTTTCGCAAAAACGGCCGTCGAAAAATCCATAACATTCCACACTGGATAAATTAATGTGGTTAGTTGTAAGTCCGCGAGTTACTGGTGTGATGAATTTTCCTGATTTTTAAAAAATTATTGGCCTTTATTAAAAAGAAAAAAGTACATTTAAAAACTAGACACTCTAAGCTTACAAATGATGTGCATTAAAAGCATTTCAATACATAATGAGTTTTTGATTCGTGTTTATTCTACAGATTTTCTAGAACTCCGGAAACGGCTAAAAAATGCAGATGGGCGAAACAATTTTTTATTAAAACGCAAGAAAGATGGTAAAGGAAATTTTATGGGATCATTGAACACTTGCTAAGCTCTCATTATAAAAAAGAAATGTTAATAACAAACCATTTTTTCAAAAAATATCAATAAATTAATTAGATACTCCCAAAATATTGAGTAAAAAAATTGACAGCTCTTTTTAATATTCTAGAAAAATCAGAATGGACCCAAACTCATATGCAATGATAGGTACTGGTTTTTTCCATTTCAAAGAACTTTGAAGGATTAAAAAATGTACATTATTGCCCCAGTAATGGAACAATTCGTCCGCCCACTTATAAGTGACTCCATGAAGATAGCGGCATTCTAGCGGTAGAGCGGCAGCTGAAATGAGGGGACTTTTGGGTCCCGTTATCTCGTAAACTATCAGTTTTTCGAAAAAAATTATAAGGACCATTTTTGTAGATTACAAGGCGATTGAAGGACCATTTTCAGCCCTTTCTCACCTGTTAATGTTGATAAACTTTTTTTCGCTCGAAAGCATCCCCGAAGACCTAAGAATTGCGCCACAAGGAAAAACTGTACGGATTTATTTACAGCTTTGTCTCTTCATCTACTGGACTAATATGTTTGGGGTGCGTGCATTATACGAATTAATTTAAATTTATTAAAAGTTAAAGTTAAAATAGACTGGGACATCAACCCCCAAATTTTTTGGGTTTATAGACAGTCGTTTACCCGGGATTGATTTTGTTTTAGAAAAGCTTACTCTTACTTTTTCTTTTAAAAATTCGGAACGTTATTTTTATTTGTTCTCGTAATAATAATAATAATAATATTCGGTAGGTATCAACATTTTTTTGCGCAGTAGAAGTAATATTTTCAATGACCCCCCGCTTTTAGAGGATATTTGATGAGATTTTGCTGGACCCCTACCCCCATTTGAGCCCATGTAATTAATGGATGTCTCTTTTAGTATCTGCAATATCACAATACGACAAGGGTCGTCAGAACAGGAATCCCAAAGTTAATTTTTTTTACAGATTTCTCGTAGTGATCATATTTTAGTATAGTAGGTAGTAGCGGTCGACAAAATAGCAATACAGACCTACTTATGGCCTAGGTAACTCTTTCACGACGAGAGTTCTGGTTACTTCTGGTCTAGGGCTATTTTAAGCAAGGGCTGTTCCGTTGGGCCTATGTAGTAGCTATTTTTGTTGGGGCTATTTTGACTAGGAACCAGTTTCTTTAGTTATTATATAAAATATATTTAAGTGGGCTTAAAAAAAAAGAAAGTAGAATTATAATTGATTCATAAAAATTAATACCATAAATAAAAATAAAATAAAATTTATTTACGCATTTTGTAAATAAAACAATCTAAATCCCTAGGACAGAAAACCGTAAATTTTGTGATAGTTAAAATTATCTGACAGTTTAAAATAATGAGTGCTTTTTGTTATTATCCTAATAAATAGTGTAGCAAGCAAGTTCTGAGGCTTTTAGCTCAAATATACTGATTAATTTTGCATAGGTCATTTCCAAGCTCGCATTTAGCATGGCTGAAAGGAATAAAGCCTACACCGTAATCCGGCAAGACCCGCTTTCATGACAGGATTCACCGCAAAGTCATACAGTTACAAGATATACTCATTATTATATCCATGACCTTTGAACTCTAAATTTGGAAAACTGAGACTAAAATTAAGATAATAATCGGGATATATTTGTACCGATAATTATTAATTTTATAAAAACTGTTAAATTTATACAAATAAACTGAACGCCGTTATGTTGTGACAAAGTCAAAATTATTGTTCTTTGCTGATTGTTTGGAATTACTGAACTAAAAGTGCTACTGTTTTGTAATACTGTCTTAAAAACTAAGTTAAATTGCTAAAAGTTGAAACGCATATTCTAACTTACCCAGACTGGGTGATTTTTATTTATAGTTCAGTTGAAGATATTCGGAAAAAAACTTAATCATTAATTTTTGTTTTCAGCCTCTTTCAGATAAAGCGAAATATATTTTTTTTTATCTTGGGACAGTCCACGAAGGCTGATGCCTAAGTACTAACGTACCGTGGGTGTCTTAAGTGTGGTGTTCACACGGAACTTAAATATTTGAAGATTTGGAGGAGCAGGAAAAACTTCTGCGGGCAGCAGTTTCCATAGTCTTGACACTTTAGGGATGAAAGAACGAAGAAAGCAGAATGTTCGGGGCCTCTCCAACTGAACTATAAAAGAATACATAAAATATACACTTCGTGTTGCTCTGCTGGGAACTGCCAGAGAAGGAATTACACTGGCCAACTCCTCTGAGCAGAAGCCGTGAATATACATATAGAAGAGCGACCAACGAATTCTTGGATAGAAATAAAGTAAACAAACCTTGTTTGGCATTAATATATTCAGGGGGGCAAGGAGGGATAGTTCTTGTAAACACACTGCACGGCAATATTGATTAAAGACACTGAGTAACACAACTCAGGAAATAATAATTTTTTTAATGTTTATGGCATTGCACCATAAATTACATTTTTATAAATTGATGATTCTTTATTGTTAAAAATTATTTTTAAAGCCGGAAAACTATTTTTGTTTATTATCTGAAGTGACAGACAGATATGACATTTACTTTAGATACTCAATTCGGTTGCTGTTGATCAAGTCAGTTTACAAAACGTGTTATTGAATAATACAACCTACTAGAAAGAGATAAAATGACATCGAAGTGCTGTACAACACCTGATTTACTATAATTTTTTATTAAACGAATGCAGCAGCTGTCCAAAATAAGCTTGTTGTCGGTGCTTGGAACTGTCATATTAATAAATGTTTATATTTAAATCGATGTTGCCTATATTAACACAAAAACCAATATTTTTGAATAATTTTATTACATTTTCAATGTAATTTCCTGATTTTGGTTTTTGGGATCTGGTAATTTGTTTACGTTTTTCCAAAACATAAACAAACAGATCACTATACCAAACACCCTGCCTACAAACTGGCGTTGCGTTAATTCTAGTCCTTGAGTTCGTTGAGAGCGACAGATCCCCTATAGCTCGACACGGTGGGCAAGAAGAGGAAGCCTTTCTGTGAGCGTGGGATCATTAATAAGACGAACGGCTCTTCTCCGAATGTAGTCCAGATTGCTAAGTGTTGTAGGGGACGCCATTCCCCAGACATGAGATCAATATTCTAAAGAGGGTCTGATTTGGGATACATACAGAGTATACAGATTGGAAGAAGAGAAATACTTTCTGGCTCGAAATAGGAATCCAAGCTTTTTTGAAGTTGCCGAGGCTATGGATGTAATGTACTTGTGCCACTTGAGTTATTCTCAAAAGTACCGTCGACAAGATTAAATGAATCTTTTTTCTGCAGAACTTGGCCGCTCATATGTAACGGATGAGCATTGGCAGACTTTTTTCGCGACAGCGAACATGACTGTGTTTTCGAGGCATTAAACTGAACCTGCGCTTGTTTACCAAATCAGAATTACATGGTGGCTTAAGAAATTAAATACTAGAGTGAAGGGTACTATCGTCAGCAAAACTATAAATGGGATTAATTGTGGAAGATAGAAGATCGTTAATGTGTAGAAGAAACAGCTTGGGTGCCAGCACTGAGCTCTGAGGCACCCCAGCATTAATTTGGTAGAAGCAAATATTCAAATTATATTTTTTTGTAATACTATTTAAGATAGCAAATGTTTTTGTTTCCAATCAACAACTTAGTTGTTTCTAATTACTAACAAATTGAAAAAAAGTTGATTTTGGAGATTTGTAAACATAATCGTATCTTAAAAAACAAACATTATAATAATTTCTTTGGTTGAAAAGAGCTATACAAGAAATTTTCATTTTTTGCTGAGATTAAAAATAAGCCTATAAAAAAAGGACAACCAGATTTTCCAATTTTTTTATTTGAGGGTTCTTTGGATAAAGATTTAGAATTTTTTAAATAATCAGTAAAAATTGTTAAATTTGTCAATTATCCGTAGGTAATGAAAAAAACTTATTTAAATTTGGCAACCTTGTCTTAGCTGTTTGGTTCGTTCAGACGTCATTTGAGCCTTATAGCACTCTGTATTTGGTCCTGACAGGAGTTAACAAATTTATAAATTTTAAAAGATTTAACACTTTAGTGGCAGGTGTGGTATTTTTTGCCATTTCAAGTAGTACCTGTATATTTGTTGATAATCCTTATTCTTACCTATTTTTCTTCATTTGGGTTTCCACGATAATTTAAGAGTCATCATATTAACCTGTTTCCAACCCTGTATGTTAAAATAGTAAACTAAAGCAGAATGTAATTTTTAACAGTTTTCTTTAAACTCTACAATATTGTTTAATGTTTTGGTAAATAAATTGTACACAGAATATTTCCGTTGACCCAGTTTATAAGAATAGCACAGGCTCGAAATAAATGTTTTGTCGGGTGTTCTGAGTATTTTTCACTTTGGGCTGTTGTTTAGGGGGATAAAAGACTCTTAAGTTTAACGATGTAAGCAAATAAAAAAGGATTGTTGATTGACTAACATTTTGGGCCAAATTTAGGGCCTTGTCCAATAAAAAGTCTTAGTATTATGCACTAGAAACGGCAAGATGTACTTCCCTAAAAGTTTTCGGAGTTAAATATTTTAGAAATTTTTCAATTAATTATTGTAAAAAAAAGTGCCTACTTCCGTTCACAGGATTAAATATGAAGAATATGTGGAAAAAACGATGATTATAACAAAAGGGTTATTGTAGATAAAGCGTTTTTTTTTTTAATATTTCAAACCTACTATACAGATGGATTAAGTAATATTCTAAAAGATTATAATTTAAATGGCACCAAGCTGCTTATAAAATTAATTGACTTAACTATTTTAAGAGTAATAGCAAGTAATAGCAACAAGGGATTTTTTTTTATTTTTCAAAAACAACACGTTCATTTTTATGGGAAAAAACTGTAATGTTTCAGAATTTGACTGGTAAAAGGGATTTTCTTCAAAACAACAGTTATACCCTAATAAAATTAAAATTTTATTGGAAATTATATAGAACAACGTTCACATACAACTTAATTTTATTTTTGTTTACTAAATGCTATTTTGCTTTCTTTAGCTGGTTAATTGTTTCTTTAACTACTTTTTGGTTACCTATTTCAGTCATTCTTGCATATGACACTCTTTTCATTGTCTTTTTTTCTATTTCATACTCTTAATGAAATTTTATAATTATTTAACACAACTTAGACACTAACAACCTTAACTTTAGTCAACAATATTTCCAAAAACACATTAACATCGAGCTAAATCATTCTATGTTGACTAAACAGGTAGCCATGGTTGGGCTAGATTTTCTAACAGCTAAATTTTCCCGAGACCCTATGCTTAACCTATCTAACATATGGAGTACTTTCTTTACTTAAACAGCTGCTTTACCTAAATAGTGGCGTAGTCTTGGAGGTTTAGGAGGGGGCAGGCCCTCTACTTTTTAAAAACACATTAAATAATTTTAAGAGAAAATGTGACTTTTCACCTTATTTCATTAAATTTTTTAATTACACAGTTGGAGTTCTTGCTTTTTATAATCAATGTACGCCACTGAACAGCTGTAGTTTTTAAATGCGACTCACTAGAAATTTATTACTTTAGCAACTTCTAGAAAGCAATAAATTGTTGTTTATCCATTATGACCGATCAACTAAAAAATTGCAAAAAAAACTTGAAAGTATTTGAAAAAAACTAATCGTTAAATGTTTTTTCACAAAAAAAAAACACAAAAAATATTGTGACACATTTTATCTCTCATGATAACAACCGAGATATCGTGTCATGTTTAAAATTAGGATTTCACGAGACTCTCGAAATTCGAGATTTCTCGTCTCGTCTCGTCTCGATTTCGAGACAAGATCGAGACGAGACTTTTTTGTTTTTTTCGAGACGAGATCGAGAAAAACACTTCGAGATTTTTCGAGATCGAGAAATTATTTCGAGATTTCTCGATCTCGAAAAAATGTATGTGCTACAATAACTCACAGCTCTAAATACGCCAGAAAATAGAAAATAAAAAACTATGCTAAGAAATAATTCTAATTTATTTTAAACGTGAGAACATAACAAAACAAAAAAAAAAGCCATGACAACAAAGCAGAAATTATTTCGATATTTCTCGATCTCGATATGTGCTGCAATAAGTCACAGCTCTAAATACGCCAGAAAAAAGAAAATTAAAAACTATGCTAAGAAATAGTTTTAATTCATTTTAAACATAAGAACATAACAAAGCAAAAAAAAAAAATAGCAAAGATAGCAAAGTAAATAAAAAGGACAAAGATAAAAGTAAGTATTTTCATATTCTTAAAGAACTTAAACGTCTTAAAATGTTCCAAACTATTACAAATAATTTGGGTAATATCGATAATTATTATTTTTTTTAAAAGACGACTGTTTCGATTATAAAAAATGAGTTTGTTGCTGGTATTGGTCCATGTACATTCTTCTCTTCACAAACGAAGAAACAATTTTAAACTTTTACCTTTTGTACCTAGGTAAATTTTAAATGTATTGATAAAAGATTAAATTAAAACATCAAGGATTTGTTTAATTTCCATTTTTTGAAAAATATTCTTTTATTTTTGTGCTGATACTTGGCGGTTTTTTTTGTTATAGGTGGCTTTTAGTAGTTTTAGTTCATAGCATATATGTATAGCCTCTGTACAAGGTGATTGGTAAGTAGAGGCGAAAAATAAAGGCCGAATTAATTTTAATTTTAAATTAAAAACAAAAGAATACTTTTTTGCAAATTTTCCTTCGTTTTCAAGATATTTCACTATAAAGTTTTGCCAAAAAAAATTTTAATCACATTGTGGGTGTCGCTAATCTTAGTTGGCGCTTTCAAACTATTACGTCATATGAAATCAAGTTTGACTTTTGTCAAAAGTTAGACATTTGTCAATCTGTTATTGAAAAAATCACAAGAAAACGGAGTTCACTAACGAAGAATACGGTAATATTGTTTATGTGTATGGGTATAACATAATAACCAAAGTGTCTAACTTTTGACAACAGTCAAACTTGATTTCGTATGACGTAATAGTTTGAAAGCGCCAACTAAGATTAGCTACACCCACAATGTGGTTTAATTTTTTTTTGCCAAAACTTTATAGTGAAATATCTTGGAAACAAAGGAAAATATGAAAAAAAATATTCTTGGTTTTCAATTCAGAATTAAAAAATAATTTGGGTCTTTATTTTTCGCCTCTACTTACCAAAAACCCCCGTTTTTAAAGTTTTTTTTTTTTTAAAGAAAAAAAAATTAAACCCTTTATTGCAGCCTTGGCCTTGTGTTGTACGTTATCCCCCTACATAGAATTTCAAAAATTTAGTTTTTGTTTTCGCGACTTCGAAATTTCGAGAGTCTTGAATCGAGATCGAGAAATTTTCTTCGAAAAAAAAATTGAGACGAGAGTTTGTTTATTTCTCGTCTCGATGATCGAGACGAGACGAAAAAGGGGCCTTGAGACGAGATTTCTCGTCTGGATGAAACCATGTTTAAAATACTCAAAACACTTTATACGGGTGTAAAAAGTATGATGCTCATAATTTTAATGGGCGATAGTGAAGCTCAAAACAAGTCGAACAGATCATATCACATATGTTCAAAACTTGACAGATTTTTGTCTAAACGATGTCAAAGTTTGATCTTTGAGAGCAATTATTTCTGAAAACCTTAACCACTGGAAACTTTTGTCTTAATCGTTTATCAGTAGATTCATTTACTAATAAATAAACTATGTTTCAAACGTTTCAATCTACAAAAAAAATACATATTATTAATAATTTTCCCCCAGTTAAAAATGTAAAAAACAATTGGCAACAGAGCAACCTAGCTAGGAGCCTTGTGGAGTCAGTTGTAAATACGTGTTCAACGGCCGCGACATTTTTGGTTGTTTTTAAATCGGGAAAAATGCGGATATGTTATAAATTTACATCCGTGTCCAAGAGTTTTGAAAACAAGATGTGTGCAACCGAGAAATCTTATTCTTCAAGCAAAACAAAAAATTGCTGTTTTAAAACATAATAATTTGTGCCCTTAAAATGAATATTAAGCCTATTTGTGGTGAGTACAATTATTTTTTAATTACAAATATTAACCAAACAATAATGTTTTGTTTTTTATATAAATTTAATTTAAAAATAAATTGCAAGAAGTAATTCTTATTATTTGTATATAAATAAACATTTCCGTAAGAAAAGTGTAAATATGCAAAACTTGCAAAAAATGTAGGACTCGCTTCGATGAAACGGGCGCGGTGTTGCCAATTTTTTTAAACTTTGAAAGGCCATATTTCGAAAACAGTTTACTTTTATTCCATACGTTTTTGGCTTTTTCGACTTGTTTTGAGCTCCACTACCGCCCATTAAAATCGTGAGCATCATACTTCTTAGACCCTGTATAGATCTATTTCGGAGTTAAATTTCATAGAAAAGTATAACTCGGAAATGAGTTTAGTTCTCGTCTAGCATTTGTAGTTTACGCTATATCCAGTAAATAATATATGAATAATTTTGCATTATATTTGGGAGAATGCGTTGGTGGTTCAATATGAATTCGAACAGATTTTCCACTTTGGCTGCGAGTTAGTTTGAAACTTAACCTCTGTGGATTATAGTGGAATTCGTGTTTAAATTAAACCTTACTAGTTTCTTTTTAAAATTAAAAAATTGAACAAGTTTATTTTTAGATGGCAAATCATGTTTCTGCATTTTGGATTAAATTCCTTCTTAAATGACTATCGGTTTCGTATAAAAAACATTTTAATACTTAGTGGCGCTGATGTTTTGGTAGTTTTACGGGTACTTTTATCAGACTACCTACAAATGTTTTGTAGAAAGTCAGAAATAAATTCCTAATCTTTAACTACAACCTTATAAAAAAACAAAAGATTTTTAGGAATTTTTTAAATTATCTTTTATTGACCATTTTTTAAAGCCAACACAACTACAACGCTTTAGGTTGTGTGCTTATATTTTATTTTAAGTTCAATATAGTTTGTAAGGGGTAATAACTAATAAAATTTGCAGGTAATTGGCTGTTTATACTTTTAAATTTGGCGCCATCTTTAAGAAGTCTGAATTAAGGAAATTTTTAAAGACCATCAAAAAAAGTTATTTTAGACGCTATTTTTTTTACTCAAATTATTAGTTTTTAGGTACAATACTATATAATAATAATAATAATAATAATATCTTTTAAAACATTCGTGTTAAAATGGCTTTCTCCGATATACTAAAGATTTATATTTTACCTATGGCAAAATATTTTCTAAAAGTTTCAAATTGGATCAAGGTAAAATTTATTCGCAAAGGGACAGACATAAGAAAACCAAAAAGTTTACGTCTCAAGCTGTTTCGATTGTTTGCGTAATTTAACCTGTTTTAACAAACAGTTTGTGATGTTTTTATTCCAGACTTTATTTACTAAACATACACACATGGCCAAAATTATTGCATATAAGCATATTTTTATTCTGTGTTGGATGTAATAGAATTTTGGTATATATTTTTACAGACCGATGTAATTAATAGCCAACTAGTATATCAAATTTTTAGTGCAACTTTGTTGTTATTATAATTTAATTTTGTATTTAAATTAACAAAAATAACTTTTTATACTAAACAGTGGAAATTTAAATAATAATAAAAGTTTTTAAAAACCAATAGTCATGGCTCTCAATGCAAGCTGTAAGATGGTGTGGCATGCTCTCAAATTGTCCAAGAGATGTAAGGTATGGCTTTCCATTCTTTACGTGTAGCGATACCTAATTATTCTTGATACAGTCTTTTTTGAAACATTTATAGCCTTAAGACGGGCTTTTAATAGCAATAATAGAAAGTAGAGGATTACGTTGTGCAATAAGAAATATTTTACAGTCTTGCACGGTAGTAGTAACTCTTTTTCTGCCTCTCCCAGGCCAAACTGTGACTTCATTTGTCTATCTGAATTTTTTGACCATTTGCAAAACGTCACTCTGGTTTATTCCAACGATCTCTGCAATCTCAACTTGACGGTAGTCCTGTTGCGACAGTGTTACTACCCTTCCTCTATTTAACTGTGAAATAATAATATAATAAATGGCATTTTAAGACTAACAAAACGGACAAAAATTGGTTCGCACTTCAACAAATAACAATTTGAAATGTTCTAGATTCTAGAATATTAATCATTGCTGGGCTTGACAATTAAAGCTTGTTTGCAATATTTATTTTGGCCACAGATTGTTTAGAAAAGGGCATAAAAAGAAATTCTTGAAATGTTGTCTTAACTATTTTAGACATGTATAATTTTTCTCTAAAAACATTTAGCTTGGTTAAAATTTCTTAAAAAGTGTTTTTAGATGTCGATTACTGTTAAAAAGAAAATAGGTAATAGTGGTTCTCATAACTTTATATATATATATATATATATATATATATATATATATATATATATATATATATATATATATATATATATATTATTATATTATTATTATATATATATTATATATATATATATATATATTATATTATATTATTATTATTATTATTATTATTATTATATATATATATATATATATATATATATATATATATATATAACGTATAACGTTAGTACGAGGACACTTCGTTTTCCTTCCTCTCGCACAAGGGAAATCTTCTGTCTTTTTTCAACTTGTTCAAATTATAAAATATAAATAAACCGAAATTCCTTTAACTTTTACACTTTAATCATTATAATATAAAAATAACTTAAGAAAGAAAAGGAAAAGCAAATTGCAAGAACCACAAAATGGCTAAATAAGCGCCACGAAGTGTGTGCAGACAGAATTTGGTTAAATGTAGTTAAATAGTCTATTGTTTTGTGTGAGTGAGGGTTGAGATTGATTCTGATAAGTTTTTCCTGTTTCAATAATAAACCGATTGGTGAGTCAAACTCATTTATGATAATTACTTAAGAACTAGTAATAGTTGTCTTTTTTTTATTATTCAGATGTCCTGAGGAAGAGTTGAATATAATTCCAAAGCTTGACAAATGAAAAACTGTTTTTCTTAACAGCGTTCACGACTACCCTCCCTTTCTTTATATATATATATATATATATATATATATATATATATATATATTTTATATATATATATATATATATTTATATATATATATATATATATATATATATATAATAAAAAAAAAAAAAGACTCATGTCGAAATCGCCTATTCGCGAAATAAATCCAGTTCGAAATGATCAAAGCCAATGATCTTCCGAACATAGTTCCTATTTCGGTATCTGTTTAAACTGGTTTACACATTTGCGAATGGCTATCCGGAGGCTCAAATGCCGAATAAGATATATTTCGGCAGATTATCATCAACTGGTCGCTCGAACATGAAAAAAAATATATATATATATATATATATATATATATATTTTTTTTTTTTTTTTATGTTGTGGCCAAACCCGTTCTGGTCGTCCAAAAACAGATTTTGTGCGTGTTTCAAAATAAAAGCCGCTTTGCTTACCAGAACTAACCATGACCGACTAGAACTTAGGGCTTTTGAATTTGTCTTAATTATTTGCAGAGTTATAAACAAAATTTTAACAACGTATTGGAAAAAACCCGGGAAATATATAATTACACTTTTTAAAAATTATAACTTCTATCATATCAAAAATTGTAAAATTTTGTTAATAACTACCTAGTCCGTCATGGTTAGTTCTGGTAAGCAAAGCGGCTTTTTATTTTGAAACAAGCGTTCTGGTCTACCTTAAACGCCAAAAGCAACATTGAAAGTATTTTTTTTCATGTTCAAGCGACGAGCTGATGATAATCCGCCGAAATATATCTTATTCGGCATTTGAACAACCCGGATAGCTCAGTTCGCGAAATGTTAAATCAGTTTAAACACCTACCGAAATAGGAACTATATTCGGCAAAAATAAATTTTCTTTTTACATTTCATATATTTTAATATATTAATAATTAATAATTTAAAAATATATATTTTAAAAATATATATATATATATATATATATATATATATATATATAATTATATAATAATAATTTTTAAAAAAAACAATTATATAATTTAATTTTTGTTATTTTAAATTTTTTGAAAAAATTTAAAAGAAATTTTGCCCCAAATAATTTTGAGAATTTTTGCGAGCTTTTTTTAATTTGTTTTAAAAATTTTCTTCGTATGGTGTTCAAAAAAAATTTTAATTTTTAAAAATACGAACCGATCATGTTAAAAAATTAATTTAACCTGTTGTTAATTTTAAAAAATAAATATTAATTAAAGGTTTTTTACATATATGTAATCAAATTTTTTAAATTTTAAAATTAGTTTTTAAGCTACGTTTATAGGGGGTCATATCGGGAAATTAAAATAATACAAAATACATTTAAATACCCTGACCCGGAAAAAAACAATTTTATTATTTTTAAACCATAATGGGGTTTACCCCCTTTAAAATAGCGATTGAGAACCAAATCAAAATAACTCGTGGCATTAAGGGATATACGCAAGACTATGGGTTAAGCACGATGTTTCGATTTATATGATTAAATATATATATATATATATATATAAATATATATATATATATATATATATATATATATATATATATATATATATAATATATATATATATATATATAAAATATATATATATATATATATATATATATATATATATATATATATATATATATATATATATATATTATTATATATATATATATATATATATATATATATATATATATATATATATATATATATATATATATATATATATATATATATATTATATAGAAAATGAACGTTAGAACACCGATACGTTACGGTTTTGCCATATGAGACCGTGACGTATCGGTGTTGTTCTTACAGCGTTTGATCTCTAAGTTGTCACCCCCCAAGAAGTCTTTGGGCTTTGCTGCTTGGAAACGTGATTTTCCCACAATGTTTTCCACATTTTTTTTTTTTTTTTTACTTAAACCGACCTGACTTGCAATGACCCGAGTACTTGGGTCCAAAATAAGCCCGCAAGGAAAACCGTCGCGCGTACAATCTCGAAGCAACGTTTGCAGATTAACGACACTTTCCATAAATAAGGAACATATCCACGTATTTATTGTTTTTAGATTGTGCCATTTTTACCATTTAACGATGATTTAAAATTAAAATTAATTCTTGCTTTTTCAGGTTAAAGCAAATGAGCCAAGCAACTGAGTCATACCGTGTGATTAAGGGGGCAAAAAACAAGTGTAAATAAGAAATAAACTATTTCTTTATGCTCAGGCCCGCACTAGCCACACTTTTAAATAAATTTATGTATCTCTGTTATTTTTGGGTTTATAAAAAAATGTTATTTAAAAAGTTGCCTATTTTAACGAGTTTTATACAATTTAAAAAAAAAAAGCATTAATTTAGAATCACTCTTGTATATATATATATATATATATATATATATATATATATATATATATATATATATATATATATAATTTTAAAAAACAGTAAAAAGAAATCAAAAGGGATCCCCCAGAAATTATCTAAATAGAGGGAGCAGTAAAGATTTAAAATGCTCAGTTCTAACTATTTTTTTCCCCAATATCTAGCTTTCGCCTACGATTGTAAGCTTCATCAGGATAGCTAAAAACAACAAAAAAAAGAACATTCAAACAACGAATCAAACACACAATTAGATTTTAACTTACAAAATATGTAGTTACTCCTCTACGGGGTCAAGAAGACACTGGAGCGGTGGATCGCAAAATTAAAATACATATATTATATAAAACAATTACAACTTAAATTTTTTTTATTTTTTATGTCACTTTTAAAAAAACAACCAACAGTCTAACAGATATTAGTAAACACAAAAAAGGGCGTGCCTTTAAGAAATATAAATCACCGACTGAAAGGTGCAGCGATCTGATATTTTTTTAAAAAATTTTTTGGGGCATAGTTCAAATTCACCAAATGGTATTAATTATTTTTTTTTTTTTAATGCCTGATTATTTTAAGACAACTAATTAAAAAAAAGGGAGTAATTTTTTTTTTTTTTTTTTATAGTTTTGGGGTGTTTTTTTTAAATTTTTTTTTTTTTTTTAAAGGTTAGAAAATTTTAGATATTGAAAAAGTTAATGTGACAACTCTCGAAAAATAATGTATGGTTTAGTTTTCAGAGGAGAAAAAAAACCTTTTTTTTTTAAAAAAAGCAGGAACTTTAAGATTTTTTTTAAAGTTTTGTAATAATAAATACTATAAATTAAATTAAAAAACCCTACATCTTTTTTGCCCCTAAATTTTTTTGCTTTTTTAAAAAAATAACACATTTCTAGAAAATTTTTTTTTAAATGTATTGTTGTCAAGGTCCAATGATTTGGCTTCTTAAAAAAACTTCCCCGTGATCCAAATTATTAATTTTTGGGGCCAAACTAGTTATTTGTGGTTTGTGTTTACAATCACTTTTATGTAAGGTTAGTTTTTTTGATATTTTTTTAGAAGTTTGTCCAAATATATTTGGTCACAATCATTTTTATTTTATGGGATAAACCATGTTAGATCGATGCATTTCATTTGTTTTATCTTTAAGTTTGGATAGAAAGAGCCCAGTTTTTTACCATTGGGGGTTTGGGCCCCAGATACATTTTAGACCCTTAAAAAAAAACAGAAAACAAGGGGGCAGCCCACTTTTTTTGTAACTTGAACCATCTTTTTTGGTCGTCGCCAGGGGTTTGCTGGTTTTTTTAAAACTCTATTGTTATTTACATTGCCAGAAAAAAAAATTTATTTAACAGGGGGTTTTGGGGAATTTTTTTTAATTAGTATATTTTTTTAACTATTTAGATTTTTTTATAAAAAAAAGGGTGACATTTAATTATTCTATTTTTTTAAAAAAACCAAAAAACCTATTGATTTTTTGTCTAGTAGGATGATAAGATGAGTATGGTATATATCTAGAGGAACTGGATTTTTTTATATAACAGTCTAGCATTTATGACGTTGTTCTGAGATCTAATAACTTTGGTATCCAAAAATGGTACTGATAGATCTATTTCCTGGGGTTTCCTGGGGAAAACCAGATTTACTATTAAAAGAATTGAATATATTAAGTGTTTTCTGTATTTTATGTTTTGGTGGGATATAATTAGGTCGTCAACATACTGAAAAAAAAAGGAAATTGAAAAAAAAACTTTTTCAACTACATAGTAGAGTAGTTTATTCATAACAATTTTAGCCATTACGGGAGAAGTTTTACCACCCATAGGAAGACCCTTTTTTTTTTGAAAAAATTCATTTTTTTAAAAAAAGAAAAAAAAAAATTTTTTAGAAATGTGTTTATTTTTTTAAAGTATGAACAACAAAAAGATGTAGAGGGTTTAAGCTCAATTTATACGTATTTATTATCACAAAACATTACAAAAAAACTTAAAGTTCCTGCTTTTTATAAACAAAAAAAATTTTTTCTCCCTGAAAACTAAACCATACATTATTTTTCGAGAGTTGTCACATTAACTTTTTCAATATCTGAAATATTTTCTAACCTTTAAAAAAAGAAAAGAGATAAAAACACATCCAAATACTATATATAAAAAAAAAAAAAAAAAACAAATTACTACCTATTTATTTTCAATTAGTTGTCATACATATAATCAGGCATTAAAAAGAAAAATAATAATAATTAATACCATTTGGTGAATTTAAACTATGCACCAAAAAAATTTTTATAAAAAATATCAGATGATCGCTGCACCTTTCAGTCGGTGATTTATATTTCTTAAAGGCACGTCCTTTTCGTGTTTACTAATATCTGTTAGACTGTTGGTTGATTTTTAAATAGTGACATAAAAAATAAAAAAAATTTAATGTGTTGTAATTGTTTATATACATATATGTACTTTAATTTATGCGATCCACCGCTCCAGTGTCTTCTTGACCACGTAGAGGAGTAATTACATATTTTGTAAGTTAAAATCTAATTGTGTGTTTGATTCGTTGTTTGAATGTTTTTTTTTTCTATTGTTGTTTTTAGCTATACCTACTGATGAAGCTTACAATCGTAGGCGAAAGCTAGATATTGGAAATAAAATAGTTAGAACTGAGCACTTAACATCTTTACTACTCCCTCTATTTAGATAATTTCTGATCTCTACTGTGTAAATTTATTTACTTCTACCCCATTATTACTAGTTGTCCGTTGATATATTATATATATATATATATATATATATATATATATATATATATATATATATATATATATATATATAATATATATATTTATATATATATATATATATATATATATATATTATATATATATATATATATATATATATATATATATATATATATATATATATATATATATATATATATATATATATATATATATATAATTTAAAATAAAACAATATAATTTATAAATTATGTTGTATTTTCTTGGGTATAGGTTTTTGTAATGATTAAAACAACTATCGTAATCGACAAACGTACCACAATTTAATTGTTTAAAGAAAAATACTTTAGTCTGCTTGATTAACAAAGCCAAAAAAGTGTTTAAAAACTAAAAATTAAAAAAACCATAACAACTAACTTAAGGACTCCTAAAGGGTGGTGTGTAAAGTACTTGAAAACTAAACAGTTTCGGTACGTCAGTTAGTAAATATGTGTTGTTCGATTCTAAAGGTATGTACAAAATAAAATTTTAAACTTTAAAACTGTTAAGATTTGTGTAATTTCCAATTTTATCCTTGACTGTATTATTTTTTCTATTTTTAACCATAATTAATGTAAATAGCCATTTTTTCATGTTCCATGTATTTTATAAAATTTTAATTATTTTTAAAATATTACAAAATAAAGTCAGCACTAAACAAAGAGGCTCTGGTGTAGTGAAGGGTATGGTGTGAACCAATGAGAGCCAATGACCTTGAGCGCAATATATTAAGTGAAGCTTAAAACAACGAGGTAATTGGTTTAAAACGGTCATTGGGTACACCAGCGCCATATTAGTTTAGTTCAATTTGAGGGTCACTTTTGTAACACAAAGATGATAATCCTTACCTTAACAATCCAGACAGACAGCGAACGGCCGCGCCAGTAGACCGTTACCGTACCGTACATTGATATAGACCTTTTAACTAGCTAGACAAAATTAATTTTACTTTAAATTCAAATAAGAAGGCAATCACAAAAAATGAGAGCATTATAAAAAACCCTATAGAATTAACTAAGGAAAAGACCTAATATACAAGATGTTTTAGAAAACAGGAGACTTCGCTTAATAAAAGATTTCCAAAAAAAAAATAAGCAAAAATGTTATACAGTGACCGACATAATTGTTTACACATATAGGAAATGTTTTTATTTCTTATTACTTCAAAAAATACTATTCTTGATAAAAATCTCTGCATATCCTTAAAATCATAAAACACTGATCAAAGTCTGAATAAACCTTAGCGTAAACAATGTAGGTGCAAATTAGCAAATACAGCATAAGAGGAAACTACCTTTATTTTTAAACTTTGATCTTTATTGACGTCTATACTTTAAAAAATATATCAAAATTTTGTTGTTCTTAGGCATTTAAATTTATTTGGATCACTTAAAGAAACAAAGGTAAAATTATGCTTTTTTGGATCAATTAGGCTAAAACTCAAAAGCGCTTTTAATAAATGTCCCCACCATTTCCATCTTGTCAATATACGTATTCTGTCTTTAGAATGTAACATTTATTTTCATGTCTTTTTGTTACAACATAGCTTATAAAACTTTTATTTCCAAAATCATAATTTACTGGTTTAATTTTCTTTTTAAAAATTGTTATAAAAATACATAAAAATAAATTTTACATTCTGAAGGCCGAATACGTTTTTGATAAGAAGAAAATGGTGTGGAACATTTATCTAAATGCACTTTTAAGTTTAAGCCTTATTAATAAAAAACATAATTTTACTTCTGTTTTTTTAAGCGATTCAAATAAATTCAAATGCTTAAAGAACAACAACATTTTGATATTTTTTTAAATAGACGTCATTAAGAATTTTTAATAACAGTTAATGTTGTAGTGTGATTTAATCGCTATACGGAGCAAGTTAGAAAAGTAAGTTTTATTTACGATTTTAAAATGGGAGGTTCTGCCTTTAAATTATGACATAACTTTTAAATTTAAACAAGTTACGCTTGCGCTGTTTCAGTGTCACTTATAATTTACTGTACAACAGCTGTCCGGTGAAAGCAGTTAATTTGATTTGACAATATAGTGCGTAATATCTCGTATCTTTTTCTTTTGACCATCGTAAAATGCTAGACACACTTTATAGGGGATTAAAAATCACCATAACACATTTATTATTTATTTTTTTTTATTTTAACTATGACATCGGTGCTTTTATTCTATTTAATCTATCTTACCTACAATATGACTTTAATATATAATATACAGATTTTCTATGTTACAATTAAGAAGCATCATTTTCCCCATTTTAAGCGATTCGGTTTAACCGAAGGCACCTTAATGCTACCATAAAATATTATCACAAAAACTAAGTGTCTTATAAGGAATTGTGAGTACTGAAACTTTTTTATTTAAACATATTTTTTTTAGTTAAAATACTTTAAAATCTAATTTAATATTCCAAAGCCTTTTTAGTCAACAGACATCTTTAATTTAGTTCTGTTATTTTTTTAAATATGATAGGTGATATTCGTTTATCAGAAAATTCCAACATTGAAGCATACATACAATAGATTACTTTGTTAATTCTTTTTATTCAAGTTACGTAAATTCATTTTTGTATTGATTAAATTTCATAAATATTTTTAGATGCTGTGTTTAATATCGATTTATACAAAAGTTCAACATGTATTCTTCTCGTATATATGCCTCATTATTAAAAAAAATCTTTTGGATAAATAGCACCGACAAAGGTTGTATTAGCACTATGGCTTTGCCAAGAATATTAATAAAAATTTTGCAATAACGGTTCATTTTATTGATTACATTTTCTAGGTACACACAGCTAAAAACGTTTCTATTAATGTTTTGTTTTTAATTGTTACACTTAATTGACAGTTGGGTGGTCACATGAATAATTAAAATACATATTATATTAAATTTTTTTTTCTTTTCGCCGGCTAGAGCAAAAATGTATGTCTCAAAAAGCTGTGTTTTTGACATTTGAAAACCGTTTGAGACATTGCACTAAATAGTAAAGATGTTTATGATATAAAATATAAAGAATAGTTTTAGCCTGGTTTTTAGCCGATACAACTTAAACAAAAAAAAACTTTTACGCCGTTGACTTTTTTAAGCCGGTTATTTTTTTATTAAGAAGGTTATTTTTTACCTTTATGACATTCTGCGAAAGCTTGTATGAAGCATAAGTACTAAGTACCATGGATGCCGGAATTTTTAACCCATTTTTCCATAGTTCCGTCAACGTTGCCAAAGTTATCGGAACATGTATATCTTGCAATTTTGCAGTACCGTTTAGTCCTCGCGGTAGTGCCACCACGGACGTTATACAAATAACTTCTACCTCTAAACTACCCTTCATTAACGTCTGGGTAACGTTATCCGGAAGGTATCTACAATTTAACGGAGATTCCGAACTACACCCAACGTTGGCGGTCACCCTTTCGGTTACTGACCGTGTCCGGCGTTCCTTAACTTCGCTGATCTCACGGGAAGTGGTGTTTAATCGCGGCTTTAATATTGAGTTAAAAAAATAATCAAAGCTGTTTAGATCGGGTGATATATGTGAGCATACTTGTGGACTTCACTTCACAGAAATATTGTCGGTATTTAATATTGGAAAGGTACTTTAAAGAATCCCGGGAAGAAAGGAATTTCTGTTAAGCCGTTTAGGTAAAAAATAAGATTTTGGAGTAAAATGCCGTATTTTTCGGTCTTAATAAAATATGATTATTATCTTCTGTGGGATTCAACTACGTTTTACACTGTTGGATTTAGACA
Organism: Listronotus oregonensis; assembly: GCA_019359885.1. Classification (NCBI taxonomy): domain Eukaryota; kingdom Metazoa; phylum Arthropoda; class Insecta; order Coleoptera; family Curculionidae; genus Listronotus; species Listronotus oregonensis. Next base: position 111,494 of record JAHBCN010000551.1, on the reverse strand, counting down.
GATAAGGAAGCACATATATGTAATTGTTTGCCTAGTTGATAAATACGGTTAGGATAATAAGGCTTGAAATTACCGTAACTTAAAATTATTTTAGAAACTCGCCACAAACAAAAATTCTTAGGTAAAAAAGTATGCTTGTATACCGTACCAATCTATACTAAAATGTATTGTGATATCTCAAACGATTTTTGGATTTTTTGTTAAAAATCGAAAAAATAATAAAATCATTTGTACTCTGTACGCTCGAAAAGCAAGTAAATATGAAACTCTTGACCTAAAATTTGCTTAGAAATCGCTAATTAAAATAATTACGTAAATTTAAGTTACACCCTTTACAGAGCATGCAAAATTAGCAGTAAGAAAGATGCATTTAAGAAAAAATAAATGTGTTAGCCTAGTAAAAAAAATTGCACCGTATTAGCAAAATTACCGCATTTCAGTATTTATTTAAAATTTTGCTGGGTAAACGTTTTTCGTCACACAATTCCTTTTATTTTCACATTTAGCAAAGATCCCTTTAATAGATCCATTTATAACTACAATAATTTTACCCTAAAGTTGTATCACATTAATTTGTAGTATAAAACTTATCAGATAGGACATATTTAGGTTTTTTTACTAATACTATTTTCTGTATGTTATTTCCTTAGTATACGTTATAAAGGAAATTTAGTACAGAGCAACTATTTTTAGTTGTTAGCAGGATAATACTTTAAGAAAATATAAAGCGTGCCAAAAAAAATTCGTTAAAATATAAAATAATTAAAAGTCGTTTGAGTAAGAAATTTTGAAAATAATCTCTTATTTTTATTACTAAGAAATGTGTGTATTGCCAAGCAACCATTACTTTTTTAAAATTTATATTTAGTACTTTTTTCCCAGCGGTCTGTATTTTTTTATACATCCTCCAAAAACAAATAAATATAACAGTTTTTTTTAGATATGCTCTATATTGTGGCGGATTGAGGTTTTACTGAGTTTTTGTTGGGTTTACTCTCTAGGAAAGCTTTTATACAATGGGACCGCTTCGGCATTGGTCTCGAGGTATAGCGACTGAGTGCGCGCAGCCCTATTGACCTGTATGAACAGGCAGATCGCCTGAAACAGAAAAAAAATTAAAACCCAAAAAATTAAACACTTTACGTTTTGACAAAACGTAATAAATAATAAGTAGAAGTGCTTAAACTTTTTTTAATTTTATATTAGAATTCTTAGAAATTTAATTTTAATTTCTTTTTTATTTTTTATTTAAGTTAATCCTGATAATTGTGGTAGATAAATGCTTAAATTTGTTTGTTTTTTTTCTGTTTTAGGCAATATGCCAGTTCATAGGGATCAGTAGGGTTGAGCACACTCAGTCGCTATACCCCGAGATCAGGACGGAAGCGGTCCCATTGTATAAAAACTTTCTTGGCGAGTAAACCCGACAAGAACTTATTAAAGCAATTTTTTCGTGCTCTTTAGTAATTTTATTTTAATGTTTTTAGTAAAACAAAAATTTTAAAAAGAACGTAAATTCTTTGGTGCTTTTTAGTGATATTTAAAACAGATTTATACTTTTAAGTATATTGGATAAGACAATTTACTAACTTAGAAAAAAAGGTGTAAAAAGTTCTTTATTTTAAGTAAATAATTACTTTTGTTGTTATTTATATTATTGTTAATTTTTTTAACCTCCAATTTTTAATAAAATTTACCAAGTTATTTGAAATATTTTAACAACTAATAAAAATTATTTACGCTTATACTTTTTTATTATAAAACTTTAGTTTTTTTTTTAATTTAGCTTAGCTGAAATAAATTAAAAAATTATTAATATCAGTATTAATAATTAGTTATTTTTCTATCAGTATACAATCTGACTGGAGGACGCGGTTTCCTAAAATCGACTATTTAAGAACAATTACAGAAAAGTTACCACAATTAGAACAAAGGTAAGTAAACTATATACAAAAGGTTTAGTGAGTTCATAAGTAATTCCCATACCTAAATAAAAGGAGTGTTTTCTTATATAATTCTGTAGAATTATTTTAAAAGTATACAGTCACATTTTGGGTGATTCTTATGCTAGTTATATAGGCCATTAAATACTTAAATGTTTGAAAATATATTGCCCATAAAAGTAGCGGGAAATATAAAAAGATATTATCCATTTTTAAAATACCAGTAACATATTAACGGCCGAGTAATGATCGCGTTGTTAAAGTTAGCAATGGACTTAATAATTGTTAAATTTAACAAAGAGTGAAAAATAAAAAAAACTTGACAACGCAGCACATTTCATGGTAACTAGATAACAAGAAATAGTTTAGTTGGAAATTTAGCGTTTAAAATCCAATAAGCATAAAAAAGATTTAAAAAATAATTACCTTGCACAAAATATGAAAAAAATTGGTTTGACACTTCAACAAAGTAATTTTATATATTTTCTTTAAAAACAAGCATCACAATAGATAGCTCAAATCACCAATACTGCGGAACTTTTTTAAATTTGATTTTTTAAAAGGTTCTCTAATATAATTCATGCCTACTACATTTTATTGATACATTCCGGTAGGTAGATTCATTAAGAGTTGATACAATATTAGGTCTATTTTCCTAAAAAATTAATGTTTAAATTTAATCCATATTAGTAAAACTATTTATTTACGAGAATTTATTACCTACAACTCTTTAATATTTATCTATTTTTTTTAAAACAAAAGATTACAATATTTCAAATAATTTAATGTAATAACGAGGATTACTACTAAAATCTAACCTCTTTTATAGGTTAAAAGTTAATGTTGTTTAAAGCTATAACATGCGGTACCTAAAAAAATACTGTTAGAGACCCGATGCGGTATAGGTCCGATGCGCCGCAAGACCTTTGTCGAAATCCAAGTTATACGCACTCTAGGGTGTAAAACTTAATCTAAAAATTTTTGCATCGCAAGGAAAAGATGTTTCTGGTTTTAGAAACAGCGCATATACATATAATATTTTTTACACGCACGCTAGATGAGATAGGGTTTGGAGTAGTTCAAGAGCAGAGAATAATTCTGTTTTTCAAAATGGAATTTTTTTTATGCATAGCTTACTAACTTTTGGAGAAGAATCCAAAAATGCAAAAATTAAATATACAGGGTGTCGCAAAAAAAGTTAATTCACATATTAATTCCTGCAAATAAATAGTTTTACTAATATGTTTTAAATTAAAACATTAATTTTCTAGGAAAATGGAGCAAATTTTGTATCTACTCTGGATGAATCTACCTACCGGAATGTATCAATAAAATGTAGTAGGCATGAATTATATTAGAGAATCTTTAAAAAACCCAAATTTAAAGAAGTTTCGCAGTATTGGTGATTTAAGCTTCTATTGTGCTGCTGGTTTTTGAAGAAAATATATAAAATTACTTTGCTGAAGTGTCGAACCATTTTTTCATATTTGGTGCAAGGTAATTATTTTTTTTTTAATATGTTTATTTGATTTTGAATGCAAAATCCCGAACTAAATTATTATTTGACAAAAAGTTAACATTTCGGTTATGCCCTGTTGCCAAGAGTGTTCATTTTTACCTCTTTGTTATATTTAAACCATTGTTAAGTCCATTGCTAACTTTAACAACGCGTTTATCACTGGCCGTAAAGATACCAGTTAACCAATTTTTTTATTAAAGTCATGTTTTATAACCAATTATTTTTACTAAATTCTATATAACTGATTTATCTGATATAATCTTAATATTGACACATTTTTACTATTTCTTTTTCTTATTCATAATTTTAGGTACTTACGTAGTCTGAAATATTTACATTGGGAAAACGCGTCCTTAACACTGATACTGCAAATACACTCGACCACTAAATATATATTTCTAAAGTTAGTAAATATTTGTAATTTTTGCCAACGTCAATAAATATCAAACCAATTGGATGTTTGAGCAAGTAATAAAAATATTTCTTTAATATATCTGTTTTTTGTTTCAAAAATGCGCTTACCGTATTTAAAGATTTAAACTTTAATGCTAGTATAGTAGCTGAAATACGCTAGGTATGTTGACATTTAAGTTTTACTTTACTAAGTATAAGATATACTGTGAACCCGTGTAACTGCTTCATGATTTATTTCATTTTCCTTCCGATAGTTTTTTTTTATTTTATATTAAAAAAAGCAGCTTTAATTTACTTTTCTTGTTTTAAGAAAGGTAAGATATTTTGATATAGAATGGGACAATAGAATGAAATAGTTTATTTGGGATTAAAAAAATAACAGTAATCGGTCTGTCCCATTTTTAATTTTATGTAACCAACGTTTGATAAACAATATGGTCAATTAGTTTGAAATTTGGTTGGCAAAATAGCTTTTGTTTACCACCAATACTAACACCAAATCTATTTTTTCCCTTAATTTTTACTGCCTTGTTCACATACATTTCTCATTTAAATTTAAACTTTTAGTGTTGGTTTATTTAACATATATTTTCCAAATAAAACACATTTTTAAAATAAAAAATTACATTTAGTATTTGCAACATTAAAATGTATTTATTTTACGTAGTTTTTATTGTTTTTTAAGTATTTACATCATATTCAGTATCTAGTTTTAATTTAAAGGTTTGTTTTTTGGTCTATTTTAACTCTCACTTGTCACCTGTGTGGTCTCCATGTCGTTTTCCGGTAGCGACACGTAAGAACTTTTTTAAAAGCTTGTCGAAACACTTTATTAAAAATCGTATAAAAAATCGGATTTACCATAGAACTCGCGTATCCTAACCACGTCACAAAATGCATTACCCAGGCATCCAGATTTTTGTCACACTCAAAACAGAACGCAGGCAACAGATTAAGAATAAAAAATGGAGCCCACAATATCACGAAAGTAAAGAAGACTACACCAAGAACTTTGGTGGCTTTTTGCTCCAATCTGATTATTCTTCCATGCCTTGAAGAGTTTCTAGAAATAACGCTAGAATTTCGGGAGTGGTGCGATCTGATACTTCTGCTTAATTTTCCTGTACCAGCATTGTACTGATACCTTTGAAGCAAGCAGGGAGACGATGGGTTCTTGTTGCGATCGGTTAAGGTCGTACTGTTGCCATTTTGCCTTAAGGTAGCCGAACGCCGAAGAAGAGGTGTTCTCTGAGAACCTGCCGGGGAAGCTGTTAAAAGACTGCTTTTGGTGTTGCCAAAGCTAGAACCTATAAAACAAAAGTAGATTAGTTGTCTTGCGTGCTATTTATTGAACGGAACATTGACTTGGACTAAATACAGTGACTACTTTGGCGGACCCCGGAAAATATAAATATCCATTAATTATGCACAAGCCCAGAAATCAAGGCGTTGCTCCATCAATTACTGCACTATTATTTATTAACAGTTATTTGTTTTGAGAGTGGATGTTTATACGTAGGATATTACCCGATTTAAGTTATATTGAAAATTATCTTTGCTTTGTACGTTTATGTTGAACAAGTAAATTACCAATTCCCGTAACCCTATATAAAGTGCAAACTCTAGGCTCCTTTGGGTATAAATGAGCAAATATGTTTAAAATATCAATTTCGAATCTAATCTCAAAATTTCGCAATAGCTTCTGTTTTAGTAGGATAATCTTGTTCGGGTTATGCATTAAACTGGCCGGCAAAATTTGACAATATTAGTATTCTATCTCTAGAATCCAGCTATTCATATTTTCCAGGCAAGTAAAGGAATTTATAAAATAAATCCGTTACGAGAATTTTTAAAGTGGTAGGTGGTATTATTACGTAGAGTTAATAAACTGTTAAAAATCTTTTGTATAAATATTAAATCTCTGAATTTTTGAATCGATCATATTAACAGTTTAAATTTGTTTGTGGTTCTAGTATACTTGTTATAATGAGTTTATAATGATAATAAAACTGCTTAAATTTTAAACTTTTGCAGTTTAGAACTGATCTGAAATGGTTTTTAAGTTATTGTTTCTTTATTGTATTTTCGTTAAAATAAAATATATTTAATTGGAACTTGACATATTCCAAAAGGTATTCAAAGCTTAGGTTTGCAAGTTATAAAAATAATTTGCAACTTTACCGTGGGCGCAAATTTTTGAATCTTTAAAACAGTCCACTAAGGTGTCGGTATAATACGGGTACATCTGTTAAAAAACACGTAAAATCTAGAACTCATATTGGAAGGTCATGAATCGAAATAAAACTTTTTGCATTTTCTTTAGAAACAGATCAACTACAAAGTGTCGGAAAGAAATAGTGGATCCTTTTTTACCCCCCAAGCATAAAATTATTTAAAAAACGTTTCATTTGCCATATTTAATGGTTCATATAGGTTTGAATTCACTATTTTTTACCGACACTTTATAGTTGATCTTTAGTAGTTTCTAAATAGAATGCAAAATGTTTTATTTCGATTCATGACCTTTTGAAATCATTTAACGATGAATTACAGATTCACCCGAGCTAGTTTTGAAAGTGCCTAGTTTTAGATATGTATCCCATGTTTCACCCCCTTTTGTTAAAAATGTCAAATGTACAGGCAATTCTTTTATTTAATGTCCGCCTTTTAGATATCGCCGTGCTACCATGGGAATAATATAATATGGTTAAAGTTTTGTTTTAATTTAATTATAATGAAAGCAAGGACCATTTTTCTTATACTAGTTGTTTTGAAAAACAAATCAAACGACACCGCACAAAAGCAGTGGAAAAATTCTGTCGAATTGGCTAAAATTTTACAGATATCAGGCCTTAATGTTAGCCTTTTATTTAGTTGTCCGAAGAGGGACAACCAAATAACATACACGTCAACATTTCATTTCAATAATATCACCAGACAGAAGCGAGGGTATACGAGAGTTGTTGGGGTCACTGAATCCGAATATGGTATTCGCTTGTTCATCCAGGGTTGCCTATGGATCCTTCGAGGTTCTTTAAAGGTCACTTAAAGGTCAAATCAAGAATAAATAGTGAGTAACATCTGGAAAAAATACAAGTAGGTTTTTGGGATTGCTGAATCCGAATATTATTTTTATTTAACCATGCAAGTTCACGTAACGATCATTTCAATGCCCTTTTAAGGACATTTGAAGGTAAACTCGAGAATGAATGGTAAGAAACATCTGGAAAAAACACCAGTAGGTTTTGCTGAATCCGAATATGATTTTCGTTTAACCATGCAAGTTTACGGAGCGATCCAAGTATGTTATTCGCTTGATCATGCAAGGTCACCTAGAGGTCGTTTCGAGCTGGTTTAAGTATTTTGCCCAAACTTCCAGTGAAATGCAGTTGCATGATGTTTGGCTTTACCCAAAATTGTAAGATTTATTTACTTGTGTAAAGAACTCTAGAAGGCCCATTTTAGGCCTAATATCTCGAAAACTATGTATAGCCGGATTTTGGGCCCATTGTGACCAGTGCTGGGATTTTCATTTTTTTTTTTTTTACTTTGTTGAGTCAGACATGGGATCCACACAACATATATACCAGATGCTATTGGCCTCAAGGGGAACACTTTGGTAAAAAAAAATTTGAATTTCCGAAAAAAAAATCTGTGTGGCCCCAGGGAAAAATCGGGCTTTTAAAAGAAAACCCTTTATCTGTATTTTTTTGTGACTTTAAATAAATTTTATCGTTGAATTCTAAATTTTGCAAAAATATCCGCATGTTTCTGGAAATTAGAGGTATTTGAAACATTTGTTAACAAAAATTAAGTAAACATTTTAACTGCCTACGGTTTTCAGAAAAACATAGATAATTTTGCAAAATTTGGGGTTTAACGATAAAACTTGATTTAATTTACAAAAAATACAAATAAAAAGTTCGCTTTTAAAAGTAAGATTTTTCTTTAGTGGGTCACCTAAAAAAAATCAACGTTGGTTCGCAAAATTCAAGATAAACATTTTCTTTACCAAAGTGTATAGCATATGGTAAATATTTGGTGTGGGTCCCATGGCTCACATTTAAGTTAAAAAAAAAAATTGAAAATTCTAGTGCCGCCACTGATTGTGACATTTTATCAGCATGCTGAAAACTATCCTTATTTAAAATTTTAGCCCATTCGACAGACATTTTTTTGCCATTGGGTTTGTGCGGCACTCTTTAAAATTAAAGGAATGAAAATAATATGTATTATCGATTAACAAACATAAATAAGTTAATACGGTTTATAAAAATAAAGGAAAAGTGTTATGTGTGTGTAAACATGTGCTGTAGTGTGTTTAAGCGAGTAGCGTGATTATAAGATATGTTTTTAATTAAAACATTTTTTAACCGTTAAAGCTATTTTGCCCAAGTTTTGGAGTTTTAATCGAGCCTAACATTTACTAAGGTTAAATCTGAGGCGTGAATTAAAACATAATTTTTGTATAATTTCATAATAATAATAGTACTTTATAGTACTAATTATGGTCATAAAATACTCTGTTATATATTTTTTTAATTTAATCTTAAATACACTTTAATATATAGAAAATAAAAGAAAAAACTATGCATATCTAAAAAAATTCATCACCCGGTTAGCGTTTTATGCATATGTTTTTATGAAATTTAAATCTTTCAATTAATGACGGTATAATATAATTGAGTTTAATTTTTAAGTAGTCACCGGAAGTTAATAATAATTATTATTGGCAACCTTATGCTTACCTCTTCTATGTCCTTTTCGGGACTCCCATGTCACAACTATATTACTTGGCGATGAGTCCCCGCTACTTCCTCTACTTCTGTTACTTAACGCAGATTTTTTAATAGGTGATATCGCCGGTGACACTGGTTTATCAACACTTAAGTTTAAACTGTTTCCTAATTTATCAGTCGAAACTATTTTTACTTCGGCGGGAACAGGAAAAGTACACTTATCACTCTGTTTTTCCCCGAAGTACGGACACGTGCAGGGAGGTGGCAGCGGGAAAGAACACTCGCTCGCCGACGATCGAGGATTTTCGGTTGACGAAGGGCGGATTTCGTGAAAACTTGAACCTCTTCTTTTTCTCCAACGAGGTGATGGTGTTTCGTCTCTAGTATCACCTTCATGGAATGTTGATGCTCTTCTTCGTTTGGATTGCCAGGGGGACAACTCTGAGGTCGTTAGTAAGGAAGAGTGGGATCCAGTTAAACTTTCGCTTGATCTAAAAAAAAATAGTAATATAAAAATAATGTATACTAAAAATCTATAAGAATCCCGCCATTTTCTTATAAAATCTTATAGAAATAGAAATAAACTGTATATTTATTACATTGTAGATTAGGACTTTATGTAATATCCAGAACATTTGTAATAACACGTATTTTTTGAGTGGAAACGCGACGAACATATTTTTTCCTTTTCTAAAAAAAATTGATGCGAACGAATGATAACTTATTTTATATATATATATACCCATTATTTCGTTAACTGGGTGTGTTAATGTGCCTATGTGCCAGTATTAAAAACAAATAATTTTTGCTTGTTTTATAGTTTCCATACGTAAGTCGGTGCGATTGTCTATGTTCTTAAACACAAAGCAGCTTGAAAACAGTTTATTCTAAAATAACTCAGCTATATTAAATATTTGCCCTAAGGAATACCCTACTGACGTACTAGATTGGCATATGTCAATTTGTGGTTAGCACAAAATCTCCTAAATATTTTTTACTTAATAATTTTTATATTAAACTTATATTTGTATAAAAAGCATTAAGTTGGCACACCTAGAACAAGACAAAAAAGATGAAAAAGCAGTAATCGCATTTTACAAATTAAAAGTGCCAATTAAAAGTCCCGTCTAGGGATCGATAAATAGTTAATTTTGCAGGCGAACGAAAGCCTAACAAGACCTTAGGGATAGCTTTTTATCATTCTTTTTTGCTTTAATTTTTTATTCCTTTTTATAGCTGATTAGGTGGTTATTGTCTATGTAGCAAAAAAAATGGTTATAACATTTTTAGATAACCCTATTATTGCCATCCTCCTTTTTTTCCATTCCAAAAATTTTTCGTACAGTTTTAATTATTTACATATGGATCCCTAATTAAAGTAGCGTTAGATAATTGAATTATAATTTCAAATATAATATGTAGCCGTAAGAACCTCCCATAAAAGCAACCATACATTTTAGAAGATTAGTTATTTAGACTAGTTGTTTTTATGATAATTTTTTATTAAAAGCGACAAATAAAGTATTAAAAAGAAAAAAAAATGCATTAAAAACTACTTGTTTATTGGACACTTCTTTTCCTAAGAATTATTAATATTTTAAATTATTGTACCTAATCATACAATAATGGTTTGTCGATATGCTAAAAATGTGAAAAGTACTTTCTGTGATAAAATTGTCGGTTTGGTTTGACGAAAGCGTATGTATGCTCAAAATATGATTTTAGAACACATTGCAAGAAGTTCCTAATAAAGTATTTATTAATTTATTTGTTGTTATGACAAGAACTTTCAAGTTCCGTAACATTCCGTAATAAAAGTTGAACTGGATGGTTTGCGGCTCTAATTATTTCCTTTATACGAAGATTATGGAATATTTTGAGCAGCCTAGTTTCCAAGTAAACATTCATCTATTTCCATAACTAAGTTAAAGTTTGGGTTAGGTTATCTATCTTTTGACAGTTGTGAACTGTTATATTGAAACAGTGCAGCGAATTATTAATTTATTGCGGCACATACAGTAAGTTGCACATTATTTTTTAAGATAATATCTGTTATTACTTCAAATAGAAAACTAATAGAAAATAAAACTTTTATTGTATTTTTACAGGATTTCGGTTTCTTTTCCAAAAACATGCAACATTTCAAAAATGAGAGAAAATTAGTAAAGAAAAATCTTATTTTGAATGCATAAAATATACAGAAAGCACAAATAGTTTCTCAAATAATGTCATAGTAAAAATCGGATATACTCGGCAATTACACAGGCCCACAAAAAAAAGTTCTGAACCAGATATGTGAAGTACTTTTCGGTATGTTTTTCGGTGCGCTAAAAACAAATCCGAAGTCCGAATTTACCCATCACCCTTAGATTTGGCCCCATCAACCCCCGAGCACCTCCCCGAAGGGTCAAAATTTTATTCATTTGGAAAAGATATAATAAATATCTAATAATACGTTTTTTGATGTTGTAAAAACGAATATGAAGTAAGAAGTTACCCATAGCCCTTGAATTTAACCCTAGCAACTCCCAGCAACTCCTAGCATCACCCAGAAACCACCCTAGGGGCAAAAATTTTATTTTATAATAAGAATTAAAATAAATATTTGACAATAGGTTTTTTGGTGTGCTTAAATTGAACATAAAGTCTGAATTTACCCATCACTCTTACATTTTGCTCCAGCAACCCCCCGCAATCCCCCTCCTTAATGGGTAAAACTTTATTCACTTAGAATAGTTGTAATAAATATCGGACAATACGAAACCCCCCAGCACCCCCCTAAAGGATCAAAATTTTATTCATTTGGAAAAGACATACTTTTTTGGGGTGCTAAAAACGATTATAAGGTCAAAATTTACACATAACCCTTGAATTTAACCCTAGTAACCCCTAGCAACCCCAGTATTACCCAGTAACCACCTTTGAAGCAAAAATTTTATTTTGCTAAAAGAATTGAAATAAATATCTGAGAATACGTTTTTAGGTGTGCTTAAAACAAGAATGAAAACTGAAGAAAAATGAAGTTGTAATTTACCCATCACTTTTTAATTTTGCCCCAGTAGCCCTAAAAACACCTATTGTAAATTCTAACTTTATATTTGTTTTTAACACGCCAAAAAACGTATTGTCAGGTATTTATTATATCTTTTCCAAATGAATAAAATTTTGACCCTTTGGGATGGGGGTTCTGGGGGTTTCTGGGGCAAAATGTAAGGGTGATGGGTAAATTCTGACCCTATGTTCATTTTTAGCACACCAAAAAACGTATTGTCAGATATTTATTTGAATTCTTCCAATAAAATAAAATTTTTGACCTAAGGGTGGTTTCTGAGTGATGCTAGGGGTTGCTAGGGTTAAAACCAAGGGTTATGGGTAAATTCTAACTTTATATTCGTTTTTACTACACCAAAAAACGTATTGTTAGAAATTTTTGTTATATCATTTCCAAATGAATAAAATTTTGACCCTTCGGAGGGATGCTGGGGGGTTGCTGGGGCAAAATCTAAGGGTGATGGGAATATTCTAACTTCATATTAGTTTTTAACACGCCAAAAAACGTATTGTCAGATATTTATTATATCTTTTTCAAATGAATAAAATTTTGACCCTTTGGGATGGGGGCTGCTGGGGGGTTTCTTGAGCAAAATCTAAGGGTGATTGGTAAATTATAACTTAATATATTCGTTTTTAGCACGTCAAAAAACGTATTGTCAGATATTTATTATATCTTTTCCAAATTAATAAAATTTTGACCCTTCGGGGGGGTGCTGGGGGGTTGATGGGGCAAAATCTAAGAGTGATGGATAAATTCTGACTTCGGATTCGTTTTTAGCACACCGAAAAACATACCGGAAGGTACTTCACATATCTGGTTCAGAACTTTTTTTTTTGTGTGTGTCTGTTTATAATCCCACAGCTGACTTATGTATCGGTCGTGTGGTGGCCAGCCCACGGCCATGAACAATTTATTCTGCTTAGAACCCCCTAACATTAAACTTAAAGAAGGAGCTATTACGGCAGCCTTTAGGCTTAAATCAGTTGGAAGGTGAAGAGAGAGGACATATGGTGTTTTCGGGGATGTGGGAGGAAATGATTTCTCACGACCTGGGAACTTTCACAGGCAGTAGAAAACAAGGATCCCGGGCAGAAGCAAGTGGGAGAATCAAATAGAAATCATTCCCACATCCAGAAGACTGATCTGGTACACAAATGGGTCTAAAAATAGGAGTGGGACTGGAGCGGGAGTGTGAAGTGACAATCTAAACAGTAGTCCAATCTAAACGGAAGTTTATGCAATCTGGGCTTGTTCAAGAGGTATTTTGGACAAGCATTACAAAAACAAACATTTGCAGATATTCAAGAGCAGGCTTATAATTGCTAAGTAGGTAACAATTGAGTCTAAACTAATTAAGGACTGTATGGAGAATCTGAACACACTAGCATAGTCCAACTAGGTCAATTCGGTATGGGTACCAGGACATAATGGTATCAGTGTATCAAAGGTAACGAAATGGCAAATAAATTGGCGGTAGTAGGTAGCAATAACGCAAACTTGACAGTACTCTGCCTTCAGGTATGTCCAGTGGAGTTTTCAGGCGGTGGATCAAAGATTGGACCAAGAGAAACTGTAAATGTGGGAAACAAAAATAATGCATACCAGGGCAATGCTGAAAGGGCCTTCACAGAAAGTTGCAACGAGATTACTGTGCATGGAGAGGACTGTCATAGGCTTGGTATCTGGGCACTGGTATAGTAAAAAACATGTTTTTACTTTGGGTCTGGCATCAGATAATATCTGTAGATGGTGCGGTAATAAGGGTAAAACTTGGTTAAAGATTGTAGAATTCTGGAGAATATACAGAGGTCTTGAAACCTAATGAATAAAACCAGAATCACTAAACTGCATCGAACTGGACAAGGAACTGACTCCTAAGGTGAAATCTTTCTCTTAATGGGATCTGCGTACAATGGAGAAATATAATTACAATGGGGGTGTGTACTAAAATATTAGTTATGGAAAAACTTAATAATTTTCTTGTTGTGTTGTGTTAGTATAAAAAGAAAAATGAATAAATATATAAAGTACAAGGGCTTTCCAAAAAATATATGAATTATCTCGAAAGTATAGTTTTAAAAGACAATAAAATACACGTGTAATTAAATTTTAAATAAAGTATTGAGTATAATTACCAAGAAACTTAGACTACAGAAGAAAAAAACAGAAACTAATACAGATTTTTTCCTTTTTTTTTGTTGCAAATTTAAAATCTTACCTTTAGTTTTTTGTTTTGCTTCCTTTATAATAAACGGCATAACCCATTTTATTATTTTAAATCAATTTTTAAAAATAGTTTTTTTAGTAGCTATTGCTTCCTTTATAAAATATTTTATTTTTTTTGTGGTTTCACACTTATAAACATAGGGACACGATGTATATAAAAAACTTACAAATGTCAACGTATTCATTATGTCCCGGTTACTTATACCACTCCCACAGGGGTATTTATATTAGTATTTGCATTAAACATAGGGTAGTGCATTTTACTGAAAATCATTAAGTAGCTTTTTAGTTACACGCAAAGTTCTGTTTAAAATAATTAAAACATCGAGTAATTAGCTACACTTTATATTCTAATGACGTCGTGTTGGCCGTGTCTAAAGCATAATAAGTGTTTTGAGACTTTTACATAAAGTACATTTTTCGGCGATCGTTTACTTATAAGTATTAGTAAAGTATACGAAATTGTGTATTAATAGCCCTCATTAATGCATTATTTTCTGTTAATCAACGATCATAGTATAGACAACTAAAAATACACAAATTTAGACATATAATCTATTTATATCCTTGTCGTTTAAATAACAACCTTAAAACATCTGTTGGTTGCCTAAAACTGAAATACATCTCGAAAAAAAACAAGAAATTTTATGATTTTCACAATTAAAGGAAAAAAAATGCCAAAGAAATATTGTAACTATTTTGGGCATTAATTGGCGAATAATGATCTCAACCCCTAATGCGCTCGCTTGGCTAATGCGTTAAATGGTCTCGATCATTAATCAGCCTTATTGATAACCTTGTTCATTAAATAGCTATTAACGGTTTGTGATAAAAATCTTAGGCTATAGGGGTTTATAAAAATCAGTTTTAATTATAAACTGGATAAAGGTTATGCTTCGATATTGTTTCACAAAAATAAAATAGTTTATTGGTAATAAAATCTAAAATATGTTTAGATTTATTAGGTTAGTTTAAATAAAATACCTATAAACTTCAGGCTAAAATATATGGAAGCACTTAATAGATTTTGCATTTAAAAAAGCCGATTAAATAATTAAAGGGAGAATCTCAACTTTGTCTTTGCCGCCTTTTTTAATTAGAAAAAAATGCTTTTTTATTACCTGTTAATAAAGTGTGCCTTCCAAACACTTTGCTGCAATACTATCCCAATATTTAAAGCAGCAAGTTGCAACTTATTTTTTTTTTAAATTTTGTAACTACTACCTCTAAACTACCCCGGTTAATGTCTGGGTAATGTCAGCCACACGGGACTTATAGTTTAACGTGGGATCCGAAACACGGTCTTCACTGGCGATAACCCATTCAATTACTAACCGTTTCCGTGTCGTTCAACTTTGCTGATCTGATGGGAAAAGGTGTTTCAATGCGCCAAAGGTATCTGTCTCTCTGATCCCGGGAATCGAACCTGGGTCGCCGCTTTTACGTAGAATATCTTTTTTAATTATTATTTTTTTAAAAACTTTTTTTTTATAGTTTTTAAACCAAACATATTTATAAACTTTTAATATTTTTATTGCGAGACCTTAAATAAATTACCATACCCTCATTTATTTATCAAAAATAAAAACAGGCACCATACATGTAGACGATGTTAAAAACCGGCGAGTTAATTAAATGAAAGAGACGATGGAAATGTCAGTTACCATAATCGCAGTAAGTAAGTATAATAAATACGACAGTCTGGTTCAGCCAGCCGAATTTCATTTTCGGGAAACGTGTATGCGTTACGTTGGTGAACAGCGTACGACAAAGGATGACGATGATTGTTTGTAGCTGGTAACAGATTGCTTATTTTTATTGAATATATCAAAGTACATAGAAAATTTTAATGGAAATAAATTATCGTCAATAACTCCCAAAATTCTACGAAATTTTTTTAAAATTGTGATTTTAATTTATTAACGGCATTACATAAAACAATATTTCACCCATTTTACATAGACATATTTACAAAACCTGTCAATAAATATTTTTAAAATAATATTTAAATACATTTTATGTATTATTTATTTTATGAAATTATCATACTTAGATCCTAGAAAAGAACAAAACGTCCAACATATTTACATTTGGCATTACGGAGACCATAATTTTGTTTTTTGATGTAGGTCTAAATAAGTCCATTCGAAAAAATAAACATAATTAGTAGCGTACTGTAAATTTTAGAGTTGGAGAGGATAAACGTACAAATTCTTTTATGGTATTATATAAGGAAAATGATGTGTCTGTAACATAGGAGAAGTCACTTTTTTTAAGTAAAGTTTATTTATTTATTTTTTGATAGAAATAAGGATAAAAATGCCCGGTACTACGCCAGCGGTCCCTAAGTAACAGAAGTTTAAGAAAGGCTACTTTGGTCAATTTTTTAACTCTACTAGTTTTAGTCAAATCGAAAAACCCAATTTTAAAATGGGGTCATTTGAAACCTATGTTTGTATACCTTTTTGGCTTGCTATATGTTTTTTGAATGACTTTTAATAGGTTTTACATATATTAATATTTAAGGCTTTACTTACATATTTAAGAAAAAATTGCGTTATTAGTTTTGTCTCTTCTTTGATATATAGAAAATATATAAAACTGATTATAAGAATATTTAAAGATGCATATTTACAGGTTTATCCGTAATTTTGAGATGCATCAGTGCTTATTGTTTATTCCAATGATCAGAATTTTCATAGATATAAACTAAAATAGCATAGTTTTAAAATAAATATATATTATATATATATATATATATATATATATATATATATATATATATATACTCATAATATATATATATATATATATATATATATATATATATATATATATATATATATATATATATATATATATATATATATATATATATATATATACAGGGTGATTCATGAGGAAATGTCAATACTTCAGGTACGTCGTCAGGGTCCAAAAATTAACCTAAAAGTTCATACAAAAATGGGCCTTCGTTTCCGAAATACAGGGTGTTAAAATTTTTATTTAATTTTTCTATTTTTTAAATAAAATCTATGATAATGTAAATATTAGAGTAAAATTTGGTATCCGGGGGTTTTTTGGTATGACAGATTCGAATCTAATCTTAGCACGGCTCTTACTTGTGGGGGGAGCCACCTACACGCCTTTTTACTATTTTGAATAATCACAACTTTTTGGTACGGCACTGTGTTATATTTTTAAGTTAATTAAATAACTCTTTTGTCATTTTAACGTAAAAAAAGGTATACTTGTTAAAAATCGATATAAGCAACCGTTTTTGAGATATATGGATTTAAAAAAAATACCACGCATGACACGCATCTGATTTTATTATAGCAAAATTTGGAAAAAATTTAAACAAAATGTATAATTAAACAATATGTATTTTTATTTTTAATAAAATTATTGTTCTTAAATTATGTTCGGCAAAACGTAAGCTAGGTTATATAATTTTTAAAATTCCACCATTTACTTCTAAGCACATGTCAGCTCTGTGGTGAACACCCTGTATCTCGGAAACAAAGGCTTTGAGGACCCATATTTGTATAGACTTTTTTATGTTTATTTTTGGCCCCTGAGTACGTACCTGAAGTATTGACATTTTCCTATGAATCACCCTGTATATATATATATATATATATATATATATATATATATATATATATATATATATATATAATATATATATATATATATATATATATATAAATAGGGTAGGTCTAAATTTAAATGTCAGATAATTTTGTTCTGAGTCACCTATGTGTACAGGGTTTTTCCGTATATTTTGGAGCACCATCAGAGCTTTTACTTAAACAGTAAGAAAAAACTTTAAATTACAAGATTTAAAGTATTTTTACTGAACCTTCAGAATTTATTATTAGGTAAAGTAAGGAAGGGGAAAAAATAATAGTATACAGGGGGTATTCCATTTAAAAAACTAAACCTGGTATTTTTTAACACATTTCCGATGCTCTTTTGTTTTATTTAATAATAAATTCTGAAGGTTCAGTAAAAATACTTTAAATCTTGTAATTTCAAGTTTTTTCTTACTGTTCAAGTAAAAGCTCTGATGGTGCTCCAAAATATACGGAAAAACCCTGTACACATAGGTGACTCAGAACAAAATTATCTGACTTTTAAATTTAGACCTACCCCACTGTTTAACTAAATCGATATGTCCGGTTCATAACCTTTAACTTCAGCAATAAACCACGTAAATGGAAGCGACACGTTAGAAGCTACACATATTTATTCTCTGTGAAAATGCGCTGTCATAAGTAATTAACCCTTTACCGGATACACCTCTACCGAAAATTGCATAGCTAAACCAAATTCTCCCATTTATAACTTAAACGAAGCGATTAGGGTAAAATGACGTATCCATCGCCTTCCATTTAATTAACCCACATTAGTATTTGGGGTAGTTTGTGTCTGTGTTCAGCCATTTAAGTAAGTATATCGTATATACCAGTCACACTTAACATATATACCTGTGCTAGTTAGTATTTATACTGACGGTTTGGTAAATTGAGGTTGGTAATGCTGCCTAGAAGTATTACTTTTGATGTTTATGTTATATCTGTTGTCTCTTCTAACATATCTTTTTTTGTTAGTTTTGCTAATAATTCATTGCAACAACTTACTATGTTGTGTTAATCAGTAACTGTTAACACGTTCGTATTTTTTAACTACTTTCTGTCCACAGTTAAATCTCTCTCTCTCTCCCTCTCTCTCTCTCTCTTGTATATGTTTCCAATGGGATTTTTCTTTAATAATATAAAAATAATTTGAAAAACGTTTTTTGGTAATCAGTGTCGTATAAACTAAAAAACATGATATAAAATGTGATATAAAATGTCAAAATATAAGGTTAGAAGTTAAAATATGGAAAAAAAACATTATTAGACAATATAGTTTAACATATAGTTTTGGCCTATTTACCAGATTTTAAAATACACAGTCATTAAAGAATTTGTAATTTTTAGTTTTTGCCACTGAAAATAATTTTATTAGCACCTATTAAATAAAAAATAAAAGCAAATAAATTCGTTTTTTTAACATCTATGAAATAGAAAAAAATAAGAAATATTATAGACGTGATGCCTTACTTGTTTCAATGCCCTGTATGTAAAAGCAAATACTTAATATTAGAGCTGCAATTTAAATACATTGATTAACTTAAAGTATTAATCGTAATTAAAAATGTATCCTTTATATTAAACTTTGGCTACCCAGGGTGTAATTCCTAAGTTTTTACTCAAGTAAAGAATAATGTTAAAAACAAAATATACATTGTAGTTAGAATTTAAAAACATATCTCTTTGTTGATTGACCAACGTATTCAAATTACAGGGCACTAAAATAAGTATGATATCACGTTTACAGTTTTAGTTATTTTTGGTTTGCTTTATTTGAAATCATATAATAGGTGCTAGTAAAATCATGTTTTTTTAACAGAAACTAAAAATTGTTATGCATGAATAATTACAGAATATCGCACCAATCACAATTTTCGAAAGGTTTAAATTTTTCTTATAAATTAAGTAAATAGGCCAGAACCTACATTTTAAACAGTTTTGTTTAATTTTTTTTCTATATTTTACCTTTTTGATGTTTTATATCACCTTTTTTAAATTTTCCGCTTTAACAGAATCACATGACAAGTAATAAAATGTTTTTTAGGTTATTTAACAAGCACAATTGGTTATCGGAAAACTTTTTAAAAATATCTCAATACCAAAAAAAATCTAATTTTTCTGAACTTTTTACCACCTCGTATACTCTTAAATCATCTATTGAAGTTTTTGTGGCCCAAAGTGTTTCTTTTTGTAGTTTATAAGCATAGTTTATGGACTTTATCATAAGAAGATTACCATATTAACATTTTTTTTTGTCATGAATTAATTTTAGCTAAATTCAGCCCAAAAATGTAAATACCCCTAGCATTACCACGGTTCGGTTTTTTTGATTTAAATGATAAAAAAATTTACTTCCGAGTTTTTTGCGGCAAATGTTAATAGACGTAATTAGAAGTCGTTTAAGACAAAAATTAGCCAAATCCCCCCAGCGCATTAAAAAAAATCGAAAAAAGCGTAAAAATGGCTAAAATAGGAATAATCTCTTAGACACATCACCTTTTTGCGTATATCAATTATTCTGTGTAGCGAATATTTTTGCTGGCTTGAAGTGGTGTGCTTTACATTTTAATCAATTAAACCTTTGTGGGAATTCCAGAACGATCGGATCGTGTAAAAAATTATGAAGAATGGTATCCAAAGGAAAAAATCAAAATCAAGCTAAGGATTATTAAAATTGCATTAATTTTCCCGTTTTTTTATCGTTTGATTTAATTAAAGAAATCATTGAGATTATTCCACCGCCCGAATTGCGTTTATTATTGGGTGGAGTAAACACTTTATTTAATAAAATGCTGATCGATTTTGAAAGTGTAAGCTTGTAGTGGGATTAAATCTGTAAGGCAGAAAGGTCTTTTACCTATAGATGCAAATGACTAATCGATAATGTTAATAAATTACGAGCGGAATAGGCTGTCGTAAATTTGTAAAACCTTTTGAAAGCTTAAAAAAAGTAGTTTTTCATCAAAATTGAAAGATACATTAAAAAATCACAATAAATAATTTAAAAAGTATTATTGTGACCTTGATATATCAATCACACCAAAATTTTAGTCCATATTTTATCATGTAAGTTAATTTTGAAAAAAATCCAATAAGGGTTTAGCTTTTTTTAGTGAGCAATTAGTAAAATCATTGCACTGTGATTTTGGAACAGTGAGGAAACAGGTATAGAGAGCACAAAGTGCACATAGAGTGCTTAAAAGCGACAAAGAATTTTTAAAGCAATTGTTAAAAACCGCACTTAAATATAATTAGTAACATAACTGACAGAGCCATCTGTCGTGGTACCTAGGTACCTAGGTACCACGACAGATGGCTCTGTCAGTTCTGCATGATACGGCCTATTATGTCCGAATCTTAAAAATGGAAAATCCAAGGTTTTTAAAATCATTATATCAAATTTCTTATTTCTTGTTCAACTGACAGCGCTCATTGGTCGTTAAGTTTTAAAATCGTACTTGTTTTTTGTAAGTTTTTTAACTATAAATTCTTTTGCTTTTTGTTATATTCTTTTCACTCCGTAAAAGTCTTGTTAGTAACATGGTGGCAACGATCCACGTGCTAAAAACTAGGTTAAAGTCAATGTAGTTTAAGGAGGAATGTGAATGAAGTTTTGTTCTTCATTGGTATTAAACCTGTTTCATGTTTTCAACTCACATATGGTAAGAACTTTGTAAAAAGGAGAATTATTTTTGTTGGTTTCACTAACAAGAATCATTTTCTTTTATTTTTAGATTGTCCTGATGATGGGAAAACGTTTTTCCGAAAGCTCGACTTTTTCAATAAAGAGTAAATTATTTAAAGTGGCCTTTTCAATTGACTGCATTTCCACTACTCTGGTTTCAGATTTTTTCTATATATTTATATATATATATATATATATATATATATATATATATATATATATATATATATATATATATATATATATATATATATATATATATATATATTACTATTTTGCGTGGCCTTACGTACCATAGAGATTTTATATTTAAGAAAACATAATAGACATAGGCAAAAATATAATGTATCTAAGCGATTAAAGTACTTTTTTAATTTTTACACTTTTATTCGATTTTTTCAAAATGCGCTCGGGGGATTTGGCTTATTTTTGTTTTCAGTGACTTCTAATTACGTCTATTAACATTTGTCGCAAAAAACTCGGAGGTAAAATTTTTCATCATTTAAATAAAAAAACCCGAACCTTGCTACTTTTTCTAAATCAGAATATATTGAATATTTCTAAAATAGTGTAGTCACATTCAATATTGGAAAACATATTTTACAAGCATAAAACACTGTTGGCCCAGTGGAACAAAGTACACCAGAGGTATATCATTTTAAAAAGATCCATTAATTCACGTCGGTACAACTAGAATTGTATTTGACAGGTTACACGCAGCACATTGAAAACTATTATGGTGTGTATCTTCCAGGTTTATCGTCAAATTCAATTAATCTTGTATAAGAAACTTCAGAACGAATATCTTGTGTGTTCTTTCATACAATCTGACAAATAAAAAGTTACAAAACTCAAAACTAATTTTTGTGTTAGGGATTTTCTTTTTAAATTTGTAGAATTTAATTTGATGGCCATTTTTAAAAATAACTTTACGACTTTCTGTACTATAGTGGTTTAATAAATATTATAAACAAGCGGTGAGTATGTTAAAAGCAAATTGATTTTTGTAATTGTAAACGAGAGTTACAGATATTAATATTTTAATAATTTGAAGTTTAAGGACTACAAAATGAAATAATACTAGTGTTTTTATGTAGTTGCGTGCCTAAAGGTCCCATATGTCAAGGTTATTTCCGGTTAAATAAGAAGGATCTAAAGGAACTATAACAGCCATAGGGTATTTGGATCTAGCGAATTTTTAGGAAGCTACATAACAAAATTAAACCCGATAATCCTAAAGATAAGAAGAACTGTTTTTATGTGGTTCTTTGCAATACTAGTTAAAACAATATTTATTCCCTTTTAGAAGAAGGTCATGCTTCCCGTGCTCCGGTAGACGGGCGCACTTGGTTCAGGTAACTGGGAGGTCTAAAGCAGATGAGACCAAAAAATTATTAAAACATATGAGTGTAGCTATGGTCGAAGTCTCGGAAATTTGAAATCGTCAATTTTTCACAAAATGGCGGCCATTTGAAAAAAAGTTTTAAAAAATCGACTTTTTTTTTATTTAAACGTACGTAAAATCCAAAATTTTGAAGCCATTTTAACTTTAGAGGTTGCGACATTAAAATTAGTCCAGTAATTTTCCAGCAATCCATGCGCCAAGCAAAAAAAATGTGTGTTTTGGGAAATCGCGTTTAAAGTTCTGGGAAGGACGCTTGATGACACGGGACGACCGGCAAAAATAATCATGTATTTTGACTATAAGAAATGATTTCCGGGTAAATCGGTTTCGCCCATATATTATCCATAATATGGAGTATTTAAAAAAAAAACGATTTTTTGTATATTATTGCAAAGATAATTCTTATAGAATTAAAAATAATTCTCTATACTTTTTATGTTTCGAAGAATGTAAAATAGATCCTAAATAAAAAGTCTCCAAAAAATTACCTTACCTATCAAATTCCTTTTAACAAAAATCATCATTATATAGAACAAAAGGTTTTATTCGAAGTGCCTTTAAATTATTAATGCTGTACAAGAAGGATCTAGACATTAAGGGAAAAAGGTCGATTAAAACCCAAAAATCGTGCTTCAAGAATTTTTTAAGAGGTGCTTGAATTCTTAAACAGTCTTCTCAAACCGCGGCGCGGGTATAAAGTTGTCAGTAACAGGTATGTATAAATTAAAAATAAAAGGTTTAAATTATTTAATATCTTGGTGACTATGTTCTGAAACTGCCATAATTTAGTAAAAATATTTTTTTGTTGTTAATATTTTTACATAATTGTCCAAGTTTTTTATAAGTTTCTATTGCCAAAAATATTTTATTAAACTTAAAATAATAAAAGTGTTTATACAAGTAATTTTGCTGCACATCTTCCTAAATTTAATTATTTTTATATGGCTTTTTAAACCATAAAAGATTTTATAATTTTATTTTCATTTGTTAATTATATTTTATATAATTTTAATTATTTTTTGACAAAAACAATTGCGTTGTTACAGAAACGTTGATAACTCAACTCGCAATTGTTAAAAGTTAACAACGGTTTAGAATGTTTAACAAAACATCATTGTCAGTGTTATTCAATGATTTTAGTAGGCAACCTGTCAAAATCTGACATTTTGTTAAACATTCTAACTAACTTTTAACAATTGCTTAGTCCATTGCTAAATTTAACAACGCGATCTTCACTCGGCCGTATGTCTTTTAGCCGCCCAATTTCAAAAAGCCGAACAAAAACCGTATGTGTGTTTTTTACGATACGGCCATATTTTGGTGCAATTAAAAGATATTTTCTAAAAAGCAGTTTTTTGTTTTTGCGCTATCAAATCTAGGATATAATGATAACACCTATTATTAACATATTTACCCTTTTATCATATTAAACTGATAATTGCAGAGAAAATTAGAAATATCAAATATTTATTATATCCTGGTTTTCTGTAATTTAAATTTAAACTTGTTTTCAAGTCTCAAATCCATTAATAATTGACTGGCCGTTAAAAAACAAGCTGATATTCGCAGAGTGATGATTAAAATTTTAAATTTGTTAATTCAGTATTGTTAAATCTGTGTTGTTATTGATTTTTTTGCCGTCCAAATTCTATAAGCATATTTTATACTTTCATGTGAGCAAATATTTTTAGTATACAGGTGTGGAAAATACAAAACCGAACATAGGGATAAAGTGTAATGTATCAAACAGAAACGGACAACCCCTTTAACGCTGTGAAAGAAGTGAGACAAAGCTTTGCAATGTGTCGATACTTGATCAAGCGCTGTCTTGAACAGCGAAGACAGCGATTCGAGTCATACGGCAACCTTCGTCGAGCGTACGCTGTTTGAGCTATTTTGGCGCCTATGTTCTAGTTTAAATTCGATCTCACTCTGTTTTAGTGGTATATTTGTTTTCATTGTTCTACTTGCGAAACGTCCATGTTTGGTTTTGAACTTTCCACACCTGTATATTAGTGTTATATACTAATTATTAATTAATTAATTCTACTGCTGACTAAATATTATAAAAATTAGTTAAATTTAAAAAATGGAAGTAAAATTTTTTAAATTCTTTAACTAAATTGTTATCACAGAGTTTAAAGTGGAAATTTTTGTGTAAATTCTGTTTGTGAAATTTAGCTATCATGTCAGTGACGTATTACGTAAATAAGGTCGAAAATAAGTAACATATTGAACAAGTAGTTTTTATATAGTATTACCATCTTGTAGTTGCCGCACGCTTTAATGAATCATTTTTAATAAATATGTAAGAACTTACCCCGATTTAGGATAGGCTTTTCCTGGTGACAACCCTGGGTCCATATTCCCTGCTGCTACGGCTGCAGCAGCTTCTTGAAGTCCTCTGGATAATTTTAGCATTTCTGCACCAAACTGCCCTAATGCTGACATGGTACAGGGCGTGGGCTCTGATTCTTGAATCCATAATTCATGCGTATCCAGTGTAGTCAGTTCTGTGTCAGTGGATCCTGCAGAGTGACCGTGTTGCGGGGTAGACAAAGTTGTGCTATTGACACCTTTTGAGGAAGCTTTTAATAAGCGTCGCCATGTGCAGCGGCGTTCTAAAAATAACAATAATTGCGATATATACTAGGAGGAATCGGCGGATGAGTACCGAAAACTATTCCACCTCAATTTTTTTATACCATCCTCCTTAAATTGCCCTACTGATGATATAAATGCATGTTGCCATGGCGCCACCTGGTGCCATATTGTTTAAACCGAAATTGTTTAAACAATTGCAAGAAATTGGTATTTTTTAACCGGACATTTTTTTGATGACTTTTGACGATAAAGTTAATATTTTTGGAGATATGAATTTGTGAAAGTTCGAAAAATATCAAATTTGAGTATTTTTGACCCATTAAAATATATATTTAAAAAAAATAATACAACATAAAAAATGTATTTTTTTATTCTTTATATAATAGCCAATAATATCCTTAATTAGGATTTAAAAAAATGTTATTGTTTGTACAGGTTTTTTGATTGTTTATTAAGCGCGCTTACAAGTAAAATAAAGCTCCAATAACTTTTGTTAAACTGATTTCAGGAAAAAAACCTATAAAAACAAATTGTAGATAATTAAATTATTAATAACATTGCTCTTTTTAAGATTTCTGATAAAGTTACTAGTTTTTAAGATAAAGAATAAATAATGATTCAGGGCAAAGGGGTCGATGCAGCGTATGAGTCAGAGAGACGGCGATACTTAAAGGTAAGAGATGCAAACTTGTAAGCGCGCTTGATAAACAATTAAAAAACCTGTATAAACAACAAAAATCTGAATTAGGGATATTATTAACAACAAAAATCTGAATTAGGGATATTATTAACTATTGTATAGGAAATAAAAAACATATTTTTTATTGTTTCATTTCTTTTTTAATATATATTTTTCATGGGTCAAAAGTACCCAAATTTAAGATTTTTCGAACTTTTAAAAATTCATATTTCCAAAAATACTAACTTTATCGTAAAAAGTCATATAACCTTTTTTAATTGTATTTTAATAAAGAATATGAAAAAAAATGGTCTGGTTAAAAAATAGCAATTCCTAGCAATTGTTTAAACAATTTCGGTTTAAACAATAGGGCACCAGGTGGCGCCATGGCAACATGCATTTATATCATCAGTAGGGCAATTTAAAGAGAATTTTATAAAAAATTGAGGTTAAATAGTTTTCGGTACTCATGCGCCGGTTCCTCCTAGACTAATAATAAAAATATGGTTTTTATAAATCCAAAATACTATTTTATTTCAAAAAAAAATTCACGGTTTGATAGTTAATGTACTGTCTGCTAATTTCGGGCTCATAGCGAAAAAAAAATCTCCAAAATTAGATGGATCTATGACCTATGGAAATGCAGTATACAGAATTTTTCAAAAAGTTCGCCTCGTATGGAAAATTTTATATTATTGAATTCAAATAAAATTTGAGCTTGATATTAGTTTGTACTTCAACTTTAATAAAAAAAAGTAATGCTGACTCGCTCGCTAAAATGACTGTGCACTTGTATCAATTTATCAATTTGCAATGTGTAGGGAACATGTCTGCATAAATTTTGTATGGTGTTTAATTAAATTAGAAAAAGTCAACAATAATTGGTTTTTCTTTTCCGTGAAGTAGTGATTAAGATCTACTATCATCAAGTATCGATCGATACTGTAAATTATTTTACCTTTTTAATACGAGTATAATCACTCCCTGTTTCTATAATTTGGTTTTTGATAGGTTAACTTTTACGGGCGCATTAGCCGGCAAAATTTCTCCAAAATCGTAAGGCTGTCGATAATTTGTAAACGATAAGAACATTTACCTGGCTCTTTTTTTTTATCCTAAGCAAAAATTGCTTTTTAAATTTCCCGTCTTTGGTATGGGACCCTATGAAAATACATCATCTTTGTTTTATGAAACTATTTGCAGGGATAAAATTTTATTTTTGTAACTGTAACACCCGACACAAAATTACTTGTGTTATATACGTGTAAAATCTGGTAAAATTTTATTGGGTTTGACACATCTGCGTTACAAGTTTTAATTAAACCAGGGTTTTCCTTCAAATTTCTATTGCATCTAGAGGCTCGGCCATATTTTTTCTAATGTCTTTTCAGGTTATTTTGTAAACCATCCGTCCATAAAAAATATTTTAAAGACGCGACAAAAGATATATTTCTTAATAAAAAACTCTGCACGCCAATATCTCGAAAACGAATTGGAAAATTTAATTTCTAAAAAAGTGGTCAATATGTGGGGTCAAATAGATATTCTTTACAATTTAAGAAATTCGACGCCTACTATGAGTTGGGCGTCGCGACGCGTCGAAAATATGAATCGATTGCAGGGACTTTGGAATTACGTGCATGGGAAAGTACATGTTATTGAAATACTTTTTTGTTATTTACTCAAATTTGTTTACTTTACTCGTTTCCTAGTTATACCGATTTATAGTACAAATTTCTTGATAGACAAAAAATGTAATACACGATAATTTTTTAAAAGTAAGCCATGAATATTAATTACTATAGCAACCATGGCAATTTTTTTAAGTGCAATTACAAGCGATAGAGCTTGTCATTGCTGCGTCAAAGATATTTTCAAATTTTATCATAAGAAATCCCATTTTTTTTCTGTTCAAATAAAAATTGGAATTATTTTGTAAATTGGACCATAATTTAGCAACAAAGAAAAAGTAGGCATGTTACTGGTGTTTGGAGAGAAAATAATAATAATAATGGAATCGTAAACAGACACAACTGTCGCTTTTGGTCGCAAAACCATCCGCATCCTCGTTGGATCACAGAAAGAGGTAATCAACGAGTTTTTTGCATCAATGTTTGGTGCGGCATATTAAACGGATTCCTTATTGGACCTCACTTTTATGAAGGCACTTTAAATGCAGCTCGCTATTTAAGGTTTCTTCAAAATACACTTCTGAACTTGTTAGAAGAAGTAGCCCTTGAGACCAGAATGAGTATGTGGCTACAGCAGGATAGAGCGCCTACATATAATGCCGAAATTGTAACCATGCATCTAAACAGAGAGTACCCCAATAAATGGTTTAGCACTAATGGACCGATAAAGTTGCCGGCGAGGTACCTTACACCACTAGATTTTTTTCTTTGGGGTCACCTGAAGAACGTTGTCTATGAGGAACCTATCGAAGATGTGGATGATCTTATTAGCAAAATAAGTGCAGCATGTGCCGCTATTTCAAGAAGGACGCTCCTACAAGCCAATCTATTAAAATTTTTTGGTAGTTGTGTTCCAGCAGATGGACATAATTTTGAACAAAATTTTTAATTTGTTTCATTTAGTATGCAGTTAATTGTGATAATAATTTCGTTTATTTGTAGACACTTTATTTTAGTTTATTTATTTATCTTATCACAAGTAAATTCGAGCCGAAATTGGGAGAGTGAAGGAATGGCTTCCTTTGCTTTACATCAACATACTCTTTTTAACTTTAACTTTTACTTTACTTACAATTTAAACTACGAATTTGGTTTTAATAAATAATTAGATATTTAATTTTATTTTTTGAATCACATTTTTTGTGTATTAAGAAATTTATACTATAAATAGATATAACTAAGAAACAAGTAAAGTAAACAAGTTTAAGTAAATAACAAAAAAGTATTTAAATAACATGTACTTTCCCATGCACGTAATTCTAAAGTCTCTGCAATCGATTTATATTTTCGACGCGTCGCGACGCCCAGCTCATAGTAGGCGTCGAATTTTTAAATTGGAAAAAATATCTATTGGAACCCACATATTAACCACTTTTTACAGAAATTAAATATTCCCATTCGTTTTCGAGATATTGGCGTGCGGAGTTTTAAGTGAAAAACCCTGTATATAAAACTAATATTTTTAATGTGCATTCTTTGGAGTGCAATTGCATCTGATATAGTTTATTTTTGATAATAGATTACGCAGTCCGAATTTAAACTTTTTTAAATCAATAGGTCCGTTATAACTAAGTTTTTTTAAACTAGTAGAGGATAAAATGCCTCAATTAAAAAAACATTGGATGTATCTTTAGTAGCAAAATATTAATTAAATTTTATGTTTAATTTATACCAATTATATACTTATCGTTAACTGTTTCCATTTTCCAATAAATATAGTAAATGTTAAATTATTTCTGTTACTAAATATAATAACGAAATTCTTTTTATTGAAGGATTTCTACGAAAAAAATACAGAAGATGGCTATTTTACATTTTTTTAATATGAGAAAAGCTACAAATATGGATCTGTTCAATACCTGTTGGATGACCCTGTACATTTTACTGCCCACACAAAAGTAAAATAATAAAGAAGATATTGTTCATTTTAAAATCACTGCATTAAAAAAACACAATTTAAATAAAGCAGGATAGCTAAAAAAAACTAACTTAAGACACTAAAAAGAAAAATATTGGTAATTTAAAGATTTTCTTTTTAATTTTCTCAGTAATTGTATTTTTTTAAAAAAAGCTTGTTTTATCGCAGTCTGTGATAACTCTATAATATTTGCATTAACAAAAACAACGAATGACTTTTTTATTTTTTAAAATTCATTTTTATAATTTTTGGGCAACTTAGATTCTTAGGTATATATGAACTATCTTTAAGTATAAAGTAATTGAAAGATTTCCACAGGTTGCATAGTTTTCTATAACTCATTTTATTACTTGTTACGTACTTTAATACCTTTTAAGAGGAAAGTGCTTTCACTAAATTCATTATTACATCACAGTCAGTTAAATTATCAACAACGTTTTATGCGATTTATTCAGTATATTCGTGTTCATAATTTTTCCTGGCATTTTGCAAAATTCAGATACCAACCGATAATGAAATGATTTAATTAAAAACTTGTTACACGTTGTATTACAAGCTCCGTCTAAAGTATTAAAGTAATTAATTTAACAAGGATCAAAAAAGCTAGCTAGAAGCAATTATTGTAGGCTTTGTAGGAGAGTAGTTAACAAAAAGTATCTATAAAAAGATTATCTAATATACAAGAAAGCTTTTAAGTCCAACACTTCATGTCTAGAGTTTTTGAAAAAAATAAAATTACATTGTAATCTAATGCCCGTAAAAATTATAAAAGGGAGATGGTTAGTTTTAAATTTAATTAACTAATTTTAATACAGTGTCGTTCTAGTTATAAAGTTATTAAAGGATTAAAAGGCTTTGATTATTTGTGCTTTTATTAAATTCCTTGGTTATAAGCATCATAAGACTTGCTTGAAACCTTATTAGATTTCTTTGCTTTACCAATTTAAGAAACTAATTTACACAAATAAAATCGGGTTTTGTAGTAACAATATAAGATGCTTTTTAACAAAATTAAAATAAGGTTAATGACTTTTAGATATTAAAAAATAATAAAGTTTTAAAACATGGATCCACCCACAACAACATAGAACATATCTACAAAGCATTTTTTAAACAATTTATTAACGTTTAGGCTTGATTGTTGGTAGGTGCAAAATAGACAATGTTTTTTTAATCTAAACTATTCAGGCTAATTACTTTTTAACATGATTTCGTATTCCCATCATATTGAAGTTAATTTTCTTATAATAGACAAAATTTCGATAATATAAACGGTATTCTTGTTCGTGCTTTGCTGGAAAATTTTATAAAGTTAAATGGCCATCTGATTTTATTAAATACTTGTTATACGTCGCATGTAAAAGCCCTGTCTAAAGTTATTGAATTATTTTACCAGGCGCCTTTACGAGTGAAATGCAATTATTTTTTGTTATTTTATATAGAAGAGCGATTCCTAAATGTAACATTTAAAAAAAAGCTTTATGCTAAATATATTTTTTATTTTATGGATGTTTAAGGTAGAAATAAACTGTAACACAATTATTAAAAGGTTGACCCATTTAAACCATAATTCATCACCGCGACAAAACATCATTTACTCGTATATCAGTCGCCGACAGTATCTGGATTGTACAGGGTGGGCATTTTATTAGGGTCTTATACATTTTCTCAGAAACTGCTGACATTTGAAAAATAAAAATGAAACAAAAGTTTCTTGGATTAATTTATACTTTTAATTAATTTCACTTTCACATATACAGAGTGTTCATTGTGTTGGCCGCTGGTGTTCACTTCCTTATTTTAAATGGGACACCCCGTTTATTATTATATATTTAGAAAGCGGTTTCAAAGACGAGTTCAACGATATAACAGTATGGGTCTGTGTCGCAACGTTTTGGATTTATTGGCGTTTTTCTTTCATTGTTTACCTATTTTTAAATTAATAAAAAGACGGTAAATATTCCTTTTTTAAATTTGTTCACGTAAATAAAATTATAAAAGCTTGTTTTATCTACTATATATATATATATATATATATATATATATATATATATATATATATATATATATATATATAATATATATATATATATATATATATATATATATATATATATATATATATATATATATATATATATATATAATAATAGTAAATAGTGTGTCCCATTTAAAATAAGGAAGTGAACACCAGCGGCCAACACAATGAACACCCTGTATATGTGAAAGTGATATTTATTAAAAGTATAAATTAATCCAAGAAACTTTTGTTTCATCTTTATTTTTTAAAAGTCTGCAGTTTCTGAGAAAATGTATAAGACCCTAATAAAATGCCCACCCTGTACAGTAAAGGCCCTCACGGATATTTGAATCTACTGTATAATTGATATACGATAATCTTGCTTGTTTAAATAGTTAGCTAGTTATGTGATAAAATTTCACATTTTCTATTTGAGAAAAAGAAACTGAAGGGGAAGTGATAAGAAGTTATATATAATCGATATATCACCAGTATTTTGTCTTTTAAGCACGTGCTACGTTAATACAATTTGAAAACGAATAATTTACGTAATTTTGAAAGACAGATTTATTTGTATTCGAAATGCCGGAATGAATTCTCAACCTATTTAAAATATCTTAAATGCTGCAATGCTCTTGGTAAAATCTATTTGACATTCAATTACCTTTCCATTAAAGTTCTTGTATGAAGCGGATTTTACAAGTGTGTTTTTTGTTTCAGGTAATTCATTCAATATTATGGTGAAAAAATAATGCCGTACAATCTGTAAGTAAGTTATAATTAGGCAGAACAATAAGTTATACTTTGGTAAAAATTTATCCAGGTAAAAAAAATACGTATTGTATAAAAACTATTTAAATTTTCCAAATTTTGTCCTTGCGATTAACAGATATTCCGTTTCTTGTTATGTAATGGGTTATTTGTTAAAAAATATGTGGCATAGTTTTTAAAGCAGAGATTTTAAATATATATATATATATATATATATATATATATATATATATATATATATATATATATATATATATATATATATATATATATATATATATATATTATGGGCGATTCTCTGTAACCTCGTAATCGGCTGTCCCATTAAAAAAATAAAATAAATATTTTTTAAAAAATCACTACTAATAAAACTTTAACTCTGAAACTTTACGGGCCCATTGTTTTAGGAACTGTAACGATTTTAAGTTTTTTTCTAGACGTGATAAAAGCTCTAAAAATACAGTCCCCTGGCTGTCCCCATCGCTGTATTCCCGCCTAGAAATGATATTTACGAAGAAGTTATTGAAACTACATACATTTGGCAGTTAATATTATAAAGAAAAATAATTATTTATATTATTTTCGTGAAACAAGGTCTTATTATGAATTTTATTATATTTAGTAAACACCTATAAAGTTTGTCCCCAGAATTTCTATACAGTCCCCTGCCAAAAATTTAAATCTATAATAAAATAAAACTGAAATATTTACAAACTTTTTTTTAGTGTAACAAAACGCAAATTTTTGTGAAGTTGGCAACCTTGCCAAATGCGACGACGCGTCTTTATTTTGTTGAGTGTCAGAGTGTAATTTGTGAGGTAAGTAATAATATTTATGTTAATTACTTTAATTAACTTGATATATAGTTTATTGTTTTGTTATTTGTGTCTAAATTGATCGGTAAGCTTTTAAAAAACTATTTTACATCAGTTTTGTAAATATTGTGAAATCTAACCAAAATACACAGTCCCCTGGCAACAGTCCTCTGCCTGAAAATGCAGCAGGGGACTGTGTATTTTGCGTATTGGTTATTGTTTTTATGTATCGTTTGTGTAAATTTATCCGCTAGTCTGTTTTATTAATGGAATAATTATCAAAGTATCATTGCTTCGCATTATTTCCCTTTATAAATTTATTTTATTTTACACAGGGCAAACACACAAGATATGGCTCCTAAAAAGAAGCAGGTATCCCGAGAGGAATTATTAAAGAAAAAGAGAGAAGCAGAGCGACTACGATACCAAAAAAGAAAAAATAACCCTCAAAAGAGAGAAAAGAAGAAGTTAAAGTACCAAAAGAAGAAAGAAAAAGATTTGCGAAAGGACATGACACCTCGTGAGCACAGATCTGCCTTAAAGAAGTGGAAAGAACATTGTACCGTATACCGAGCCAAAAAATTAAGAATGAAAAGCGTCACTGATACTTTTGTACGAGAAAATACACCCTTAACAGATCCAGGCACAACTGAGCCTGCATACTGTCGAAGTTTACCTACGAAATTCCATCTTTTCTTTTTGCACAGTCTCCGAAAACCTAGCCCATTCACCTGCTGCCATTTGGACACATCTACGACCAATTTTCAAGACTCTTTCACGTGGCATCAAACGAGTGCATTTCTTGAGCGATGGCCCTGTAACGCAGTATCGTAATAAAAGTATGTTTTTTAGAATGGCTACCAAACTCTCTAAAGAAATTCCAGATATTGAAAACTTTACATGGAACTACACCGAAAGTGGCCATGGAAAAGGTGCACCGTATGGCATCGGAGCAACGTGTTAAAGCCCAGCTGATTTTGTTGTTAATTCTGGAAGCGACATTAATAATATTAATCAGTTTGTTAAAGTAATCCAAGAGCGATGTCTTGGCATCACATGTATCGAAATCGACGGTAAAGACATCCAGGCAATGGTCGATAAAGTGGAAGAGGAAGCGGTCGATCAGAAGGGTTTTAAGGGCACTTTAAATGTGTATCAGGTAGCAGGTGTTTATTCCAGCTCCATCCTCGGCCTTCCAACTACATGTAAAACACTTACAATGAAAAGTCTCAGCCGCTTTTGCAACAGCAGATCTTGAGAGCATTATAAGATTAGCAGTATCAACTTTGCTCTAAAACCTAGATGGACAGTAGAAGAAGTGTATACAGAGTCTGAACCGGAAGATCTTAAATCTACTAAGCCTGAATTGTCACCTACGCCAAAGAAGACCCCTCAAAGATTGGATGATAATATAGCAGGAACGGGTGGTATTCAGAATTCATGTTACAATACTGGAGATTATGTTCTTGTGAAATATTCAGCTAAAAATGTAGAATATCGTTATGCTGCTGTAATTAACGAGATAAATAACGATGAAAATGACTTACATGTTACTTTCCTCAAGATTTGTGGCCAAAGAGTGCAGATCTCTAGAATAGATGATAAACACATGGCAGACGTGTTATTTGATCAAGTTCTCCAAAAGTTGGATAATCCTAACTTGATTTTAAAGGGAAAGAGAATATTTTATCAGTTTTTTATCTTGGGACAGTCCACGAAGGCTGATGCCTAAGTACTAACGTACCGTGGGTGTCTTAAACCCAAGTAGACGTTTTCGAGTGCTAACTTTTTAAAATATTAAGCTCTGTGTGACTAAACTTTATTATGTGCCTTAGATCTTAGGTGAAATATCATATTTGAGAGAAAAGACTTTTCTAATATTTATATTAATAATAGTAAGTATTTTAATGAATACTGCATAAAGCATTTAATGATTAATATTATTATAATAAGACTTTATGTTAATTTCAGTGAGTACAAAAAGTTTCTAGCACTTAAGGTTAATTTTTGATATGAATGTTTGAAGAAAGTTATGTTTTCTGTTATTTTTTTATAAAGAAACTTTGTTTATTATTGATGCGAAAATATGTCATAAAAACAATAAA
This sequence comes from Listronotus oregonensis, assembly GCA_019359885.1. NCBI lineage: Eukaryota > Metazoa > Arthropoda > Insecta > Coleoptera > Curculionidae > Listronotus > Listronotus oregonensis. Next base: position 76,264 of record JAHBCN010000551.1, on the reverse strand, counting down.
TGACTGATTAATGTAAAATTACTTTTATTTAAAAAACAACCGTCCTCTCTCTCACTTAACAGCCCACTGTCACGTTTAAAACAGTCCCCTGATACTTCAAACAGTCCCCTGTCATGATTTTTTGAAAAATCGCTAATAACCCGAAAAATACGTATAAATTCAGTGGGCCTCTTTATTTAACTAAAATAATAGTTAGTTTTCTTCGTAATAGGACACGGTTTTTTGGCAAATGTTAAAAATATTTGCCAGGACAACATTTGTATGGGACCTGTACGAGCTTACAGAGAAATGCCCATATATAGGAACAATAATAATAATAATATTAATATAACGGAGTGACGCTGGTAAGAGAGAGCAAGCCATGAAAAGTAGCTCTTCATCCAAATAAATTATGCTGTTTTATCTTTAAACATTGACAAATTAATGCAAAGATATTTTATATAAATAATAATTATTAAAGATAAGTGGGTTCACAAAGCGGCGGTAAATAGTTGCTATAGTAATGTAACATAAAGCTGTCAGTGGACACTGTCAAAAATATATATTTTTTTAAATTGCGTCTTTGATATTCGTTATTGAGTTCGATCAAATAATAACCAATTTGTTCAATTAGTCAAAAATTAAAATTTTAGTTTTTTTTAGTTTAATATAAATTGAGTTGTTGACGCTTGTTTTGTTGTTTGTTTGTATCTATTTTCCTATGATAACACTTTTTCTTCCGCCGGCGGGAAAGTGAAAAGTGGAGCTCAGGCGGAGGAAAAATGAAACTTTGCGTCGCCTACACAGTCGAGTAAGGACGGACTCACTGACGTTTAAAAACAATTAAAACTTATCTGTTTTTAGTTTGATGTACCAGATGACAGACATGTTTTTGCTGAAAATCCTTCGAAAAGATGTATATAACAAGATTCTACTAAGAAAGGTTTAGAAAATTTAATATACAAAATTAAAAAAAAGATAAACATTTTTTTTACTTTAATCTCTTATAACTTTGTAAGTATTAATCATAGAGAAAATTGTAGTTAAGAAAGTTTTTTTTTTAATTTTCCATAAAAAATATTTATAATGAAACATATAGCTAAATTTCATTATGTTCGGTTTTATTGTTTTTGCGTAATAATTTTCCAGTCCAGAATATTGAATTGAAACATTCAACTTTTTTTCACATAAACTAGTAATCGCAAGCTTTTTATTTTATTTTATTTTTTTTTTGATAAAAGTCGAATCGTTTGGCGTCCTTAGCAATTGGTTATGGAAAACTTTTTGCCTATAAACAAGTTGACCTTGTCTTTCTAATTTATTTTAAAAAATATGGTTTAAAAGTACTTGTAAAAACGCTTCTTTTATTATATTGAAAACATCAATTGCCCGATTGGTTGCCATGATACAGGCTATCAAAGTTTACCAGCGTTTATGGCAAATTTATAAACAATAATTATCAATTTCTTGCACATGGTTTATATGAAATTCTTGTCTTATTTTTATTTATATTTTTTTAATAAAATGACTACAGAGCAAAAAAATGTATTTTTTTATTTGTTTAAACAATTATTGCCCTCAGCAAATTCTTCATAAATTTAAACGAGAGGGTCCCAATGATTAGATTTTATTAAAAAAAACTTTTGAAAGCTCTCGATTTCAAGTATATGTGACAAAAAATTCAAATGTCTAGGTTCAATATTCGGGACTTTACCCAATTTGCAAAATTGACAATGTTTTCAAAAGAAAATGCGTTGCAAAATTTAATGCAAAAAACTACATTTTTTACCTTCTGCTATTTTGCAAGAAGCGTAATATATTTTGCGATTTTTAACCAAACCTATCTTAGAGAATATTCAGTTACGAAACTTTTCTCTCGCTACAATTACTTACTTACCTAGAGGTGTTGATGCAGGTCCCATCCAATTACTGGACCAGTTAGGAGTGCCCAAATTCTGCTTCTGATTCGCAAGAAGTTGAACCGTTAATGCATACGTTACCAACATAACCAATAAAGGAATGTAGAAACAAATTATTGAGCCAATAAGTTTGTACAATGGATCAGGTATTTGACAAGTTCCTTCTATTATGAGGGACCCTTGATCCTGTAACAATTATTAGGTTTAAAGCAAAGAAAAAGTAAATTTAGATTTTATTAAAGTTACAAACGGAATTAAGTAAAAAAGATTTTAAGGCCTTTGATAAAAACAAATTTCCGTCTATATTTTTTAGTTTTTATTCCAAATAAAAACTAATTACTCAATTAAACCACCTTTTTCTCATAGAAATTGATGTATTAAAAAAAAAAAACAATGCAAGTATCCGTTCTTAGGTCAAAACGTATTTTACCCTATTACTTTTTAGTCCAGTAACTGAAGACCTGAAAGTACCCAAAGGTAAATAAATCTGTATAGTTTTCATTTGTGGCGCAATTCTTAGGTCTTCGCGGATGCTTTTCGAGCAAGAAAAAGTTTATCACGATTCCGACGTGGGAACCCGCTGAAAATGGCCTCCCAAAGTCCCAAAAATGAGTTTCCTGCGAATATCTGCCAAAATATGCGAATAAGAGAAATTTTGTTAGGACAAAAAATGAAGATCACCTCAAAATCTACAAAAATGGTCCTTACCATTTCTTTCGCAACACTAATATTTTTCGCAAAAACGGCCGTCGAAGAATCCATAACATTCCACACTGGATAGATGTGCTAGTTTCTTACAGCGAGTCACTGGTGTAATAAATTCCCCTGATTTTTGAAAAAATATTAGACTTTATTAAAAAGAAAAAAGTTCATTTAGAAACTAGACACTCTAAGCTTCTAAATGATGTGCATTAAAAAGCATTTCAATTGATGATGAGTTTTTGATTCGCGTTTATTCTACAGATTTTCTAGAACTCCGGAAAAAAACCAGATGGGCAAAACAATTTATTATTAAAACGCAAGAAAGATGGTAAAGGACATTTTCTGGGATCATTGAGCACTTGCTAAGGTCTCATTATAAAATAGAAATGTTAATAACAAACCATTTTTTCAAAAATATCAATAAATTAATGAGATACTCTCAAAATCTTGTGAAAAAAAACCTTTACCGTTTTATTTAATATTCTAGAAAAATCAGAATGGACATCAATATGCAATAATAGGTACGGGTTTTCCCATACCGATGAACTTTGAATGATTAAAAAATTAACATTATTGCCCGAGTAATGGAACAATTCGTCCGCCCGCTTATAAGTGAATCCATGAAGATAGCGGCATTCTAGCGGTAAAGCGGCAGCTGAAATGAGGGGTCTTTTGGGTCCCGTTAACTCAAAAACTATCGATTTTCAAAAAAAAAAAAATTATAAGGACCATTTTTGTAGATTACAAGGCGATTTTTATTTTTTGTCTAAACAAAAATTCTCCAATTGGCATATTTTGGCAGATATTAGCGGGAAACCCATTTTTTGGGCCTTGATTGCCTCACTTGTTAATGTTGATAAACTTTTTTTTGCTCGAAAGCATACCCAAAGACCTAAGAATTGCATCACAAAGGAGAGCTGTACAGATTTATTTACAGCTTTGTTCCTTCATTTACTGGACTATTTTTAAGATGAAGGTAGTTTTTAAAGATGAATAGTTAAAAAAAATTAAGTGAAAAATTGTATTTTTTTGTAACACCGAAACCTGCAAAAAATTGTAAACATTTTATATATATATATATATATATATATATATATATATATATATATATATATATATATATATATTATATTATATATATATATATATATATATATATATATATATATATATATATATATATATATATATATATATATATATATATTACAGGGTAAGTCTGTGAAGTGGGACCCCCCATTTATTGCTTTAAATATTCAAATTGGAAAAAAATGTTTTATACAAAAATATTTTGGTTTTGGCTGCTCTATATTTTGCGAACCACGTTATGTATACAGGGTGTATCAAAAAGCCCGTACAAGGACAAACTTAATTTTTTTAAATGACTCCCTATATTTTTTGTTACATTTTTGTTTTCTACATAAAATTCTGGATATTTTTTATCTGACATATCATATCCCTATATTCAATTGTTTACGAGATATTCTCATTTAAATACAAATTTAGAATGAAAAAATCTGCTTATCTCTCAATGTTGTTTTACGTTTCTATGGTTTTAGTAGAGTGACAAAACAGCCATAGTAATAATTAATAAGTAATTAGATATCACATGATGAGTAGAAATAGGTAAAACCTTAAACAAGAAAAAAACGATTAAAACAATTTTTTTTCAGATTAATAAAATTGTCATTATGACATTTTTATTAATCTCTATAGCATATATGGTTATTATGCAACTCTCAAAAAACCGCTGAAACCATAGAAACGTTAAACAACATTAAAAGATGAGCGGATTTTTTCCTTCTAAATTTGTATTTAAATGCGAATATCTCGTAAACAGTTGAATATAGGATATGATATGCTGAATAAAAAATATATGGAATTTTATGCAGATAACAAAAATGTAACAAAATATGGGGAGTCTTAAAAAATGAACTTTGTTCTTGTACGGACTTTTTGATGCACCCTGTATACATAACGTTGTTTACAAAATATAGAGTAGCAAAACCAAAATATTTTTGTATAAAACATTTTTCTCAATTTGAATATTTAAAGCAATAAACAGGGGTCTCATTCACAGACTTACCCTGTATATATATATATATATATATATATATATATATATATATATATATATATATATATATATATATATATATATATATATATATATATATATCGTTATGCCTGTTGACATCTAAATCTATTCATAAACATTCTGTGAAAATTCACAGAATGTTTCAAATTCACAGAAATAAATTATTACCAAAAATCTATTTTAATTTAAACAGTCCTGATTTTAAAATGATTACCGAAAAAGGAGTTTGATATGATTAAGATTTATCTGATAGTAAACTCTGTTGAGGTGCATGGCGTTGGCACGCTTCCTATTTAATATGCCGGGTTAGTTATTTATTATAAATTTCACTGACCTGAATTAGGGCTTAACTTATTTGAAAAGTTTGCAGCAGGGTTTATTTAATGAAGTAGAAGTTTTAAATATACTTCGATTTTATTGACATTATCGTTATTACCTTAGGAAATGAGAAAATGAGTTATGCCTGTCAATTGTCTTATATAGCATACTGGACTAGTTTTATAAGAAAATTTTACCGACTGTCCAAATTAAAAAAATATTTAATTAAAAAAAAAGTGAATTAAGCGTAAAATATAAAGCTTAATAAATTATAAAAAAAAACGTTTTGGCAGAAAGGTATGTACAAGGTTCAAGGTGTCCTTAAAAATGTTTAAACTTATACCTCTTTGCCAAAAAGCTTTTTTTTATAACATTAAATTACATATTTTACACCTAATTCCATTTTTTGAAATAAATCACTTATACCCCTTTGCATCTAACCCACTCATATAATTTATTTGAATAACTTTATTTTTTGCTATTTTCAATAACAATTGGGGTAAATTCTAGATCCCGTTATTTAACCAATTTTTTTAATACCATTTTTTAAAATTTAATATGTATTTAAATCTTTTTTGACGAAATTATTGTTGTGTCATACCTTAATTATTTTTTTAATGCACTCCTCCACATGATATAGTGTATCATTTTTTTTTACAAAACTGTCATATTATACGTCTATTATAGATCTAAATTTAGACGAATAAAGAGACCTATAACTCACTAGTGAGATAAAGTAGTGAGTTATAGATTTTATCTCACTAGTAAGTTAAACATCAATTTTTTAAAAATAAATAATCACATTAGTTACAAAACCACAACCTTCTTCGAAAAATTGCATTGTTGCAAGAAAAATCCACCTGTTATTTACTATGTCACGTAATCTGACAAATAAGAAATAAACTACAGGGAAATTTTTGTATTTCAAGGATCTTTTCTATATATCTTACTTTAACTTTATATTATAATAATATGACAGTTTTGGATAAAATATTGTATGAAACACGTGTGTTATTACATATAAATCACTCGAGAAAATTAGCCCTCTAGGCCTATGGCCTCGAGGGCTAAACTTTTCCCGGGTGATTATATGTATAATAACGCACTAGTACCATGAATAGCTATTCTTCAAGATTATAAACCTAGGCTGTTACTAAATTAAACACTAATGGACAAAAATATTGAATAATCTTGTATTTGCCATAAGACGCAATGCTAATTGTCCAAAAATATTTATATTACCACTTAAAAAAATATCAAACGACGTAAGTAAAATGTAAAGTGTTAAAAAAGGACAATCTCACAGTTGTGTATCATTACAGCATTTACTGTGTTACTAATAAACCCCACAGAATGTTACACATTTTTAAATCAGTAACGGCCATTTAATTTACTACTGCTTTATTCTTTTAAAAACTTTGTACAAAGTGTCGGATTAAACAGTAACACAACAAATGTTGTAAGATTCTCCTTTTTTAACACTTTATATTTTACTTACCTTGTAAAATGATTTCTAAGTGGTAATGTAAATATTTTTGGAAAAGACAATTAGCATTGCGTCTTATGGAAAATTTCAAGATTATTCCATATTTTTGTCCATGAGTGTATATTTTTTAAATAAAAAGTTTGTAAAATAAAACAATTAAAATAACAATCTGGTAGTAAGATTAATCTATCTGTTAAATGTTTTTTAGTTAAACTGTCAAAAGGCAACTGTAGAAACATATATTTTATTATCCACAAAGATTTTTTTAAATTAGAAAATTTTATTTATAGGATAAAAATTACAAGCAAGCTAATTAAAAACCTTACAGAAGGCAATTTGGGATTTTCATTTATAATTTAGAGAAGGGATATCCCTAAGGTTTTATTTTAATCTGCCTTGTATATTGCTATTAATGTTTAACAAGCACCTCTGTTTAAACCAAAATGTCATTCTGGCCCTTGGAGAATAAAGTAATTCTAAGTAAACATTTATTTGTGCTCTTAAATAAAAGACAATAATATTATTTAAAAATTAAACTTTTCACGCTTTATAGAAATATCCAAGTGTAGCAAACCCAATTAAACATAAATAATTAATTTTTAACGTTTTCCAGTTCGCACAGACCTGCCATGACTTTATTTTTTTACTTAGGGTACCCTTGTAATGCAAGGCGATTAATTTTAAGGACTGATGGTACAGAAAAACCTAAAATAACTTGTTCTTGTTTTTTATGCTAAAACATCTTTATTAGAAAAAAAAACTATTTATATTATTTACCAGTGTGTCATCAAAATAGATATAGGGTCGTATTTATGCGGTGGCCTGATGGACGCCCACCAAGGGCGCAGCTACCTGGGGGGCGCAAAATCGGCCATGATTTTTTTCATTATTTGTCAGTATCGTAGTCATTTTATTATTATTATTTATTGACAATATTAATCAAATAAATAAATCACAACAGAATAATTTTATAACAATTTTTTAACTTAGATACTTACCTGAATTATTTTTAATATATTAAGCCTGAAAAAATGTATAAATTATTAATAAAATATAAATTTATCCTAATAACACTACAGCAAGGATGTAACTCTTTAATTTTTTTAATATTTAAGCTGAGGATAAATTGGTATTTATTAAATTGGGTGCAGCACTAGTTCTTTTTACTACCAATAGCTTAGGAAAAATTTTCTAACATTTTTCGAACTATTATGCGTTGTTACGTTGGCTAAAATTAAGACAAGAAATGTGCGTCTCAGATTGATTTTAACGATATTATCAACGATTTTGCCCTGGTAAAAGAGTACAGTTTTGACTCATGATGCACTTTCTAACATTTAAGTTTATAAAGAAGGCACCCAGTTTATCTACCTAATTGTAGCAATTTGTAATTAGAAACCAATACGTTTGATTACAAATAGTTTTTACCTGTAATATACCTATATTACCTATATGTTATATACCTATATTACCTATATTGCTCTTAAATATATTACGTTAAATGTAGTGGCTGTATGCATTCCTGTGCAAAGCCAAACAAAGCAAAAAAACAAACTATATTGCTGCCCTCAAATCCAAAAATGATAAAAAGTATATATAAGAGTAGAAGGTTTAAAATACAAATCCTGATGTCATCATTAAACAAATTAAGTACTGTACACAACTACACTGGTAGCACCGACTAAAGTTATAATGTATTTTCCTGCAGTTATATATATAATATATAATATATATTATATATAATATATTATATTATATATATATATATATATATTTTAAATTTATATATATATATATATATATATATATATATATATTAAATTACAACAGCAATTTTGTCAATTTTCAACTAAATACTTAATTTAATTTTATTATATTTATACTAAAAAATTACTGAATTATTATATATCATTATCTGATTGGAAAATCTTAAATTTAGTTTTAGATTTAATATATATATATAATATATATAATATATATATATATATATATATATATATATATATATATATATATATATATATATATAATATATATATATATATATAAATACTAAACTAAATTTAAGATATATTCTCTAAGTATCAGGATAAATGGATATTTAATAATTCATACGTTTTAGTATAACTTAAAAATAATTAAATTAAGTATCTTGTTGATTGACAAATTGTTGAATTTATTTATTTGATTAATTTTGTCAATAAAAAATAATCATAATATGTCTACAGTACTGACAACTGATGAAAGAAAAAAGATTCATGACCGATTTTGCGCCCCCTAGGTAGCTGCGCTCTTGGCGGGCGCCCATCTAGCCACCGCCTAAATACGACCCTGCTGCCTAAAACTTAAAATATCTCATTTGTTTAATTCCTAGTCATACTGATAGTCAACGTTCAATTTGTAATATATAAAAGATAAGAAGACTTCTAACAATTGTTATCGTTTTATCTTAGAAATAATAATTAAATAAACTAAAATACTTGATTTAATAGTTTTTTAAAACTTTTGTACGTAGTATGTCAACTATCACTTTTCAGATATCCATATTTTAAGAAGGAAATAAGACAATGACTTATTTAAAAGTTGTCCAAAATTTAAAGACAAATCAAAAAATTATATGATACTAAAAAATAGTAACTTTTTGTTCTTTTTTTTTGGACATACCATTTATATAACTTAAAATATTTAAATGTTTTTCTATCTTTACATCCCATAATTTTTGTAAACAGCTATTTGTTTTGTTACCCCGTACGACTGTATAAATAAAATTTCTACTACTATTTTATTCCTGATACACACACCAATATTATTGACCTGATTTTTTTCAGTTTAATAACGTTTACCCCTAAAATAATTAATTCTGACTTCAATATTTTACCTACTTTAGAATACATTAGGCTAAGAGGCAGGCTCATCGCTATCGAGAGCACCCAAACAAATACGATTTTTAGGACTACTCTTCTCCTGGATTTATTTCTTCCAAACTTCATTGGATATCGAAGAGAGAGGTATCGGTCAACGCTGATAGTGCACAAATGCATTATTGACGCCGTGCAGAATAGAACGTCAAGGCAAATCCAGGCTAGGCAGTAGATTGATGGAAGCGGAAAATAACCTGGAACAAAAAAAATCTTTAGTAAAAATAGTACAATTTTAGTGATCTTTTATGTAGCTGTTTTTATATAAATGTTTATTTAGTGATTTTGTAACTACATAAGTTAATCAAATATTAGGAGATATTTTTTTTTACTTTCAATAACAATTTGTTTACTGTTATCAGCAGCCAATAAAACAAAAACGTTTTTTTATTAAATGTTTCAATGAAATAAGATGTATTCTCTTGTAAGATAAGATAACTTTTTAAAACTGGTAAAAAAACAAAATAAAATATTGTTTTGGAGTATAATTTTTTAGTACTTTGTACGAATAAACTTTAAATAAGAGACCATTGATTTTTTTTAAAAAAGGTGTTGTTAGCTGATTATTTTCAAAAAATACGGAAAAAGTAAAATTATTTAAAAAACAAATTGTCCAGGAGTAAATGCAAATTAAAAAAATTAGTTTTTTTATGTGTACATCACGGTCTTAAAGAAATAACTTACTGATTCCTTGTTTGCCAATTTTATTTAGAAAGCGATTTCTTAAAAATATTAGGAAAAAAATTTTAAGCTTTACCTAAAATGATCTTGTGGATCAAAATTGAGCTTAAAAATGTCTGTTTTTGTTTATTCATTTAGCTAAAATCGGTAAAGGGTGCAGTTTCTACACTTTTATTTTTGGCAATCATCTACTTAATAGTCAGCTTTAGAGTTAGACCTTAATTAAATATTTAGGGATACAACAAAAATTAAAAACTAAGATAAAAATGAAGCACCCATTTTGCCTCAGTTGAAAGCATAAGTCGGTTGTGTAACCACTCCAGTGGCCAATAATGTCAAAAATTACAGGCACATGTTTTTAAAAATAGACTCGGCTGTAGTCTTATACAGTGTGTCCAAGATAAGGATGTCTATCATGGGGATCTTGGAAAACAAAAGAGATACGAAAATGGTTAAATTAGGGAAAAGTTGCGCATTTTCAAGCCTAACAATATACCGTTTAAAAAGTTTTAAAATTCCTAGTAGTCCGGAGATATGCCTAAAAAACCGAAATTTGCCGATTTCGTTTTTTTTTCTGACGTTATTTAAATAGATATGGAAAAACAAAAGACACTTTCTTATGGCCACTTTTTAGGCTCTACAAAACAACGTTTAGAGATTTTCCGTATGACATTTCTTTTTCGTTAAACCATTATCAACTTTATTTTTTAAAATACGGCCCTCAATTGTTTATTGCACTTTTTTGAAGCAGTTTTAATCTTAATTACAATGATGTATAGCACCTAATATTTTTCTGTTAAATAAACATATTTTCCATAAGAGACAATTAGTTCGACAAGGAACGCATCATTTCTTATAGAGGCGTTCCATATTTGTTAAATAAATATTAAGTGTTATATATTTTAGGATAATAAGGGGTTCAAAAAAATTAAATAAAAAACCCAGGTCCGTATTTAAAAAAAAGTTTATGATGGTTTAATGAGAACGAAACGTCGTACGGAAAATGTTTCAACGCTGTTTTGTACAGCTTAAAAAGTGGCTATGAGATAGTGCCTTTTGTTTTTCCATATCTCTTGAAATAACGTCAGAAAAAAATAGATACGAAATCGGCAAATTTCGGTTTTTTAGGCATATCTCCGGAACTACTCTGAATTTTAAAACTTTCTAAACGACATACTCTTAGGCTTGAAAATGCGCAACTTTTCTCTAATTAAACCATCTTCGTATCTCTTTTGTTTTCCAAAATCTCCATGATAGACATCCTTATCTTGTACACACTGTATAAGTTTTTAATAAAACTATTTTACCATAGGTAACTAAGTCAGTATATATATAGTATATATATATATATATATATATATATATATATATATATATATATATATATATATTTTATATATATTTTTATATATATATATATATATATATATATATATATATATATATATATATATATATATATATATATATATATATATATATATATATATATAGATATATAATTTTAAAAAAAAATACACAATACAAACGATTTTTAATTTTTTGTATATGTGAAAAAATGCTGTTAACATTTTTTAGTGGTATATTCTTAAAATAGACAAAATTACTTTATTACTAATAAAATTATTAATGGTTTATTTTTTTAAATAATCTATTTTTTCTTTTCAGGACACCGGAACAGTGCCCAAGCGTCGTCTCTCTCTTGGCTGAGTCATACAATCCCCATGTTCGTTACGGAGCCGCCATGGCCCTGGGCATCGCCTGTGCTGGTACGGGTCTACGCGAAGCTATCGCCCTATTAGAACCAATGGTGTTGTTCGATCCAGTAAACTTTGTCCGACAAGGAGCATTAATAGCATCAGCCATGATTTTGATTCAGCAAACCGAACAGACATGTCCTAAAGTAAGCTTCTTTAGACAGACTTATGCTCAGGTGATTTCGAATAAGCACGAAGATGTGATGGCCAAATTTGGAGCTATCTTAGCCCAGGGCATTATTGATGCAGGTGGCAGAAATGTAACGATGTCTCTGCAATCGAGAACTGGACACACTAATATGCTGGCAGTCGTTGGAACCTTAGTGTTTACTCAGTACTGGTATTGGTTTCCACTAGCTCATTGTCTGGCTTTGGCCTTTACTCCAACAGCATTGATTGCTTTGAATGCACAACTTAAGGTAGGATTATTAAGCAATCTTGACACTTCTATTTTTTTTTAAATTTATATCATAATATGCTTTTTTGTTACATTAATTTCGTGAAAACGTAAAAAATAAATACCATTTTGTGATTATATTAAATTATAAATTAGTAAATATTTATAGACCAAGCCTTTAAAAAGAAAATAAATCCAAATGAGTTAAATCAAAAAGTTATTAGAACTATGAATTTAAAGTGACGTTTATCATCGAAAAATGTAATGCTCTGGTAGGAATCACCCTTAAAATTTGGCACTTTTGTTGTTTGCAAAAAATGATTAAATATTGCTTAGCTGACTTGATACCAAAACTTTATTTAGAACGACTTAATATTTAAAAATTAATTACAAAAAAATAATAATAAATTTAGTATTCTTTTGTAAATCCAGCCGATTTTAATAATAATTTAAACTTTTTTTAAATATATATAGATTAGAAAAAAAATCACGTTAGATACAAAAAATAAACATTTTTTTTTTTAGTTAGCGGAATGTAATTACGTTTACTCTGGTTCTTTTCAGATGCCCAAAATGGAAATAAAATCTAACGCCAAACCCAGCCTGTATGCTTACCCTGCACCTATGGAGGAAAAGAAAAGAGAAGAACGCGAAAAAGTTCAGACTGCTGTACTCAGCATTGCCGCTAGACAGCGTAGGCGGGATCACGAGCGTAAACACCGAGATGAGAAAATGGATGTTGATGAAGACAAGGAAGACAAGAAAACCGACGACAAGAAACCCGAAGACAAAAAAAGTGATGAAAAGAAATCTGATGATAAAAAAGCAGATGATAAGAAAGTTGACGATAAGAAACCTAGTACATCGTCGTCCTCTGACGATAAAAAAGACAAGAAGGACGAGAAAGATGAAAAGAAAAAGGAACCCGAACCTAGTTTCGAAATATTGCAAAATCCAGCTAGAGTACTCAGGCAACAGTTAAAGGTTGTTAGTATAAATGATAGTACACAATACGCCCCCTTGAAAGATGTATCAATCGGAGGAATTATTATGGTTCGCAATTTGAAACCAGGTGAAGAAGAATTAGTTGAGCCCGTCCAAGGTAGGACCATTTGGTATATTTGATAGGTGTAAGAGTAAGTCTTTCCAAATTATTCATGATTGTGTTTGTGCTGACTGATATAAAGAAGTACATTTTGGCAAGAGATTTGTAGAAAAGGTTTTGGCAAGATAGTATACGAGTATATACTGAAGTGTCTCGGATTAGATCAAACGAGTTTCTCCAAAAAATTAAAAATGCGGTGTTAGTACATTAAAAAATGCATTTTTCTAAATCATTTAAGATGCGGTTACTTTGTTGCTTGACTATTTAAATCTTCAAACAAAAAAAGTTGAAAAATACAAATGTCAGAATTAAGGTATAATCACCACACAGGCGAAATATCTGTCCCTCTCAAGGTAGAAAACACATAATGATATTTATATATATATATATATATATATATATATATATATATATATATATATATATATATATATATATATATATATATATATATATATATATATATATATATATATATTTTAAATTTTAATTAGCAAACCAACAGTAATATGCTCTTCAAGCCATCCTTAGTTTCAATTCGATCAAACATAATACATTTATATTTGCAAATTGCACGCCCTCCGTGGTACAAGTTCTAAGTAGATCAAATAAGAAATTATTTTAATAATCTACGATTAGACCCGTAAAGTAGTATTTTTTTGTTTCAGCTTTTGGTCCAAAGGGCGAAGATGAAAAGGAACCTGAGCCCCCAGAGCCTTTTGAATGGTTGGAAGATTAGATAAACTTAATTTTCATTTTATTTTTTATTATTGTCAGTCATGTATTTGGCGTAACTCTAAAATACAATAGCATCTTGTTTTTTAAATTTAAATAATTAGTAATTAAACAATAGTTGTTTGTATATCCTAAAATTGCTGAATAAATTATTAATTAATCATTGGTACATTTTTTATTGACGGCTTCTTCAAACATATTTATAAAATTTTTAAGGGGCAAAGAGAAAAAGATATAGGTAATCAAGCCCGTGCTGGGTCCCTTTAAAGGGCGCGGGACAGGGAGTGGTAAGGGCGCTCATAACATCCCAGAATCGGCCCGGGCCGGACGGAAGAATGTAAACATGTGCTGATTCTTCGACGCGGCTCTGGACGTATGATAACATGTTTAAGACTTTAAACCTATCTCGGGCTGATAAGAAAATTGATTTTACTTTGTCTTACTACTTTCTAGTAAGGTATATCAAAGATATTGAAAAGCAATGTTTATTTACTCAACATTTTTTTTTTAACTATTAATTATTCAATCTAAGCAAACGTTTTTAACTGTTTCTTTAAAGTTAAAAACTGTTAATTATAAAGTAGAAGAATTAATTTAACCCAGTAAAATAAAAAACCTATTTATTTTATTACACCTAATGTAGGCCTTATCCAGTAAACGCAATAAAATATAAGGCTATTCTAAAAAGTAAGTATAACTAGTGTAAGATAATACCTCGATGAACTTAATTAAAGTAGACACTGTATATTTTATTAGTGTACCCTAACGTTTTAAAGAACAAGCTTAAATAACACCAGCACACAAAAAAATAAAGTAGTCTGTGCAGTTGACTAGACCCATCCATCTATATGTATTTTGATGAGCTGAATCCAAATCCGAGGTCCGTTTGGTTTGGTCCATACACCCTTAAAATGTTAAGTAAATTGCGAAAAACTGCTAAATATGGTTAAGTTGAGTTTAATAAAAACTATTTATTTTTATTGAAATCGATCAATAATGTTTTTTATGCATTTCAATGCGCTAAATCTAAATTCAAAGTCCGTTTGGTTATACATCCTTCAAATTTTAAGTAAATTGCAAAAACACGCTGAAAATGGCTAAAAATTGCAGTTATAAAAACGATTTTTTTTTATTGGATTCGATCAAGTATGTTTCTTATGTTTTTCAATACGCTGAGTCTCCCCCAAATTTTGAGTAGATAACGAAAAACTGCTAAAAATTGCGAAAAATTACAGTTATGAAAAAACATTCTTTTTATTGAACTTGATTAAGTATGTAAATTTTGGAGTATGTGCAGCCAGACGGACTTCGCATTTAGATTTAGCGTATCGATATACATAAGAAACATACTTAATCTTGCTTAAGAATGTTTTTTATTTTCATGAATTCAATTTTTCGTAATTTTGAGCTATTTTTGGCAGTTTTTCGAAATTTACTCAAAATTTAGAGGGTGTATGGACCAAACGGACCTCGGATTTGGATTCAGCGCATAAGAAATACATAGAAATGGATGGATGGGTCTGGTCAAATGCACAGTAATGAGCTATCATAAAAATACCTGTAACTAACCTAAGATACAACCACATCGATAAAAAAACTGCCAATGAGCAGTTTTATTTAATACGTTACATCTTATGAAATATTATAACATGTAACCTATTATATTAAAGAATAAGCTTTAATAATGAGCTAAATAAATATAACTTTCAATTAGCCTTAAATACAGCACTAGAATTAAATTAAATAGGCTGAAAACTAAACTAACTTTAAAATTTAATTATAAAATGTCCTATAAGAACAACGTTTTTTTCGTTATTAAAGTAAACTCAAAAACTCTTTATTAAAAAGGGGGTATTATTAAAAGTCAACTTAAAAACTCCTTATTGAAAAGGGGGTCAAAAAGTCTATCTTATTATAAGAGATAAACAACAACAAAAATTCTTATTTTTTTTACTGGCGTCAGGGCGACGTATGACCTTGAAGGCGAGGGCGCAGGGGGATTTGTCCCCCTGTCCCTCCAGGCCAGCACGGGCCTGTAGGTAATACGCCAGTCCTGCACACAAATTGGAAAAAATACACACATTGCCGCACTTCTCTTGTTTACCATTTGCCTTGGCTTGTTTTAAATTAAAATAAATGTTTTATTTTTTAATATAATATCTTATATTACGTCCAGCTATAAGATCATCATCGTACTTGACCTTTTTCGGCATTACATAAAAAAATAACATCGCCATGGTTTTTTATCTTTTACACTAAGGCTTATATGAACCCTAAATGCTAGATTATAGGGGTGTGGGTTTTTTATGTTTTACCCCTTACTCCTGCTCCAAGGCACAAAAAATGAAGCACGAAAAAAAAGTTTTTAAGTATTTACTATTTTGTTGTCCCTTATACAGCGTGTTTAAAATTTGAGCATTTACATATAATAACCCCTTAAATATATATAGCGCCTGTAAGGGAAAGATGGATTAGTTAAGAAATGTAAAAATTGAGATAATGTAAATTAAACAATATATAAAGTAATTTATACTTTCCTTATAGATTTTAGTTAATTTTGAAAATTTGTACGACATTTTTAGCCTTTCTAGACTTTCCAAAATTGCAAATATGGATGGCGAATTTTTCACCCATTCGACAGTATTACAAACTTCAGTAAAACGAAATTTACACCAAGGAAGTAAAGTATTGTGAAAAAATTTTATTGGTGCCATTTGAAGTTGGTAAGAAGTTTTAGGTTTTATAGTCCTGATATTCTCCATGGACATGATACACATTATTGGTATGTTCTAATGCAACAAAAAAAGTCCCAGTTGCACAATTTTTAAGTTTTAAGATAATTTTATATTTTTTAAATTCGCACTACCTTAAAAACATAGTACATTTACACAGTATTCAAATATTCCAACAAAAATATTTTTTCCGAAAAACCTAGTATAAAAATAGGAATCGTAGCTTTTGTACATTTTTTATTAAGAATAACAGTAAATCGTAACTGTGGTAACTGGTAAGTTGTACTGTCTTCAAATTAACCGTATGGCTTTCGAATTACAATTGAGATTTGCAAAGAGTTTTATCGCCCTTTATAGAAATGTGGAAAATGATAGTTAAGTCTAAAATTAACTAAAAAGCTTTATATATATATATAAAATATATATATATATATATATATATATATATATATATATATATATATATATATATATATATATATATATATATATATATATATATATATATATATATATTATAAGATGTAACAAAAGTGGAAAATAAATGACTTTTTCAGAGCCTTTATCACCCCTCGCAATGGTTATCAGATTAAGTCATTATTAAAAAAAAATAACTCCAAAAATATTTTAACTTTAAAAAAAAACGAAATTATTTAGAAATTTTCAGGCAGTTATCTTGACTAAGCAAAGTTATATTTAAAGTTGAATTTTTTGGGAACATATTTCTATTTTACAGTAAACGCAAAAGAGCTTAATATTTAATATTTTATGAAATTAGTTAATCCACTTAAAAAAGAAACAGGGCTTTTAGTATCAGCTTATTTTATAACTGTTAATCTTTATACATCTTTAAAATAAATAGTGCCGTTTTAGTTTTAGTGCACAAAGTTGTTGTTTTTAACTTAAATTTTCCTTCTTTAGCCGAAAATAAAGTTTTTAGGCTAATTGAATTAAAATTAGCAATGTAATTTTTAAAGTACGATACTACTAAAATAGCTTTTCCTTCAATTTGTCAGGTATCACAGATTTTGGTTTTTAACTATTTAACGAAAAAAAAACTTATTTAAAGAATACATTAATGTATCAAAAAAAAGGTTATGCCCCCCTTCCGGGATTTGAACTTGAAACTTTAAGGAAAAAAACAACAATTTAGTAACCGACACCGCCATAAAGGATACTAAAATTACCCATCATTGTTATGGAAACACCATCAAAAGCATTTGCTAAGCCGAAATAATTATGTTATATTTTTAAAAGTATCCAAGATTAAATCAACTTTTATGGTAACGGCAAACCGAACAACATGAAAGTATAAATACCATTCGTACCATATGCAGCGTCATCAAGAATTGGGAAAAGAAGATTTTGGAAGACATATTTGTCACGTCTATGTAAAAATTGGGATAATTAAAAAAAAAATGTAAAAATTAAGTTAATCTAAATTAATAAATATATAATTTTTAATTAATAATTAAAATTTTCCTCAATTATAAGAGCTTTTTAATTAAAATTTCCGGAATTGCCAAAATTCCACGCGACATTAAAGATTGCAATATTTCTAGTTGACAATATGAGTATGATAACAGCTTTTTATTCAATGTTATATTATTTAATGAAACAACGTTTCGAAGCAGTGGGGGTGTAAAGCCGCAAAATTTTTACTATTATGCCACTTTAAATTAATTTTGATTGCAAAAAGTATAATATTAAAATCATTAGGTCAATTTTTGTTGTAATATTCTCCAAAACAAAATCGTTATTCGCTACAGCTACATTCGGGTGATATTATTAAAAATACACCTTGGTTCTACTGAGATTATTGTGCTAAATCTTATGCATTATAAATATCTTGTTTGTTTCCTGTATTTAGTTATAGAGTTTCATAATTTTTTTTACTTGCGTTAGAGAAATTTCATCGCCCATACTTTTTCAAACTAGAAGCTAAATCTGTATCAAATTCTACTAAAATTATTATAACTTTTTTTTTAATTAATGGCTCCTCACCATTTTTTAGCAGCTGTTTTCTTACTGATATTAAAAAAAAGCCTAGCCCTAAGGCCGGCTCCACACGTTGGCACCAATGTTGGCCCCAATGCTACTTGTCTAGTGTGTGGATCGAGAAATTTACACACACCAACAGTGGAACCAAGGTAGTTAAAAGGTGTATAAAAGACCAATGCTGTAGAACAAAATTGTCCAGGCGTGCAGGGCAGCGGGAATAGGGAAATAGTCCCCGCGGAATTGGCGCAATGAACAGTAGGTCAGGTCCGGCCTTCCATAATTCTTTGTTACCAGGTATAAAGTTGACATCATTAAATGTCAAATTCAAACTAACTATAGTTACACTGTTTTTTTTTTAATTTTTTGCACAACATTGTTGGTTATTAAACAAAACTTTTATAGAATATTTTTGGGAGTTTTGTATTTTTACCAAAAATCTTATATATATTCAAAAACACGATTTTTTAAAATATATTTCAAACATTGTGTAATCATTTTATGTACTTACCACGAATTTTTTGATAAAAGAAGGGCAAGATAATGTAAATGAGTTTTATTTAATTATAATATTTAAGAATTGATATCTGAAAAATAAAACATAAAAAAAACTTACTTAAGATTTGTAACCAGCGCCTCTGTATACAAAAAATCATCGAAATAGGCAAGGGTCAAGAAAAGTAAAAAATAACCATAATTTGAACTGGTTTTTGTGTTTTGGGATCATACAATATTTTAAAAATTTATAATTTGTATAAAAATACAATAAAATAGTGTCACCTCATGCAGGTAACATATACAAATTTAAAGAGAAGTATGAAATTTTTTACATGAGCATTTTTTATATCGTCACCTGAGGCTGCAATACTAACGTACCGTTAAGTGTGGTAAAGAAGAGTTTATCTACACAAGACTTAAATATATGGAGAAGGGAATTTTCTGCGGGTAGCCGATTCCAGTCTAGATACGCTGGCGATGACGGAACAAAGAAAGTTGGAAGTTCGGATCCTCTTAAGTTGGACTGTAAAAAGATGCATAAAAGTGGCACTACTTGTTGCTCTGTTGGGAGCTGTCAGAGAAATTATACTTGCCAACTCCTCGGAGCAGAGGCCGTGAAAATACCTATAAAAACATTTCCCCTTTAGCCCGTAGGTGGGAAAGAGAGGGAAGCTTTTTTGTAAGCGTGGGGTCATTAATAAGACGAACAGATCTTTTTTGAATGGAATCAAGGTTAATAAGAGTTTGTAGAAAACGCTATTTCCTAGACATGAGAACAGTATTTTAAAAATGGTCTGATTTGGAATACATACAGCGTATACAGATTAGACAGAGAAAGAAATGCTTTTTTAAAGCAGCTGATGCTATGGATGTAGTATGTTTGTGCCTGTTAAGGTTATTTTTAAAAGTAACGGCAATATGATTAAATAACTTCTTTTCGCGACACCAAACATGACTGTGTCTTGGAGAATTTAACTGGACAAGATTTTTAAAGCCCAAATTTAAGATTAGTTTAAGGTCTTGTGAAAGTGATATTTCCATTGACCTGCGGTTGTTTTCCAAATCAGGGGTATCCGGGTATGCTACCCTTGGATTTGCAAGATAATACAACCTTCAGGCATTTTGTTACGATATTGTAAGTAACAAACAATAAACACAAAATTAAAGTTACAATTTAATAAACACTAATCACTAAAATAAGAAGGTTTTTATTAATCCAAAAAACTTCTGCGGCCACAAAATTAAATCACAGAAGGCAAAACATTCGAAATTAATACGGCGCAAACGACAACAAAACTTGTAATTTGCTTGGAAGGATTGATGAGATGACCGCACCGTCGCACTCAAAAACGGGACTCCGGCTCTGTCAAAAGTATAATGTGTTGCCTTCCTGATTTATCACTTTTTGGGTAGGCAACACATTACAAAATTTCATGGAATTTTGTTACAGCGCAAAATCGTGGGGGGCCACTTATGACATTTATTTTCATAATGGGCCCGGCATTTTTTGATCAAATAGATAGGCCATAGTATTGGGCTTTCATTACACTATGTAACAAAAATAAAAAATTTCTCAGTCCTTGGGATGTAATTGTTATTTCCTAGTCTGCTATGTCTTAAAAGTATGGAAACCACCTGATATTCCTCGGAAACTTTGCTTTTGTGACCAGGACAATGAGATTCATTAAAATATGCTAAACTAATGAGAAAAACGTGTTTGAGTCTTTTACTACAGAGGAAATCATACAGAACAGCACATATAAATCAAAACTAGATTTTATTAAAACTTCAGAAAACCAAAAACATAAAAGTAAATCAGAAGTGGGTGGTTTTCGACATTTGCGTTTATACTGCGAGTCACTTCTCTAATCAATCCCCAAATGTAATCTCCCATCATGTTCTCATTGTATTGTCCTTGGTATCGCCGCTCAAAGTCCATTATATCCTGATGGGAGCGCTCGCCTTGCTCCTCTGAATATGCTCCCATGTTCTCCTTGAATTTGTCAAGATGTGCATCCAGAATATGGAGTTTGAGAGACATCCTGCAGCCCATTTTGCCGTAGTTCTCCACCAGACTTTCGACCAGCTCCACGTAGTTTGCGGCTTTGTGATTGCCTAGGAATCCCTGTACCACTGACATAAAACTCATCCAAGCAGCTTTCTCAACACGAGTGAGCTTCTTGGGGAATTCCTCACACTCGAAGATTTTCTTTATTTGTGGTCCGAACCGGCTGTAACTTTCGCCTCAGAGAGCTTAGGGAACAAGTCTTGTAGGTACTTGAACGCTGAAGAATTTTTGTCGAGAGCTTTGACGAATTGCTTTATAAGACCCAGTTTGATGTGGAGTGGTGGCACCAGTACCTTCTGGGGGTCCACCAAGGGCTCCCACTTGACGTTGTTTTCTTCCCACTGTGAATTCAGTCCGTTGTGGCCATTCACGCTTACTGTAGTGTGCACTGTCGTTCCTGCTGTCCCACAGGCAAAGAAAGCAAGGAAACTTGGTGTAACCGCCTTGCAGGCCCATTAAGAATGTCACTATTTTGAAATCTCCGATCACTTCCCAGCCATATTGCTCATACTTCAATGCGTTCAGCAATTTCTTGACATTGTTGTAGTTCTCTTTAAGAGATACTGAATGCGCCAGAGGAAGAGACGAATACTTGTTGCCATTGTGAAGCAACACGGTTTTGAGACTCTTGCATGAGCTGTCAATGAAGAGGCGCCACTCTTTTGGGTCTAAATCAATTCCGATTTCCTCGAACAGACCGGTCACGTCGTGGCAGAAGAAAGACCCCAAATCTTCGCTGATGAAGAATGAATATATCACAACAAATCTCTAATGTTAGTGTGTACTGATTTAGGGTTTAACCAATGTTTGTAAAATAGTTTTCAAATGCATTCTTTAATTGGTATGTTTTATTGAACATGTACATACAATATATAAGTATAGGCGATAACGTATTTTTCAAAAAAGCGCTGCCATGGTCACAAAAGCAAAGTTATCTTGGGACAATAGCTGTTTTCTATACTTTTGGGACCTAACTGACTAGGAAATAACAATTACAACCCAGGGACAAAAATCTTGTTACATAGTGTTATCTTTCAAACTGTCTTGGGTGGGACTAATGCAAAATTCGCAATTTACATGTTGGACGAGTAACGCCAACATTGCTGCCTAGCGTGTGAAGCCGGCCTATACACAAATATTTGCCGTAAATATGTAGTCTTTTAATATCATTTACGATAAATAATCACGGTTTCTTTGTTTTTAAATTAAATATCTTTATTAAAAATTGGTATTCTAGCTGCACCATAGATTCTAAGGTTATCTAGTAATTTATTAGTTTTACAAGAACCACAATTTCAAATTAAAGGGACCTAAAAAACGGTTATATATATGATGGAAAAAAAATTAAAAACTTTAGAACTACCAGAACTTACCAGAACTAACTAAAACTTTAATTAAATTACCGTGAGTTATTCTTGTTTCATAATGAAATCCTTCTTTTGTTAGATGAATTATTTATTTTTTTGAATAACAACAATTAGTTATATCTCCCCGTAGATTTTTAAAGTAATATTTCTAAATGTTTTGGAGAGGTCCTTGAGATATAAAGTTTATCGTTACTCATGATTTGTAACTTCTTTCTGGCGATATTCAGGGTGGTCCATCGAAATTTGAAATGCATTTACGTATTATCTTATTAAATGTTAAAAATAAGCGCGGTTCACCACCATAAAATAGTACAGCAACTGATCAAAGGGTTCCCAGATATTGTAAAGAATATCGGGTCGCGGTGGACAATGCAAACTTAACAGGTTTGCGTGACTATATACGATATACAATATATATGTAAAAGAAATAGCAAATATATTCTTTCTGCATATAAAATAAGTTGTGTTTTTCAAACATAAATAGTTTCCTAAGTCGTCTTAAAAATGTGCCATTGGCGTCAAAGATCTAATAAAACTAAACTAATTTTTTTTAGCCAAACTAGTTTAATTTGTTAATTTTGTCAGTTTTAACATTTTTTTAACCTCAAATAAAATATGTATTATGGCAATTACTTTTATCAAACACAATAAACAGATATACACATTCAAAAATAAATATTGGCTTTATTTTCGTGTCCAACCGTCAATTTTTAGCCAAAGCTAATGTTCGGCTTTGGTCACAACCTTAGGCCGAAGGCGAAGATTTTGGTAAACTCTGGAATCCTAGTGGAAAACTGACTAAAGTATGAAATTTTAAAATCATCGATGCAAGTTATATGTTATATCACCTTATGTATTAAAGAATGTGGATGATATGTGTAAATAAATAATTAATAAATTTCATTGCATATTTGTAAAAACATATTTAATCATTTTAATAAAAATCTGGCTTATACTATTAAACGACTGATAATAATTTAAAAACTTGAACTTATTTTGTATCCAATAGCTAACAATAAGATGTTTTGATATTGATTAATTTTATTAAGTATATCGTTTATATTAATCGTTAGTGTTAAATGCTATTTTAGTGTTTAGCGCTTCGATAAAAACTTCAGTTTTAGCCAAGTGTTTCCCTTTTTTTGGTCAAAACCAAATGTGACCTTTGGTTGGACATTGATTTTCTATTTCTAAATATACCTTGTATATACTTTCGCAAAATAACCCAAAGTTACATTTATTTTATTCTAGAAAAAAAACTTTAATAATAGTTTTGGTTGACTGTGTAACAACGCGATATTTCGTTTATATACATTGTTAGCTCTGTTTGCCTTTAAGTCTATTGCATAAACGGTTTATTTTTCTTTTGTTCGTATTGAGCCAAAATAATAGCATCTGTTGTCGTTCGACATTGATTTACCGTTTGTATTCTTGGTCTGGCAGTGTTAAAATATTATTTTTAAACCAGCGGAAAGTGAGGAAGTTTCTTAAGATAAAAGTTTTTTTTATGAGTTTATAAAAGTTCTTAGATTTAGGTTATGACACAGAAATATTCAAAAATTATAATAAATTTTAAGAAAATTTATATATATATATATATATATATATATATATATATATATATATATATATATATATATATATATATATATATATATATATTTTATATATATATATATATATATATATATATATATATATATATATATATATATATATATATATATATATATATATATATTATAAATATATATAAATTATTTATTGTGCATGTCCTGAAGAGGCATGCTACTGGAAGAATAATTTTAAGTCACTGTTAGGAGAAGGTGTATGCAGTAATTTACAAGCTGAAAGACGGGCTACACATCCACGGCTAACTGCGAAACAGCGTGCATGTAAATACTGATAGGCGATAGAACACAGTCGTTGGAATTTCCAAAATTGGAATGGAAATTGGTGTGGAGGGAAAGAGAACAGCGATGGTGGTGAGTGCGTGTGGGGAGCATATGGTATGATGGCCGCACTGATTTGGTGGTATTAATGACTCAAACAACGACCGCTATACGATATCAAGACATGGATATAGAGCCTATAATTGTACCATTTAGTGGTGCAATAGTCGATCATTTTGTTTTTGTCGACGATAATGCGCGTCCGCACTTTGCGAGCATTAAAATAACCGCATTGAATATCATGGTGTAACAAGAATGGACTGGCTACTATGTTCGCCTGATATAAATTGCATCGAGCATATCTGAGCCAAAATTTCGAACAGCTCCCCATAACCTTAGAACAGCTAGTCAATGAATTGTAGGCAATATGGGAAAGAATACCTCAGCAATTTATCAATAATTTAGTAAAAACTATGTTAACTAGAATGACGCACTAAGCTAGCCAAGGGTGGACCTTTCACCATATTAGTTTTCGCGAAATGACTTTACAACCTGTGCAGTAAACGGTGTAATTTTTTTTTGAATATTTACTGGTTTGCTGTAATTGTTTTTTTTTTCATGACATATTTGTTGATTTTTTTCCTTGGCTATAATTTAATGTAAAATAATAAACATTTATTTATTTTATATGATTTTGTTTTATTATAAACCAATTAAGAGAAAAATGCCAAAGAAAATAACAGATTTCTATAATATCCACTTCAATTGTTGAGCATTGAAATCAGTTGCTTTATAACTTTTATTAAAACTAATGATTAATTTATAAAACATTTAGGTAATTTTAACGGCTTACTAGTTTAAATGCTAATTTATAAATTAAAAAAAAAAATCTAGTTCCCGAAAGCGAATTGTGGAGGAGATACAGAATATTTAAAAGTGGTGTTTAATTCGATAAATTTGTTACACAATTTCTATGATTAAACAGAAATCACTAATATTTCAAATAATTATTTCTCGATGTAAAATAACTTTTAAAATATGTTCTGGCAAACATTACTTTTTCCCGTTGTTTTTTTACCATTTTGTCATAAGAGCTAAAACGAATAATTCACAATTTAGTAAAACAATGAGACGGCGGCACTGTACCAAAATAGCGCGTTTCAAAATGGCGCGTACCTAATGGCGCGTACTAAATAGCGCATGTACAAATTAGCGCGTTTCGAAATAGCGCATGTACAAAATAGCGCGTTACAAAACAGCGCGTTTCATAAGAGCTCATGTACAAAATAGCGCGTAGTCGAAATGAAGCAAAAACGCGCTCTAATCAGCAAATGTAAAAGAGGGTTTCATTAAATATGGCTTTTGGGGTTATTTTATAAAATTTTATGATTTAAAGTAAATTATTTAAGTAATAAATCTTTCAGTGTTGGGGTTGTAAGCAATTTTTTATGAGATTCCGTAAGAGACTAAAAATATATGAATTACTATACTTGTATAAAATATCTCTAAGGTAAAATTTTACCTGTGGTCAAACCAGGTAGTCATTGTCAAAATTTATTAAATTTTGAATGACAAATTGATGATCAGTTGTCAGTTAAGTCTCTTACTCTGCAGCAATAATATGGAAACTTCGGAGACAAAGTCCCAAAAGGGAAAAATTATTTTGTTTTACGATGGATACCTTTATAGGCTAGACCGCGTTACAACAATATCCAGTCTTTGGCGATGTACGGAACCATTGTGCAAAGGTCGCCTGAGGTGCGTAAGTGATGATAAATCTGTTCGAACTCCACACAATCATGGTCCTTTGCCAGTGCAGCAGGAAGTGAACAAAGTAAGAGGTAAAATGAAAACTATGGCCCGATCCAACGTTGAAGTTAAAGCTAGAGCCATATTTCAAGCATGCACTTCAAATTTATCGGAAGAGGCGGCCGTTTCTGTACCATCCTACGATGCAAGCAGAGTATTGATACATCGAGAGAAAAAATCAGCATTTAATAAGTCTGCACTGATTGATCTATCAAAACCTATTGAAGATATTAAAACGCTCAATCATGAAATTTTTATTTTATACGATTCCAAAGCAATCACAGACGAGGGTCGTTTCATCATTTTTGGTACAAGAAATAACATATCCTTGTTAATGGAATTCGGCAATCGGCCACATCAAATGTGCCGATGGCACATTTGATGTGGCTCCATTTTCATTTACCCAGTTATTCACAATACATGCAATAATCGACAAAAAAGCGATTCCACTGATCTTTGCACTATTACAAAACAAAACAACAAAAATCTATGAAAGTGTGTTGAGAAAGTTAATAGAAATTGAGCCGACATTGGAACCAGATACAATACTCATAGATTTTGAGGTAGCTGAAATCAATGCTTTTTCTAATATATTTCCTAAAGCACAAATTACAGGATGTTTTTTCCACCTTTCTCAGAGTTTATGGAGGATAATTCAATATTTGGGATTAACTCAAATATATAAAAATTCAGAAGATTTCAGACTTAAATGTAAAATGCTACTAGCTTTGTCTTTCGTTCCAGAAAATGATGTCCAGTTTGCCATGGAAATAATCTCTGAAGAATTTCCAGAAGACATGAAGTCATTATTGCAATATTGGGAAAATAATTACGTTGGTAATCGAATATTTTATAAAAGGAGCCCAAATTCAAAATTGATATGTGGAATCAATTGAAGCGACTATCCAGTGATGTACCACGAACCAATAACTCCTTAGAGGCTTGGCATAAAAGCCTTCAAAATACACTGAATTGCCACCATCCATCAGTTTCTACGTTGATTGAACAACTTAAAAAGGAACAAAGTGAAAGCGATTTATTTATTAATCGTTATCGTTGCGGAATTAGAAAAAAATATATGGCAAACAATAAATATGTGATTCTAACTAATAGACTGAAAAATTTGGTTAGCGATTATTCATTTAGAAATAATTAGCCGTTTCTCGCAGCAGTTGCACATAATTTATCGATGTGAAATTTGTTAATTTGTGTTCGTTTAACTTGTTGTAATTTTTGTTTATGTATTTACTTAAAAATGTAGCAAAGTGAGTTTGTCGTGGTGTATAATACATGTTTTAGTAAATTCCATATTACGTTATTTTTTACTAAAAATTTAAATCCTGAAAAGAACTTGTTTAGATAAATATCAAATAATTAAACTTAATATGGTTAAATTAACTCGCATTTTTACTGATGCGCTATTTCGTAAAAGCGCTATTTTGTGCACGCGCTTTTATGGAACGCGCTGTTTCGTAATGCGCTATTTTGTACATGCGCTATTTTGTAACGCGCTAATTTGTACACGCGCTATTTAGTACGCGCTATTTTGTAACACGCTATTTTGAAACGCGCTATTTTGATACAATGCCGAGAAGGCAATAATACTATACGTCCCCAGAATGACATTTGTTAAACCATATGACTGTTAAAATTTCTTCTATTAAAAATAACATCTTTTTAGAGAGTATTTAAAATAACATTTAGTAAAACTAACCTATATCAAAAATAATACCCGTTAAATATAGAAAGAATATTTTAAAAAGTTATAGGTTAGAAATATCACCTTTAAAAATAATACCTATAAAAATTTTATTTTGCAAAAATGACATAGGTTATAATGGATATCTGTCAAAAATTGTAATTTGTTTAAAATGACAACTTTCGAAGTGACATCTGTTATAACTATTTATTAAAATGCAATCGTTTAAAAATGAGATCTGTTAAAATTACTTTTGTTAAAATTTTCCATTTTACTCCTTAAAAAACTTACGTACGCCTTTGACTCTTACAATCTGTTGAGGAAACGTTACTCGTTACGCCTCCGCACTATAATAATGAGTTGACAAGAGACTCTGCTATCGACTAAATATGAATTAAAAAACAATAGGTACAAATTAAGGTTTGGACGTCCTATAAAATAAATATTGCTAATTAAGATACGACAAATAGTAACTGTACACAAGTGTTTATTTTACAAAAATTATTACCTAATTTCTACTCCACAAAATATAGCGGGATAAGCCAATTTTGTGGATATCAGCAACTCAAGACAATATATACAAATATACAATCTCCAATGAGAATACTGTTTCACTGACAAATTTTTTAAAATGAAATTACTTTAAAAAATAGCAAAAGAAGGTAGAGGGTCAAAGTTACCCTTAAAATAGGCATTAATTGCCTAAATTAATTTGTTAAGAGTTTGGCAATCTTAAATATGACTTATTATCTATTCCAAATGTTCAAAACTTTATCAAAGGCTTATTAGGTATGAAGAACACTTACAAATTGTGCCTTTGAAAGGGGCACAAACATTTACAATATTTTGGCAAGAAAATTGTTTAAATTTCACCAAATCGAATTGCCCTTTGATGGCGGAGTCTATGAGGTGTAAAAATCTAACGACGTTACGACACAATTAGAATTTTTTTTATAGTACTAAAAAAAGTTCGTATGTTTAAAGTCAAATTTAGAAATTATGTGCAGTTTTTTGGGTTACCCGTATCACTTGTCACTTCTGTGACACCTACTACAAATCATTGACAAACTATATTATTAAAAAGTTTTAGATGTCACCTTGACTATACAGCTTTTCCTCTAACATACCAGCCTAAATACTGCCCTGCTACTGTTCATTACATCACTATAACCACACCTTACTGTATTCTTGAACATTGTTTAGAATATGCCAATCTAAAATTAACATGAAAATTATTTAGAGTACCTTTACTAGCTGAGAAAAATGTACACCTTCGTACTAAACCATAGAAAAAATTACATTTTTCTTTCAAAAATTTGATAGAACATCAGAGATTTGCCCAAAAATCCTAGATAATTTTTACGCTCCTAACGTTTCTAAAACAAAGAGCTTTACCCTTCTCCGCGACTTTCCTTTCCTTTCGCGTCGGCGGTAGCGTCGTCCTAAGGGCCCGGATTCCGATGCGCGAGCCTAGTGCGCCACTTCATCACAAGTTCACGAAAGCAGGTCGACGCGTTGACGTTCTAATATGTTATTTTTAGATTGTTAATAAGAAATTTTACTGGTTAAAAAATTGATTTTTAATATTTTATAAAAATTAAGAAAGGAATATTAGCGTGGTTATGGTTATGGAAAAAGAGCATTTATGTTGCCAGACATGTATCTGCAACACAATCTGTTAAAATTAAAACTTAGTTAATCATTGTAGCAAGTTTAATTAAGATTTATTTTATCGTCTTATTCTGACTTTGTCCTAACCCGTAATTACGCCAAATTTGGTTAGTTTGGTTATAAGGGATTTTTAAATTTAATTATTGTGTTAATTTGACGCGTTAAAAAATATATATTAACCTACATCCACGACTCAGCCACACTCAGGCCACCTTTTTTTTATTGCAGTTTTTTTAAAAAAATTTTGTATTTCATTTTTTACTATAAATAAACGATCACACTTTTTCTAAATAGGATGTTAAATAGGTTTTCTCTGCTTGTTTTTCTTACTTGGTATTCCTTACTGTATTGTTTACCTCTAATAATTTTTTAATAATGAGCCCTGAATTTGTTTTACCCTGTATAATATATAAATATATAAAATAATATTATTATATATATATATATATATATATATATATATATATATATATATATATATATATATATATATATATATAAAAATAATATTTGTCATTACGGTAAGGCTTACGTGAACAAAAGACTTAGAATTCTAAATATTTAAAAGCTACACTTTATTTCATATTAAAGAAGCTTGTTATATCTGGACTTTATTATTATTAGGTGCTTTAAATTTAAATTTATTCTGTAGCCAAGTGTTCTTGATAGCGGACGTGAAAGGGATTGAAATTTTATTTTTATAAAAATGCTAAAATATTGCCTGTATTTTATTGATTTAGCCATTTTATACCAACAGCCTTTGGGAAAAATTTAAACAAAAACATATAATAAAATAATGACTATTCGGGTACATGATAGTACGCCAGGCTAACTTCCTTTCAGGCCGAAAAGATATCTTCGTAGTGATCCTTAAACCACCTAATTTACAAATATAATACAGACATATATAGCTTATTAAGGACTATTTCATTATCGTCCGGAAGTTAAATAACTAGGGAAATTACTCGGGATAATTTCATTCATTTCAAGTACAGAATTTACCATTTTGAAACAAAATATTTGGGCTTTTTTTTTGGTAAGTACAGGGTCTTATTAATGTTGTAAAATTTAATAAAATATCCCTAGAAATATTCATTGGCGCCGTGCATTTTAAAATCGATTTATAAATGTCAAAAACATTTGTTTTTTTAAGGTTAAAAAAATATCATTATTATTTTTTTAAAGTAATCGGATAATTTTTGAATGCATTTAGTTTTGAGTCACTTGTTTGACAGTAATTTAATTTGCTAGATCTAGGTAGAAAAATGTTGGGCTTAGTGAAAATTCATTATAATTTTTATTATATTTTTGGATTTTCGTTAATTTAACCTGGATAGAAAAATTCAAGTCACAATAACTTAAAGTTTATACAATATGTTTAAATTATTTAATTAAAAACTACTTGACTTAGATTTATTTGTACATTGGTAATAAGTTACACTACATAAGCGTTTTTACACGTCAATTATTACATAATAAAAGAAATAAGGATAATGATTACATGCTAAAAGAAATTAAGATGAAAGAATTTACAAAAAGTTTAAAATTATTTAAACATTATTACAGTAATCAAAAATGGAGTTTCGATAAAGGTATGTGGATTCTCCGTGGCCCAAGTTCTGACTATTAACATAACTCGATAAATGTAACCAAGCTTCATCAGAGAAGAAAGTACGGTCCAAAACATTATTATTGTTAAGAATCTCATAAAACCATTGGCAAAACTGCACCCTCTTTGGAAAATCTGGTGGAAGGAGTCCTTGCAGTACTGTGTGATGATATGGATGCATTTCCAAGTTTTTGGTTAGTGCTTTATGGCAAGTACCAACAGACATTCCTAAAAAATGTATGGCACTGGTAACATAAATTTCAACTTTTATTTAAAATAGTATCCTGACCGGTCTAAGTAGACAACTTCACCGATTTGTTAGGACTGTGCTTGATTTGGTCACGTATATCAAGAACAGGTTCTGTAAGCACGGTAGGCCTTCCAGTGGACTTTCCCTTACAAATGCAATTCTTGTTTTCAAAGCGATTGATTAGCACATGTCGGTGATGGACAAATGTTTCGTACTCAACAAATCAGCAAATCTTTCGCTAAACTGGTCCATGCAACTTCAGAGATAATATGACTAAGTTCCATCCTCAGTACGAGTTGCACCTCTAAAATGTGCTTTTATTATAAACGCATCTTATTCCGCAGTCCTCATTCTAAAAGTAGAAAAAACAGTTTTATTGACGTAACCTCAATAACAAAAACACAAGTAACTTACCTTTAAAACTAGGGTACCTAATTGTCTCGAAAGTTGCCTCCTCTCCGATTTCGACCAAATTTGGTATACGGAGATTTTTTGAGGTGCTGATTACGAATCTAAAAAAATATTTTTTCGGCAACGTTTCGTTTTCGAGATATTCATCATCAAAGTTGAAAATCAAACTAACCTTATTTACACTAATCCTCCTTCTTTTTACACATAATTCTTGATTTTTACATTAAATTGGCACACAATATTTCACAAACACCTTTTAAAAACTTGTTGTCATATTTATTTTACACATTTTTTCCATTTAATTGCAAACCTCCACTTTCACACGCCCCAACGTGGCCGCAACCATGTATACACTAGTGGTTTATGGCTGCTGCCTTTGAACTTGAAAGTTCGCAATTTAATGAAAAAAAGGTGTAAAATAAATAAAAATACAATGTTTTAAAAGGTGTTTATAAAACATTGTGTGCCACTTTAGTGTAAAAACCACGTACTGTGTACAAAAAGAAGGGGGAATATAGTGAAAATTGGGTTAGTTTGATTTTTAACTTTGATGATAAATATCTCGAAAACGAAACGTTTCCGAAAAAAATATTTTTTCAGATTCGTAATCAGCGCCTTTAAAAACCCCGTATACCAAATTTGGTCAAAATCGGAGAGGAGGCAACTTTCGAGACAATTACCAAAACTAGAAATATGCAAAGTAGTCCTCAAAAGAACTTTTTTAAGCTTGTAAGGTTCGTTTTCGAAAACAATTTGATCAAGAAAATCTAAATATTTTTCAAGAAAACTATCCAAAAACCGCCAACGCCAACAATGACCCTGTCAGTAGTGTCAGTCAAGTCAACTGTGAAACAGAGCTTCCTGTGTTGCCAAGCCTAATTTTTCCTCATAAAAGGTGTGTTCTTTTGACTATTAACCTGCACCGAGCCTGATTTTTTCGAAATTTTGACATTTTAGGTTATTATAATCAGTAATTTTGATTAACACATTTTCCGCTTTGTTCAGGGTTTAGAAACTGGTAAATGGTCATATAAAAATAAATTAATCTAGGCTAAATTTTGAACTTTTTTTCAACTTGGCAACATTGTTAATAACAAAGAAACCAAGCTGTGGAACCACTATTACAAACCAAAATCGCGTGGTACGTGGTTTACGGATATCAATGAAGGCACTGTATACAAAATCTTTTATAAATTTTAACTATTAGAAACTGATGAGATATCGTGCTATTATATTTACTCTTTTTTGTTTTTTTTTTGTGTTTTCCATTTGTTAAAGTTTAACAAATAATCTGATCCTTGTCACTTCTAAAAATAAAAAATGGTAATTTGACAAAAGTCGAAGTTAGTATTGGCAGGAGTTTTAAAATGTAGCCAGATAGTTAATCTTATTTAAATGTACTTTTACTTTTCCTGTATTTTGGACATTTTGGATTTCTTTACTAATTTAAAAAAAAATGCCAAAAAAATATAGAATATACCCCTGTAAACAGTGTTTGTACTTAAAGTAATTTTCTTGACTACATTAATTCTTGTAAGCCTACCATTAATTTTACTAGAAAGATGGAGGTAAATAACCCTTTCCCTTGCAAGCTCTAGGGAAAATATAAATGTTTGAACATCTGTTCATACGAAACTGCCTAATTCTAACAGATATATGAATTTTTAATCAAATCTTTTCATTTACCTTTAAATGTAATAAAATGTTAAAAATTAAAGCAGTGCATAGAAAATTTGTTCAAATAGAAGCTTTTAACCAAAAACTATTTATTAAAAATGTAATTAAATGCAATGAATTTTTAAATAACTCTTTAGAAAATTAAAATTCAATAATTAACCTACAAGGTATGTATCTTTTAATGCAAAAAAGGTTAAAAAAAATTCGTTTATAAAATTTTATATGGATTATAATTGATTATCGTATTGTTGGTTTATAGGTAAAACGTCTGATCAGTTAGTGCTGGATATGACTTTCGAGAATTAAGTTTGCACCGTAATATTTTTAAAAGTGAAATGGGTGAGCTTGTAAGAAAGAGAAAAATCTAAAAACATAATTGCTAATATAATGTAATTACACCACTTTTGCAGAAATCACGTGACGCCAGGATCGGTAGACCATCAGTGGTAATACTGAAACTTCAGCATTATTTCCACTTACTTATATGTAAGGATTTTTTGCTGTTAAGTAAACCAATGAATCCGGTCAACAAAAACCTACATTTTCTATTGATTATCTCAGTTTGGCTAAAATTGGACTTTTATGGTTTTTCCATTGTTAACCAGCAAACAAAAAAATATATTTTTGTGTCATGTATTAACGGTCTTTCTACACTCATGGACAAAAATATTGAATACTCTTGAAATTTGCCATAAGACGCAATGCTAATTGTCTGTACCAAAAATATTTATATTACCACTTAGAAATCATCAAACGAGGTAAGTAAAATGTAAAGTGTTAAAAAAGGACAATCCCACAGTTGTGTATCATTACAACATTTGCTGTGTTACTGATAAATTCCACAGAGTGTTATGCATTTTTTAATCAATAACGGATATTTAAATTCTATTGCATAATTATTTTGAAAACTTTCTATACTCTGTAGGTTTAATCATTAACACAACAAATGTTTTAATGATACAATATTGTGTGATTGAAAGCTTTTTATATTTCTTTAATTTTACTCACCTCGTTTGATGATTTCTAAGTGGTAATATAAGGGCATTTCTCTGTAAACTGGGCAACTTTAACCGTATTTTCCGCTCCGACAAACAGTCCCACAGTTAGTTTGTTTCATAGAATAATAATTTTATTTAATTACTATCATTGGGCAAACTAAAAAGGCATACGAAGCACAGCGTAGAAAAAAGAATAATTTTATTAATAGTTTTAAATAAAAGCCAGGGGACTGTGCGTAAAAATTGGGGACAAAATAAACATTAGTATTTTTAGATGCATTAGTTAATTAAATAATAGATTCCCCTAATATTGTAGTAAAAAGTTCATTAGATTTCAAAAATTATAAGTATGAATTTTAAAAAAATATATTTGTGAGATAAACACCTTTTTTACCAGGGGACTGTTAAAGCATCATAAAAACGTTTTTGATGTAATAAACTTTATTTTATTGAATATTGTACAATGGGCCGCGTTAAATTAGGTAATTTTCCATTTAAGTTAAGTACAAATTATAAAATGAACTATATTTTTTATATTATATCGGCCTGGGACAGTAAGTTGCCCAGCTTAAAAAGAAATACCCATAAATATTTTTGGTACAGACAATTAACATTGCGTCTTATGGCAAATTTCAAGATTATTCGATATTTTTGTCCATGAGTGTATAAAAACGACCTACATTTTATTAAAGCACAACGTCACTGTGTTCTGTAAACCACAAAATGCAGTCAAATTACTGTTCAGGCAAAAACGGAGCAAAAAATCTATTATATTTTTAAATTGCATTATTGTGTCCTCATCACAATTACGACAGATTAACGACCCAACACTTATAGGGTTGATTAAAGGAGATTTTTTTTAATGCAGTAGCATCACATAAACCAGTCAGAAGAGACGTTAATTTATTTGTAAGAAAACAAAAATTATAAAAATATAAGTTGTGGTTAAAAAGATGATATTGATCACTAAAAAAGGCCTTTAAACGTCAATAAATCAATAAAAAGTAAAATATTTGGAGATTAGAATATCTTCTTTATGCCAAAAAAATCTGTATTTTGACACATGCCTGTAACATGGCACAACGAATACAAGGTATCATACACAGGCGTTTTAAAATTGGTTTGATTTGCGCATGACGTCACCGAGAGAATTGTTTGTAGTAAATTTAAATGCAATTTCTTAGAAAATTGCTTGTAAGTTAGCAAAAAAAACTTATTTAAAACCTATAAGAGATATTATTATACAGGTGTGGAAAATCCAAAACCGAACATAGGGATAAAGTGTAATGTATCAAACAGAAACGGACAACCCCTTCAACTGTGTGAAAGAAGTAAGACAAACCTTTGCAATGTGTCGATACTTGTATCAAGCGCTGTCTCGAACAGCGAAGACAGCGATTCGAGGCATACGGTCGTAGTTTAAATTTGATCTCACTCTGTTTTAGTGGTTTATTTGTTTTCTTTCTTTTACTTGCGAAACGTCCATGTTCGTTTAAACTTTATTACAACCTGTATATATATTATATAATATTATATATTATATATATATATATATATATATATATATATATATATATATATATATATATATATATATATATATATATATATAAAAAAACCCCACAAAATTAAGGCATACATTAAAACCTGCCATTTACTGCAATAATTAAGACTAATTTCATATGTGATATAAAGGAAAATTTAAAAATAATAGTGTCAAGAAATTTTCTAGTAGAATTTCAGTTAGTCACACAACAAAAAACAAATTTTGGCGACTTACCGCGTTGAAAATTGTTAGGGCAGTTAACATACTGGTTTATTTTGGCGAGAAGCGGTAACGTAGGGGAAGGTGTTATGACGTCAGTATCTACGTCATTAGTGTGTACCCTGTATCCACCGCTATCGTCACTAGTTGGGAGGAGCGTTAATAATGGTTATGTTAAGTGTCAAATTAAAATAAGGGAGGATTCGCGGCTTTTCTATTGTTTTGGCAGGGTTGATGAACTACCCTTGTTGTTTTGGTTCTTGTGATGTTTTTTTTGCTATGGTTTAACAACTGTTTGGATTGCAGATTTTTTGATTTATTAGTAAATTCCCAAATGGATAAATCAGTGAAATAATTTTTAAATCATAGAGGAAAATATTTACTTGTTACGGTTGACTTGGTAACAGCTAATATTTTATTGAATGGAAAATTTAAGTATTTAGTATGTAAGTCGCGTGACATACGAAAACCGTTTCGTTTTTGCGAGGATAGACGGGTTAAGCACGGTTAGAATGGTGGGGGAAAGAACTGCTATCAACCAGTAGTTAAAAACTGTATGTCGCGAAAAAATCCTTAAAATCTTTTAAATGCTAATCAATCACTAAACTGGATTTAGAAATAAAATACAAACAAAATATTTTTTCAAATCACTCGATTACATCAGCAAATATGCACAATATCATACCTTGTATGTGTCTTTGAGATGTAATTTTTTTTATATAATATGCCAGGACACGTTTGTTGGTAATGTCACCAACATTTATTTTAAATAATAAAGAGAAACCACTTTATCGTTAAAGAAATTTAACGGTGCTTGGGATTAAACACTTTTTAAATTAATGATGACGTTTTTTGGCATTTAACTGACTCTTAAAAGTAAGTAGATAATAATTCCATAGACTGATACACCCAATAATATGTATATAGGTGATTTTTTAAAGAGTAACAATGCAATATGTCGAAAACGGTTTCAAATATTTTTATGGAATATTGGTAACGTAGTAACTGCAGGGAGAAGCATATTTAACATTATTTTTCACATTTTTTTCTTTTTAACGTTTTAAGGAGTGGGGGATAACTATGAAATTTTAAATGGACTGATGTATTTGTTTAGTTTAAATTCCGAATTTACGAAAAAAACTAGGTCTGTTTGCAAAAAATTGCTTTATTGTTTACGGATTTGTGACTAATTACACAGCCCCACAAAAAAGTTGAAGGTCCCAAAGACTTGACCATGGTATCTTTATGTTTTTGGAGTCGCTAAATCCGAATCCGAGGTCAGTTTGAGGCCATGAGGTCATGGTGAAGGGCATTTCAAGGTCAAATCTGCAAAAATTAATCGCAACCAAATTTAAAGAATGTATACTTATGGTTTTGAGGTCGCTGAATACAAATTAGTGGTCAGTTTGACCCCACAGGGTCTTGGTCAATAGCATTTCAAGGTCAAATTTGTAAAATTAATCGCATCCAAATTGAAGGTCCGAAAGGCTTAATTCTGGTATTTTTATGTTTTTGGTGTCGCTGAATCTAAATCCGGGGCCAGTTTAACCCCATCAGGTCAGGGTCAAGGGAATTTCAAGGTTAAATCTGCAAAATGAATCGCAACCAAAATTGAAAAGTGTATTCTTATGTTTTTGAGGTCGCTAAATATGAATCCGTGATCAGTTTGACCCCATCGGGTTATGGTCAGAAGATATTTTAAGGTCAAATCTGCAAAATTATAATTTTAAAGATTTGACCACGGATTCGTATTCAGCGACCTCAAAAACCTAAGAATACACTCTTCAAATTTGGTTGCGATTTATTTTGCAGATTTGACCTGAAAATGCCCTTGACCTTGACTTAATGGGGTTAAACTGGCCCCGGATTCGGGTTCAGCGACTCCAAAAACATAAATATACCATAATCAAGTTTTTGGTACCTTTAACTTTTTTTTGTGGGGCTGTGTTATTTTAGTACATTAAAAAATGGGTAAGAACTTAATTTTAAATTATTTATAGTCTCTGATGCCCAAAAAGTTGTTCAAAATGCGCTCCTTTGACTTCCTTATAGTTTTTTGCTCTTTCTCGAAACTAATTTTGTACCCGCTTTGACATTGCAGGTGACACTAATAGGTATGGCAAACGAGCTTGATCTCTCATACTATCTGGAGTTGTTGGTGCAGTTGCCATTACTTTGTCGTTTATAAAGCCACCCAAAGAAAGTTAACTGGAGTCAAATCTGGAGAAATGGCGGACCATTGACCAAACCACCTCGACTAATCTATCTATCCATTTATCTTCGCATAATAGAGTGGGGCGCCGTCTTGCTGAAACCATATTTTAGGATTTATGTGCTGGTTTAGTAATTAAGGTAAGCGTTTTAAAAAAATGTAAATATTTGTTTTTTAAAGTGTCCTTTAAAAAACTGCGGACCAATAACTATATCCCCAGTAATGCCATACAATATGTTAAGTGACCAGGGAAGTTGATTTAGCATAATTTTTATCCACTGGGGATTATTGGGCGCCCAATAATATATTATGCGGGACAGGCCCGTAATTATTTACATCAAATATTTGAAAATAGATAGATTTGTCGTGATGGTCGGGTCATTTGGCCTGTTCGTTCGTCATATTTGACTCCGATTGACTTTTAAGCCTTATAAAGGGCAAAGTCATGGCTATTGCACCTTCATGACCAGAAAACATGAAAGATCGAATTCGTTCTTCTTGTTTATTAGTGACACCTACAGTGTTAGAGCGAGTACGAAATTTATTTCAAGAATGAGTAAAAAAGTATGACGAAGGCATTTTGAACAACTTCTTAAGCATAATAGACAACAAATATTATAAAATTAAGTTGAAAGCAATTTTTTAAATTATACTAACGACAAATTTCATAATTTCGTAACTAGTAGACCAAATTTTTTTTTTGCACACAGACCTACTTTTTTCGTGGATTCCTAATATATATATTGTTCCGTGACACCCCCTAAAAAAACACCGGGATCCTGGTTTTACACCTTTTTATTGGATATCAGGTTTACAAACGTTTCTATGGAAACACTTCAACGTAACGTAATAATGACAACTGTTTAACCTTTAACTGTCTGTCAACTTCTTATCTCGTCGGAATACAAAACTAAACTGGCCCGTGCGGATTTCCTTCGCGCTTTATATAGTAATGTGGATAAGAAAGGAAAAGTCTGGAAAAGTCTAGAATTAGCTGGAAGAATTCTTTTACTACAGGATGCCCGAAAAGTGTGAAAAGGATGTCTCCAGCGCCCTCAGGATAATCCGCAATGGCCGTTGAAAAAGGGAAAAACTAAGATAACCTATTTTTAATAAATTATTAACCCAAATAAAATAATTCTAACCTTTTACATTTCTATTAACTAAATACTAACTAAAATCCGTAACATTGCCCCCTCCCAAGTTTTGATCGTCTCGATCAAGTATCTTCTCGATGTTGATAGCGGCACAGCCGTTCTAGATGTACAACTTTCATCTTCGTCTGTGGGCTCTTCTGAATTCGGTATACCAGGTCATTAAGCCGGGTTACTATTTTATATGGACCTTCCCATGATTTCTGCAATTTCGGTGAACGCCTCTTTGGTCTTTTTGGATTGTATAACCAAACTTTTTCACCGACAATGAATCCCTTATGATTAGCTTTTAAGTCATAACGGGACTTCATACGGTCACTTTCTTTTTGTAGCTTATTACGAACTCCTTCGTGTATTTCTTGCAGCAGTTTACTAAGTTGACTTACATAATCTTCTGCTGGTTTTTCATTAGTAAAAGGTCGTCCAGTAAGTAAGTCAACTGGAAGGCATAACTCCGCTCCAAAAACGACTTTTGCAGGTGACGTTCCAGTTGTTTCGTGAACTGCGGAGCGATAGGCTAGTAAAAACGGCTGTATACAGTTGTGCCAGTTACTTTGTTGGTCATTTACTTTAATTTTCAGGTAGTTATCAAGAGTTCTGCTAAATCTTTCGACCATTCCATCTGACTGGGGATGAAGGGGTGTGGTTCTGGTTTTATGGATTCCCAGGATATTACAGAGGTTCTTGAATAAATCGGATTCAAAGTTTCTACCTTGATCAGTATGTATTTCTCTCGGTACTCCATATCGACAAATCCATTGTTGAAATAGTACGTCGGAAATAGTGGTAACTTCTTGATTTGGTATTGCGTAGACTTCCGGCCATTTGCTGAAGTAATCCATCGCTACCAAAATATAACGATTCCCAGATTTACTTATTGGAAATGGTCCTGCTGTGTCTATAGCAATTCTTTCAAAAGGTGCTCCTACATTGAATTGCTTCATCTTGCCATGGCTTCGTGTCTTAGGTCCCTTGCTGGAGGCGCAGTCCTTACACATTCTGCACCAGTCTTTAACATCGGCACGACTTCCCAGCCAGTAGAACCTTTCTCGAACCTTTTCAAGAGTCTTCATTACTCCGAAATGGCCACCTCCTATACCATTGTGCAAGGCTTGCAATACTTCTGGAATCCTTTTTGTGGGTAGTATTGTTTGATAGGTATAGCTTTTGCCGTCAGAACTTTCCCAGACTCTTTTCAATAGGCCATCTTTCATTAGCAAAGAGTTTTGGCCCAGTACCCTTTATATCTCGGAGACTTTAAAGATACTTTCTGATATGGGGGTCGTTCTGAATTTTCTGTCTTTAGTTTCACAATATCTCCAAGATCAGGATCCTCTCGTTGTTCTTTTGCGAGGATTTTAGGGTCCCATTCTTGAGAGCACTGGATGCGTGTTCTTCGGCAGTGAAATTCCTCGGGATCTTCTTGTTCTTCACGTCTACAGCAATGTTTACAATCTTCGGGGCAAGGTCTTCTTGATAGAGCATCAGCATTCTTATGGTTCAATCCTCTTCGATGTTCAATTTTAAAATCGTATTCTTGAACACGCTGTAACCATCGTGCTATCTGACCTTCGGGATTCTTGAACTGAAGCAACCATTTAAGTGATGCATGGTCCGTTCTCAGGTGAAATTATATATGGCCTTTTACATTTCTATTAACTAAAAACTAACTAAAATCCGTAACAATATACAAATATGGGTCCGCAATGCCTTCGTTTCCGAAATACAGGGTGTTAAAGTTTTTATTTAATGTTTTTATTTTTTAAATAAAATCTATAATAATGTAAATATTGGAGTAAAATTTGGTATCCGTGGGGGTTTTTTGGTATGACAGATTCTAATCGAATCTTAGTACGGCTCTTACTTGTAGAGGGTGCCACCTACACGTCTTTTTACGTATTTTTTCTATTTTGAACAATCACAATTTTTTGGTACGGCACTGTATTATATTTTTAAGTAAATTAAATAACTATTTTGTTATTTTTACGTTAAAAAGGTATACCTGTCGAAAGTCGATATGAGCAACCGTTTTCGAGATATTTGGATTTTAAAAAAATACCATGCATGACACGCATCTGATTTAATTAGAGCAAAATTAAAAAAAAAAAACAAAATGTATAATTAAACGATATGTATTTTAATTTTTAATAAAATTATTGTTCTTAAATTATGTTCAGCAAAACAAAAAAAAATTAAAAAAATATAAAAAAATATAAATAAAAACTATAACATCCTGTATGTCGGAAACGAAGGCCTTGCGGACCCATATTTGTATAGACTTTTATGCTTATTTTTGTACCCTGAGTACGTACCTGAAGTATTGACATTTCTTCATGAATCACCCTGTATATATATATATATATATATATATATATATATATATATATATATATATATATATATATATATATATATATATATATATATATATATATATATATATATATATATATATATATATATATATATATATATATATATATATATATATATATATATATATATATAAGTTTCAAAAAACCTCTTATCTTGGGACAAATATCTACCTTAATTTATTAGGTATATATTTTACCCTGTTATGAACTGTCAATTCAGTAAGGTTTTTTTTTAAAATAAGGTTTAATACGAATCTTAGCAGTTTTTGCACAGAATGGACAACGGTAAAGAAAAATTAATTAAATGTATCTTAACAACTCTGAGTAAAGCAGAGGAGCTCTATGCAGTTATATCCCGTGAAGCACTGGCTATTTACTGGACAGTTACAAGATCCCAACAATTTTTAGTAAGGCAAATTTTACAATCCAATGTGATCATTTACCGCTGATTTTCCTGTTTGGGCAGCACCGGAAAATATCAAAGATATAATGCAAATGTAGCGTTGGGTAGCTTTCTTGGCGGGTTTTGATAATGACATAGAATATATTAAAGGTAGCTGAATTTCTGTCACAACAGAAAGTACTATAAGAAAAGCCCACAGGGTCTTTTAAATTCATAGAGAAGATTAAAACACTTTTACATTTATTGAAGGAGAAGCAAAATTTTGTCCCTATATATGAAATAATCCTAAGAAATTTCAGCATTTGCTTTTGCAAAACTGTGGATTCTGGATAGTTAAAATATTTAAGTTTTTTTTCCAATAAGTTTGTTATTAATTTTAAAACAGGATCATGGGCGACCCTTACCCAGCTGCCAACCAAAGGAAAATTATGTTTTTTTCGAATATATTTTTATTTATTTATTTATTTATTTATTTATTTATTTAAACAAGAAATCAAGAGATCAAATTTACAATCAAATTTACAATTTACAATTCCTATACAATTATCCTAAATATCCTTGGCATAAGAGTAAAGGCAAAATGAATCATGAGATTTGTGTGTGCCTCACTCACATGCCGTTAAAAGATCATGCTTAAAACAAAAGCGGTAAAAAATGTTCAATAACTAGTAAAAAGGTTTAGTAAATAAATGTAAAAAACAGCAAAATTATTTACTGAATAAATGGGTACAATAAATAAAAGTAGCACCAATGGATTGCCTAAAAAATTTCGGTTAAGGCTATAATTTATTAAAAAAGATACTTTTCTGATAATTACTGTATGTCAATTCTTATTTTTTTTTATTCTACATGATCGTACTAATATTCCACTAATTTTTTTTTAATTTCCTTAATAAAAAGTTTAATTATTTTTTCAATTTTTCAGTACAGAAATTTTCAAAGGCTTATTTTATAAAACTAAATAAACAAAAAAAAATAGTTATAGCCTTCACCATAA
The DNA here is from genome assembly GCA_019359885.1 of Listronotus oregonensis. NCBI lineage: Eukaryota > Metazoa > Arthropoda > Insecta > Coleoptera > Curculionidae > Listronotus > Listronotus oregonensis. Next base: position 32,584 of record JAHBCN010000551.1, on the reverse strand, counting down.
TTTTTTAGGCAACCCATGCCTGATAATTTTATTTACATGTTATATTTGATAAAAAATAGTTTTCATCCATTATTTGGAAGATCGGTGTGGGTTTTAGAATATTTAATCTTTTTATTTTAACTATGACGGATAAGTAGCTCCAGCTATAAATATATGTTTTTTTAATTTTTTTAAAATAAATATTTTTTTAAGTGTATTACAAAGTCAAAAATATGTTTTTTTCCATTTTTTATTTTTTTATACATTTAAGACCCTCATATTAATTTGGAATTAAAATGTTTAATAACTAAACACGCCTTATAAATTATCATTTATTAAACTACAAATATAACATTTGTTGTTAGCAGTCTTAGTTTTACCTTTAATTTGAAATATTCTGAAAGTTTTAAAAAAAGAAACTCAGATCAAAGAATAGTAAAATTACGTTTAAAATAGTGTGTGAACAACAGGTATGTTTCTCATTACACTAACAAGCAGGAAATGGGAAATTCCTACTTGTAGACAGTTAAATTTTTATACAAAAGACAAAAAGCCTTAAAAATTAAAGTTTATTTTTGCTACGTTTGCTCGTAAAATCGTCATAAAAGTTCGCTATCTAAAGTCAAAAGAAAATTGTTTTTGTTTAATTATTATTATTATTTAAAAACTAGACATAAGACCATACGTCCCGTTTTGAACGGGACTGTTCTTTTTTCATTTGTTTAGTAGGCTAGTCTATAAATTACTAAAACTAAGAATACGTCTGGCTAGCCACGTGCATACATACGTCCCGCTATTGTTTTTTTTGTGTAATGTTCTTGAAGTAGTTTAGTGGTAAACTGGGAACTAATTTGATGTTTTCTATTTTGTAATTTTTCCTTTAATTATGCCAAAACGCAGGTGTTCATTTAATATCAACCTACAAGCAAAATACCTATATATTAAAAGAAAGAATACTCCTTCAAACGTAAGATGTGATGCGTGTCGCACAGAGTTTAGTGTTTCCCACAGTGGAGCGGGTGATATTGAACAGCATTTGGAGTCTGAAAAACATAAAAATGCTGATTGTGCCGCCGCTTCCAGTTCTTCAGTATTGAACTTTCTTAAGAAATCGAACGCGCCAACTTCAAAGGATTTGGATATTGCCGCAGCAGAAGGTGTCTGGGCTTATCACACTATACAAGAAAACCACAGTCTTCGCTTCAATCATTGTGCGTCGAAATTAATCCAATCCTGTTTTGATCACAAATTCACATGCGCACGTACGAAAACAGAAGCTATTGTAGTAAAAGTTTTGGCGTCTACAGCGATCGGCGAATTAAAGGAAGATCTTAATAAGTCCAATTGGGTTACAATTTTAAACCATGCTTCAAACCACGGTAACAAGAAAATATTCTTTTGTAGTGCGCTTTTTTCAACCTTACGAAGGTGTGCAGGTAAAAATTTTAGACCTCCAACCTCAAGACTTAACCAGGTTAAACGTCTGATATCATTGTCGACTATCTTTATTAAGTACTGAGAGTTAATAATTTAATACAAAAAGTCGTGGCATTTTGTGGCCACAATGCAAATGTCAATTTTGGGGTTAAAGCTAGGCAAGGAACTAATAATGTGTTAGCAAAATTACAATCAATCAATTACAATCTTTCAAAAACCGTTGCAGATGGTCCACCTTAAGATTTTGAAAGCGTTATTGTAAAAATTTATTCATTTTTTATATTTATACGGTTTGAGTTGTAGCTCTGAATGAGTTTTGCGATGAAGCTGAAATAGAATATCAGCAAATGCTCGGCTACAGTAAAAACAGATGGCTTGCACTTATACCTGCCTTGGAGAGAGAAAGCTGCAAAGAAATCAAAGACAATTTAGCTTAGAAAAAGATTAATCAGTTGCTTTGATTTACTCTTCGTAGTTTAATTGTGAAACTAAAAGATAATGGCACTAATATTGATGAAGAGTTTGTGAAAAGTACGGCTACAGAATTTTATAAAACAAGTCGTGAATATCTGAAACAGTAGACTTGCTTTCTTACTAAAGAAATGAAAATATTTTATTGGGCAGATTTAAGAAAAGTACCTGTATGGGAAGATATTGTTGTTGGGTAGACAGACAGTTTCAAAGCTGGTGGGTACAAACACCGGGACAACGACAGGCAAAGCAGTTCATTAAGACCCGCTCGGCCAAGTTTACATCGGACCTACTGAGCCACAGCCGTAAGGTCGTAAGGATAACGGTAGGTCAACTAACAGGACATTGTAAACTCAACAAGCACCTGGAAAGAATAACCCTGGTGGAGGATAGCCTGTGTAGGTTCTGCCAGGAGGCTGAAGAAACAGCCTTACATGTGTGGTGCCATTGCGAAGCACTATGCAGGCTTAGGTTTACTAGGCTTGGGGAGGAGAAGCCAAAACCGGCAAGTTATATGGAGTGGCCAGTGTCGAGACTCTGGAGTCTAGTTAAGAAGACGGGCTTGAACAAGGTACTCTAAAGAACGATAGGAGAAACCACAATAAATCTGGTAAGGTTGCAGTGGTGGAGGTCATTTTTCGCCATCTCCGCTCAAATAATCTAATCTAATCTAATCTAAATGGGAAGATATTCATAAAGCATTGGATGCATTGATTAAAAAGGGATATATTGACTCTTATAAAGGCACAGAAGTATTTGACGAATTTATATTAATTTTAAACTATGTCACTTTCCAAAAAGTAACCAAATGGAATAATTCAAAAGTTTTCACAGAAACTCTTTGGGTGGAAGTATTCAAACCCTTTCGCACCAATAATCTTCAACATGAAAATTTTTGTTTTTAATTGAATATATTTTATGTCTACCTGGTATAAATGCTCCAGTAGAAAGAATCTTTTCTTTAATGAATAAATTGTGGAATTCTGAAAACAATAACTTACAGGTTTCCGTTTTGATGGCGATGTTGATTACTAAGGTCAATATAAAAAAACCTGCCAAGAATTTTATGCTTATTTAAAATCATTATAAACTTTATAAAAGCAAATTTGTACCTCTGAAGAATATAAATTTAAGTAAAAAAAATATGTTGCACATAATCAAAGACAATTGTAGTTATCACTATAGACGCCCAGCCTCTTTGTATAAATACCTTTTGCCGACAATCGAATTTTATTAGAATATTTAATTTTTACCTGCTGAGGTACCTCTCAGCGTTGCCGTTTTGACTTCTTACTATGTCATAGTCTATTTAAAGCGTAGGCTCCCTCCGCACATATTTATGTTGCAAAAACAACAAACTGCTTTTTGCACAGATATTTGTGGAGTAAACGAAGTAATGCACGATGAATTTTTTGTGCTGTAAGATGGATTTAAATGCGGTTTTTGGTATTTGATTCGTATGAACCTCTAAAAACTCTGTGAACAAATTTTATTAACGGAAAATGAACAACTGCCATTGTGCATTAGAAAAATAAATTTTTGAAATGCATTTTATAGTTTGTAATTAGAAAAAAATATATAATTGTAAACTTAAAAATGCATTTTTTAATCCGCAAATCCAGTTTTTCATTTTCCATTAATTAAATTTGTTTATTAAGTTTGTAGCCGTTCATACGAATCAAATGCAAAAAACCGCATAGAAATCCAATCTGCAAAAAAATCCCTCGTAAGGCCTATTTAAGAGACTGGTACGCTGGCCAGTATGCCATCACTGTTAGTGAATAAATAAATTATTATTGTTGATATAAAATAACATTAGAGTTTTTGTTGAATTGAACTTTTTTATGTAAGGAAAAAGGTAATAATTGTGCAATTGGGCATCATTTAATATGAAATGTAAATACAGAGTGTTTCAAAAGTCCTAAATAGAACTAGTATAAGGGTTGCTGGGTCTGAATTGTATAGTTTTTGAATATTACTCAAATACCTATTTATTAAGAACAATATAAAATACAATTATTTATTCTAAAATTTTGGTAATTGTTTAAAATCACGACCCGACCCCACTTTTTTGGGATGTAAAATCAACATAAATATATTTTTTTTAATTTAACAAATATTTTTATTTTCTAAGTTTATCAAAAATAAAGTAATAAAAAAATCAAAAATGTTAATTTTTCGATTAAAAAGTTTTTTAGATTTTTTTTTGTTAAATCTTAAAATTGATATTTAAAAAAAAATGAAATATTTGTCTTTACACGTGGAATATGAAACAAATTACTAGAAATTGCGAAACTTAAATGAATGCATTTTTATTTTTAAAATAAATTAAAAAATTTCTATAAAATTTAAAAGATTTTTTTTTATAAATCTTGAGAAAGGGAGCAGATACAAATTCAATTTAAACTGGATTTTGCAGCACTACAAACATGAAGTATTCGAATCCCGCGCCCCATTACCTTTCACATTTTTATTAATTTTACCCATGCTTCAGAGGTACCGTGCATAGTTAAATATACCGATTATTTAAGCAGGAATCTAAAATATAATTGAATAAGAAGAAAATTACTATCTAATTAAAATTAACGCGCGACCTCAATTATTTCCCATATTTCCCAGTGTAAGTGGCTTCCAATTCACCCGAAACTTAATTTTTTAAAATTTATTTCAGTCCTAAAAATAAATATAGGACCTTTTTTGTAATAATAAGCGTAGCCGCAACAATTGCCTGTTTTTTTTTCACAATTTACAAAGAGGTGAGAAAAAACATGCAAATATATATTTTATACTAAATTACTCGTCGCAAAAAATTAAGATGAGCATTACTTTTCGTTTTTTGCAAATTTTAAAAAAACACCCCCATTTAGGGGTTAAAAAATCGCCAAATCTGAAGACTTGCGAAAATTGTAGTGGTATTAAAAGTTCTTCTTCTCACTGAGATTTTTGTTGCCAATGGACCTTGGAAAATGAAATAATACATCTCCATTTCTTAGAAGGTTGTAAACCAACCCCATGGACTATGTGTGGGTGCAATCATCCCCTAAAATATATAAAATCGTATACAACTTCAAAAATTGTAAAACATCGGATTTTTAGGACATGTCTAATAAGAAATAAATGTTTATGATAACTATCTACCATATTCTAAGGGTGGAACTACCCTTATAAATAGGAAAAATTAAATAAAATACTAGCTTTTTCAAGAAAAGTCTTGGTTGGTATTTTTTTGATCCAAGTATATAAACCAGGTGTAACTAGATTTTTCTAGTTTACTTTTAACCAAAACCACCCCTGCAAGGGGTATATTTATCCCCTAAAATGTAGAAAATCATATACAACTTAAAATTGTGAAAAAAATATTTAGATGTTTTGGGATATCTCAAATATGATGGACAGTTTAGAGCGAGTTTTGATAATAAACCACTCTTAAAATTCAGGGTAAAGAAACCCACATTAACAGAAAAATTGAATAAAATGTTAGCTTATGCAAAAAGCGTTTTGGCCTTATATTTTCCATCCCAGATGTATAAAATAGGCCTTCTTAGGTTTTTCGAGTTCATTTCTAAACAAAGCTACCTTGCAAGGGGGTTAATTCATCCCCTTAAATGTATAAAATCATATAAAACTTTTAAAATAATAAAACATATATTTGGATGTTTTGGAATGTCTCAAATATACCATGAACTTTCTTAACTTTAGGGGATGAATTTACCCCCTAGCAGGGGTGGGATCAAAAAAATACGAAGATAAGACTTTTTTGGAAAAGCTAGGATTTCATTCATTTTTCTTACTGATAAGGGTAGTTTTACCCTTAGAAAAGGGTGGTTGACTATCATATACATTTATTTTTTGATTAGATATCTAAAAAATCTGATTTTTTTGCAATTTTTAAAGTTGTACATGATTTTAAATATTTTAGGGGATGATTGTACCCCCACATAGTTCATGGGGGTTGATTTACAACCTTCGCAGGGATGGAAATGTGTTATTTTATTTTTTCAAGGTCCATTTAAAACAAAAATAGCATTTTTAATACCACTGCTATTTTTGCAATTTTTTAGATTTGGCATCTTTCCAACACCTAAATAGAAGTGATTTTTAAAAATTTGCAAAAAACGAAAAGCAATGCTCTTCCTAAATGAATAAATGTGAAAAAACAGGCTTTTTTAAGCGATTTTTGCGGTCACTCTTTTAAATATCAAATATTTAAATTAATAACTATCAAAAGGTTACTCTAAACACCGAATAAATTTAAAGTGTCGATCATATAATTATAAGGTATTTATGTCTAAATAATTTTAATATAAATAGATAAATACTTACCACAGTTTATAATCAATTGCTTACATAGTGTACTATTCTTGTAGGGAAAATGAAAAAGCCTAACTTTATCTGCTCTTCGACTCACTCGGCAGTCATAATATTGACATAGATTTCCCGACATTTTGACAAGAATACAAATTTTAATTACCACAGGGAAAACACAAAAAATCACAACGCACAAATGGCAATACGATATGCAATGAATTAAACAAAAACGTTTTTTTTATTTAACCCCAAAAAACTAGCCGTTTTTTACTTCTTTAATGGCCACACTTTAATTAATAATTCTCACTTTATTTGCAAATAGCAAAAAACTAAAAAATACATGCGTTTATTTGGATTTTATTTATAAAAAAAATTAAATAAATTTAGGTGAGCCTATACAAACATTTCTTGTTATGTAAGGATGTCTTACAATAAAAAAAATAGAATTTGTAAAAATTTCAAATCATGTTTATCAACGTGTATTCTTATACTAGGTATAAATATATTTTAGGAAATAATTTTCCACAGTACATGTTTAAATAATTAAAATTTTATTATTACCTAAATAAAGAAAAAAATTAAAAAAAATAAAATTAAGATTATTAAAACGAATATAAATTCGAAGCCTATTTTCGACAGAAATAATTCCTACTTTCTGTTACTTCTTTTATTGGTTTGGCAACAGTGTTCGTTTATACAGCAGCGTGTGCACGTATATTCTCTCGATGGACGCTCGCTCAAGGATTCTCAGTCCAAACCTATAACCAAAAATTTTACATTGTTCTGTGTGTCTATAGTGATAACTACAATTGTCTTTGACATAATTTAAGAATTACTGTCACAGAAACTTTGCTTTAATAAATTTGGTAATTGAATTCTATTTTTTATAATGTGTTATAATAAAAAAAATATAATTTATGTAAACACATTTTTTTTGACGTTTGTTTTATCATATAATTGCCAACCCACACCGCCAAATACACACTTCATCCACTTTGGAATTAGGCCACATTTTTAGACTTTTTCAGGCTTGCCTTGCCTAGACTATATGGACGTCTCGTTTTAAGTTAAAAAAAATGGTCAGGTTTTGTATTACTACGCATACCTTATTCTTTTTATAAATAATGTTTGTTTCCTTATATGATAGGCAGATACTAGACTATTTAAATTTCATGATGACACTTACAAACCTTTTTTAAAAGCAATGAGCTGTTAGTTTAACTGTAGAACGCATCGATTTGGCATAAGCGCGGCATCATAAACGCACATTCTAAGGTTCTGCTTAGCGATGAATGAACCTGTGTATTTGAAACCATAAAATCCACCAAAACCCTGGAAAATGGTTACTACTGATACTATTTTGTCGTAAAGCATGGCTGCCAAGTATCTTTCTGTTTCATTTACTTGATAGTATATTATAATTAAATTTCACTTAATTTAGTCCTAAAATTACATTAGAATAAGCTCTACTATTGTATTTTAAACTGTGAATAATATGTGTTATATTTATTATTATAAAGTATAACACAGGAAAGTCAAAATACTATTTTCTTTTTGGACAGCTACTAATAAAGGCGCGACAACGTGACAACAGCAGATTTTTCTTAGAAGCGTAGTTTCCCACCTTCAGCTTCGCTCATGGATTCTAGAGAAGTAATGGATCACCCCTTTTTATGACTGTTTTGCTCAAAAAGTGACCCTCACTAGGAGGCGCTTGTGTAGTTTAGGGAACCAATGAAAACCAATGACCTTGACCGCAATATATAACGTAAAATTGCATTTACAGTGCAATTCCAAGTCTAAGTAGAATTTTAAAATTTGTCATTTACAATGAGAAATTTTTAGGTTGATTTTTCCTTTCGTATTTTGTGATTATGATCTTTATGATTGTTTGTTTTTATTCCGTGTGGTTAATTTTCAAGTTGTTCGTCCTTTTTCTCTGTAAAACGTGAATTATGATAAAAAAAATGTAATATTGAGATCGGCTGCTGTACGGCTTGCAATTATTCAAAATTTGCAGAAAAAAAAATCCCGGAAAAACCCGATCAGTTTGGGTGAGAGATAGTTATCTAAAAAGAAAACAACTCGGCTTTTATGACAACCTTATAGCAGAGCTACAACTAAATACATTAGAATGAAATCTCCAAAATAATGAAATCTAACCTATAAATTTGTACAGTTTGATATTTTTGCTAGTCGTTGGCAAGCAGCTTGGCAAAATTCTAAGTGCACTTCGAAGTGCACGTCGAAGTGAACTTTGATTTTTTCCCATTGTAAATGCTAACGTACTGCCACCATATGACAAGCAAGCCAATTCCAACTCAATTTGGAGTTCGAATTGCATTGTAAATGCAGCATAAAGTTTAAAAGCGGCCCTCTGGAACACATCGCCATCTGCAACTGGAGGGCCATTTTTGTAACACAGAGTGGGTGATCCTTTACCTCTTTAGATTCCATCGCTTTGCTCGACAGATGACACATTCAATATGGCGTTTTAGTATAAATGTTTTTTGTTGTTTGGATAACTTTGTGGAAATTGTATAAATTTCAGTTTGGTGTAAATACTTTTAATAAATTAAAATGGGAAGGCAGTGCCAAGTGTGTAAAGTGACGGATATGATTCCTGAATTATCATTTCACAAGTAAGTACAAACTACAAACTAAGCTTATACCATTCTATCGCCAATAATAAACAAAAACATGTTGACCGCATTGCGTTTATGAATGAAATGCTTTCTCTATCTATGATGTTAGCTCATTGGTTAAAAGAAATCATATTTTGTTCCAGAAAGTGTGTTCTTCGGTGTTATCATAAATTGCTTCTTTCATTTACGTAATTATCAGTAAAATCGCTATTTGTTAGAAAACCAACGTATTCGTGACGTTTTAAAATATTATATTGGAAATAAATTTAAAATTTGGGTTGCAATTAATGTGTTGTAACGTTTCTTTTGTTTGTTTTGCCGTTAAAATAAAATGTTAAAAAAATAGTAGCTACTTTTCAACCTTTACCAACCTATTTTTATAAATTTTAAATAAACAATGGACTCCTAAGTTAATAGAATTTTTATTGTTTGCTTAATTTGCGTTTGGAAAGAAGTATCAAAGCAACTTACAAAACTAATAAGTTCATTGAAAGTAAATGAAAGTTTTAGCTTTCTTGGCTTTTTAAAATTACACAATAAATACCAGTTTCATAAAAGGCTAAGAAAAATTTCTGAAAGTAGTTTTACATTAATATTTATTGTAAAGAAAGTGAACAAAGGAATGAGGATATTGCTTTTGTATTTTTGCTAATTTTTACTGGAATGTTTTCTTATTAAATTCATCGTTATATTACAATTAATAACTGTAGTAGTAAATGTGTTTTAATATGCATAAATTGCATAAAAAACAACAGTTTTAATCGTTGCTTATTTGCCACTTGGGTCCATATGGTATTGTACCTTTTTTATTGGCCACAAGGCATATAAATATATTAGGTGTTGTGTTTTTTAAATAAAAAAAGTGTTTAGTATATGCCTACTATTATTTTGTTTTATGTTTGTAATTTTCTGCAAATATTTTGTATAAAGCCCAAGTACTAGATACCGTGGGTGCCGGGTTTTTAGATATTTAACCATAGATAACGTAACTTTAGAAATGTAATCGCTAATCGCAATTATGGCAAGTTTATGCTAGCGCGCACTAAACAAACAATAAGGTTGTCCAGCATGCGTATTTAAAATAAATGACCAGTGCCGACTTTAAAAATAAATCAGTAAATTATAAATTAATTTATAATCATAATATATATTGTTTCTAATTTTGACATTCTTTTGTTCTGCTCGTTAAGAAGGTACCGGTAAATAAAAAAATGGCCAATAAAACTGTAAAACTTGTTTAGAATCTATAATTATATAAAAATTCTATCACAAATCACAAAATAAGTCAGTCCAAAAACTAAATATCTTACACAAGCCGGCCAGAACTGGCCGGCGACAAACGTGTAAATAAAATCGGTCTGCCGATCCGTTTTGCGCATAATTTAAGACCCTAAGCGATGACTACCGCCACAGCGCACGGGCACATTTTTTCGCCCATAAAATCTAACTTTTGAACTGCACATCTGATACCCTTTGCCGGTCCATATGAAGGTCAGTGTTTTTACCCCATTTTTTCCCAGTTCGTTTAACGCTGTCCAAGTACCGAAACATGCAAATATTGTATTACACGCCACTTTTTAGACAACGCAGTAGTGCCACCACAGACGTTATATAAATAACTACTACCTTAGGACCACATTTCGTTAAGGTCTGGGTAATGTCATACTTACAGTTTAACGTGTATTCCGAACCACACCCAACGTCGTACGATGTTCACTGACAATCAGTCATCAAGTAACTGACCGTGCCCAGGGATGCCTAATTTCTCAAGGGAAATGGTGATCCAATGCGGTAAAGGCCGTTATTGCCTAGTTTATTAAACTCGACCTTGATTATTAAATATAACGGATATAGTCTGTTGTGTAGCTGTGACTACACAAAAATAACACCTTACTAAGTAGCAGTCAAAAAACTGTTTATAATTTTATGAATTCAATAATATATTTCCTTTATTTATAAAATTTATTAATACCAATCTCTTGGGATAAGTAAGATATAGGTAACATTGTTCTGCAGGAAAATCCTTTCCGCCAAACAAATACTTCGATAAGTCTTACCTTTTTAACCCTTACACCGACCGTTAAATTGTCGTATCACGTAACAGAGTCCAGAGAGTACCAACAACACGCTTTAGGCAGGTGTAAGAATGTACCTATGCGATATTTATCTTTCTATAGCATAATGGCTTGCGACGTTGCCAAGTCTACGTTTTCTCTACAAAGTCACAATCCAGCTACTTATTGAAGGAACCCTGTATACAAAAATCTTTTCCGATACTCTTGACACAGTATAAATAACAAGACAGTAACGACAGTGAGCTCAAATCCTTTAAACTATTGCGATCAAAAGCGCGCCGGCAGTCCTGGCTTTGTCATCATCGGGCAGCGTTTATACGAGGGGACATTTGATTAGTAAATTTAAATCGTCGCATTATTATGCAATCAGTTTCAACTAATAAGTTGTGTACCCTCTAATTTTAATATATGTATTTAGATTAATGATTTTTAGGATATATATGCTACACATTCTTAAAAATTTTAAGAGTTAAAGCTTAAAACAAATAAATAATACATTTTTAATTATACTTTTACTTTAGTGTTGTGTAATATAGCATATATTAAAAAAAAATCGAAATTGAAAAAAGAAGTCTGTACAAACTCAAATTATTATATCTCTAAAGTAAAGTATCTAATAACTATTATTAATATTTAACGAAAAAATTATAATTTTTTTAAAATATTTAATTTGATTATTTGTTTATTTGCTTTTTGTATTTTGATCTCTTTGTTGGCAAATCTAAAAGTGTAATAAACTCTTACTCTAGTATATAAAGAAATACAATACGCCAGAGAAAGAACTCACACGGATGAGAAAAACTAACCTTAAGGCCCCCACCGACTACGGTTATTTTCATCCATTCGTATCGCGGCGATACAGAACGGCGTGTTGAATCGTCAAACTGTTTTGCCTACACATTACAGGTAATTTGGACCGTTTTTTTTGCGTTCCACGGTTGTCATAAAGAGAAAGCATTTTAAATAAAAATAAAAGTAGAACATGTGCCGCTTTCCCCTTGGCTTCACTTATGAAAAAAAATTTCGTCAATTTGAAAAAAAAATCCCACAATCTATCAGTGGGAATGCCACAAGTCGAACCGTCGCCAAAAATCAAGTGCCGGCAAAAATTTTTTTTCGCGCGGCACGAGGGTTTTCCCCCCAGGCATCAGTTTTTGGCATATTTTTAACGCCGTTCTGTAGGGGCCATACGAATGGATGAAAATAACCGTGGTTTGGGGGCCTTTGTTCGTTCATTAAAGTTTGCCTATATTGGGGAATTTCTAAATCATTAAATTTTTTTTTAAAATTAATATATATATATATATATATATATATATATATATATATATATATATATATATATATATATATATATATATTTTTTAATATATATATATATATATATATATATATATATATATATATATATATATATATATATATATATATATAAAAAATTATTTTTTTTTATTAATTTTAATTTTAAGCCCAAACTTTTTTTTATAAACTTTATGTTTTAAAAAATGTTTTTTTAGGTTATTTTTAAATTTTTTACTGCAAATGAAAAGGGGTGGATTTTGAAAGGTAGTAATGAAGCCTTTCGGAAATTTAGTTTTTAAAAAAAAAATTTAAAAAATTTTTAAAAATAAAAAAAAAAATTTTTAAATATATATATATATATATATATATATATATATATATATATATATATATATATATATATATATATTTAAATATTAATTGTAAATTAGATTGTTATTTTTTACAACAATATCACGCAAGCAACGTAATGACAGTTTTCAACCTTAATATCGTCACTTGTCACTAGGATGCATAATTGAATAATTAAACCTATAATGCCGAGTAAAGAACTATTACTCACCGGTAAAGAATGGTGTTATCATCTATTCAAAAATAGTGAATAATGAGCATGTTATTAAACGGTCGTGGAAAAAATATTTAATTAAGCAGAACATTTAAATTTCTGTAATAATTTTATTTTATTTTCACTCTTATTTTATTTATGGTTTGATGGAGTCTTAAAAACCAAAACATTACTTTTTATCATTAATATAAACTAAACCGATTGCTATTAATAATTTTTTTTAAAAAAATAAAAATTTAATATTTGTTTTCCTTTTAAAATTCCGATAAGTAAGGCATACTGTACTTGTGTATTTTTTTTTTTTTTGCTAAATTAAAAAAAAGAAAAAATCGAAAAAACACAGGTAATTTAAACAAAATTTTGTTACTTCAAAAATAATTTTTCCAACTATTTTTAATTATTCCTTTTAATATCAAATTTAGGTACGCCATGACGAGGCAAAAAATTGCTTCAAGTCCCGGGCCGATTATTAAAACGGCGAAATTTGAGGAAGTTTGTTACTTGTTTTTATTTATTTTTGTTCCTAATGTTTTGAAAATACCATATGTTTGAAACAGGTATATAACGCCAGCCGCCGTCGGAGGTCAGTATTATATAATTGCAGTTTTATATGAACGGGTGCCATTGGTCCTGTGTAAACATCCACAAAGTTTTGTTATATATGTGGTGCGGTGACACTGAAAGCTCAGCGAAAGACCTTAAAAGGCTATTTGTAAGAAAAGCCTAATATTATACATATTTCGGGTTCAAAGTTGACGATCAAGGAAAAATTTGAGTTCCCAACAAATGCTTCCGCACTTGCTCAAAAATCTTAGCAGGATGGCTACGGGGTACTCACACATCTATGAAGTTTGGGTTGACAATGATTTGGTGGGAGCCTAAGAATCATATTAATGATTTTTACTTTTGCTTAACAAAAATTCTTGGATTTTTTTGTAAAAGCAAGCATAAAATAATGTATCCTAATATCCCCGTTAGCCATTAAACCTGTACCTCATTACTCTTCTAGCATACTTGTTTCTAAACCTCCAAAAAAATATAATAAACCAGATAATTATAACACAGAGGAGCCAAAAGCCGGTGCAGGTTTTAAAGAGGAAGTTAGTTTCGAATAAAGTAGTAACAAACAGCCACATTATTTATCTTAGGAAAAGTATAATGATCTAGTTCGTGATTTAGATCTCCCCAAAACAAAGGCACAACTGTTTGGATCTCGTTTACAGGAGTGGAACCTTTTACAAAATAGTGTGAAAATTTCCACGTTTCGGAACAAGCAGTCTATGCTAGCCGTATTTTTGTCAAAGGAAAATTACTTAGTTTACTGTCATGCTATTCCAGGTTTACTGAATGAACTTGGCATTTTATGTACCTACCGAATGGCGACTATTTATTGACTCTTCAAACACAAGTCTAAAGGCAGTTTTGTTGTTCAATCGAAACCAGTGGCCATCAGTTCCCGTTGGTCATGTTGGAAATGTGAAAGAAACAAACCAGAACATGCGTATATTACTCCAAAGCATAAAATACGAAGATCATAAGTGAAATATTTGGGCCGATCTTAAAGTTGTTGTACTGCTTACAGGACTGCAGATTAGCTTCACAAAATATTGTTGTTTTTTATGCGAATGGGACAGCAGAGCCAAAAACCAACATAATTTAGTTAAAGATTGGACGGTACGTAAAAACATTGTGCCCGGCCAGAAAAACGTCCGTAATGATCCTTTAGTAGATCAGCAGAAAGTTTATTTACCTCCCCTACACATAAAACTAGGGCCTTTAAAATTTTTTCTTAAAGCCTTAGATAAAGAAGAAAATGAGTTCCTTTATTTGAGACAGAAATTCCCGCGAATAAGTGAAGCAAAGCTTAAAGAAGGAATGTTCGTTGGACCTGAAATACGAGAACTTTTTAGGGAACAAAATTTTAAAACTACACATTTAAGAAAGCAAAAAAAGGCATGGGATGCCTTCAAAAATGTATATAGCAACTTTCTAGGAAGGAGGATCTAGGGAAGCACTATAGTGGAAAATGAATCCCAATGCTAGCGGACTACTATGGACCCTTAAACGTAGACCGGTCTTGGCACATACAAGCGCAAAAAGACCACCAAAGAAATTGTTGGATTATTATTATTATTTTTTTGATACAATAAGAATTATATTTTGGAAAAAAACTGTTTTTTTTTAATTATTAAAAATTCACCACTAGATCGCTTATGAATTGGAATTTTTATATTTTATATTCTTCCTTTTCTAAAAATGTTTGGGTATTAGGAAGAAACTGACTACAAATTAGAATTTAGTATAACACAGTCGATGCAAAAAATCCGAATAAATTTCGGAGAGCGACAAAAAGTTTTTTAATCCAAACAGTGAATGTGTTTTTTTAAATTATTTTTTTAATATTTACTTTGGCAATTTCGGTGATAAATGTACTAATTAGCAAAAATTGTATTAAAATTACTATTTTTTATAATATATTAATTTTAGCTGTTAGCAGTAAATAATTTTTATGCACGATCGGGCGGTAAATTTAACTTATCGCCCACCTTTCCGGGCAGTAAGTAATTTGGCCACCAGCTTAAACCACCATGCTCAATACAGGATGGAAATAAATGCAAAAACAACTCTACAACTTTTTTCTGAGCCAAGATAGATATAGGTATTGCTTTAGAGAAAAGAAAACTGATGTCAAAACCTTAAGAAATAGCGTAGATATAATAATATGTAATAACGTTCAATAGATAAAGTGCTATTTCCATAGGATTCTCTATAAAAAAAGACTTTAACACATTTTTGCTAAAAACACATTGATTTTGAGGTAATTTGGATTTTTTAAATGATGACAAAGTGACCTCGTTCTAAAAAACCTAAGCATGAATTTAATAGCATTTTGCAATTTTTAAATTTTTTCGTATTTAGGCACCCAAGAACCATAATCAATCATAAAATTCATTTTACGAATTTGTTTCTTATTACTTCTTATTTTGCCGTAAAGCCTAACATAGAAAATAGGTACGTCACGGAAAACGTAAAAGGAATTTGGCAAAAAAAAGTTAATAACAGTTGGTTTAATTAATTAAGGTTATGGGTGATAATAAAAATAGAGATGAATATAAAATAAATAAATGCATGCATTTAATATTGAAGATATATTTATCTTTTGATTAGTACCTATTTATCCTACGAATAACGGCTATTTTCTAAGTCACGTGATTTTTGACATATGACAGGTGACAGATGACATTTGACAGGTGGCATTTTTTAGCGCTTGCGCAGGACTCTAAAATACAGCTAGCACACGTGAGCTAAATGGCGTATGACGTCAAGATTTCGAGATAAACGCCTGATCCGGATTGGGATGGCGTTGAACCGGCATATTCTCCCTACTCGTAAAAGATTTTTTAAACATACGTCACAGGTTATCATACTTCAAAGTTGCGAGTTAGACAGAGACTTTCGATGTATACTTAGTCGTCAAAGTCTAGGAGTTCCATATCCATATGATATGTATATAATTCTCCGTTAATGCTATTTCTGTAATCATTAAAAAACATATTTAAAATAAACTACATTCCAAAAATTTAAATACAAATTACGTCTATTCAAATTCCACGAAACGAGCTCCCAAAGAAAATCGCTCGCGTGCGCTCATTAGTCAAAATACGAGATGTACTGTATTTGACAGCATGTTGCTGTCAGTCATATAATAACTAGCCGCGCATATTGGCCAATGAGCTGCGAGTATTTTCGTTCCCCATGAGTCTGACTCGTGAAATGGTCTAAGTGCGTGCACTTTATGTCCCTGCAATGAAGATAATTTTTGTTCAAAAAAGTTTGACTTGACATTTGTACCGTGGGTATGGCCAGCATCAAAAAGCTATACACTATTATTATAGTCTGTATATATATATATATATATTATATATATATATATATATATATATATATATATATATATATTATATATATATATATATATAATATATATATATATATATATATATATATATATATATATATATATATATATTATATATATATATATATATATATATATATATATATATATATATTTATTATTATTAATATTAATTATAATAAATAATATAATATATAAATAATATATATATTATAATATATATATATATAATTAAAAATCGTAGATGGTACAGATCTATTTAATTAAAAGGAATTAGGGTTTTTTTAATGATCTTTTTCTAGAAAAAAGTAGGACGACCTTATTTTTACATAACTGCTCAATTTTCATGCTAAAAACTCTTTCGTTTAAAAGAAAGGTCTTATTATATATTTAAAAACGACCTTTTATGTTTTCTTGAAAATGCAAACTTTTCCCGCTATTTGACTTTGAATCTTTCAAATTTAACATTTGACGAACAAAAGCTAACATTAACAAGCCGTAGCTTGGTCTGTATTGGTTGTAGAGAAATTATAAAATAACATTTTTTTCTACTTTTTTTATAAGCTACAATTTTGTTTTCTTTACAGTTTTTTTGAAAAAATGCATATTTTTAGAGTTATTTGTGAAAACCCCATTAAAAACGTAGATTTTTTCGTCGAAAAACTTCTACTTTCAATCGCAATAACTCGAAAAATATTGGTTTTACGAAAAAAATGTATAAAGTATTTTTTACTTAAAATTACTTTCTTTATTGATTTTGTACTAAATGTATAAAAATTTCCACCCAAGATTGGTGAATGATAAATATTATATAAACAATTATATTATTATTTATAATATTTTATATTATTATATAAATAATAATAGATAATATATATATATATATATATATAAAAATATATTTTATATATATTTTTAAATATAATATATAATTTATATTTTAAAAAATCAATTATACGATACTTTTATTTTTTGAAAAATTTTTACTATGGTCGTTTAAAGCCTCTATTTACGAGCGAGCACCACCTTATTCTAGCTCCTTAAACTCATCCCATTTTAAAACTAGGGGATTAAAAATGATTTAATTTACATAGCCTTGTAGCTCTTAAAAAACACTACAAAATTATTTTTGAACAAACTTTCTATCATTAAAACTAAAGGAGCTATGTTTAAAAAACCAATCAACTTTTTTTTCGAAAAATTCTAATAGCCCACTTCGGAGCATAATATTCTATAAAACCGGTATATTTTATACTTTTACCGGTATAACTTTTTTATGCACTTCTACTTTCTTTTTCTATTTATATCTATTATATTGGTTTATAAAAATTGCAATGTTGTAAGGGGTGGTTTTTAAGGATTGAAAATTTGCAAAAGAATGAAATTGGTAATATTTCAGGCAGTAATATTTTTAATTATTAAATCTGTCAAGCTATTAATTTTTTGGGTATAAATCTTTTTTTTATTTAGCTATAATAAGGGTTGATTTATAAGGGTCGATAAGTTGCGAAATAAAACTAGTACATATTTTAAACAACAGCATTCTAAAATTAATTCACTGTGGTAAATTATTTATTTTTTTAGGGTAAATATTTTTTTTTACTTTAAGCTCTAACAAGGGTTGATTTTTAAGGGTTGAAAAATTTAAAATTAAATTAAGCATAACACAATCATTAATCAACTAATCTAAACCAACTTTTACCCATCTTAAGGTTTAAAATGTTATTCCATAAGTTGTGACAATTAGGGGTAGTTTTCACCCTTTAAAAACAGCGCACATTACCATGAAATAGAATTTAAAGTAGAGGGTTAGAAGCGCCTAATTCCAAATTTTTATACAAATCGATGCAGGACAAAAAAATTGCGAGGTTTTGCAATTTTTTAGCTTCATTTCTGGGACTATAATTGAATCGATTATTTCAGAAACTCGTCAAGTACGAAAAGTATAGTTTTAAGAAAACCAAAGAAAACTGTTTTATTAAAAAACAATTTTTTATGGTGCTTAAAGTAATTTTTTATTAAAAATACTGGTATTATCAAGTAATTTTATTAAAACAAAATATTTTTTCTGAAACCGTTCAATCAAAATTTTTTTTTTGAAAAATTATTTACTTAACGGGTTTCTGTAATAAACAACAGAATAACTTGTTTAAAATATTAACTTAATAGGTTTTTTGGGGTTATTAGCAAATAAAATGGTTATTTTATTCAAACAAAAATATTTAGTTATTCCAAATCTTAATTATGCGAAATAAAATATTTGGAAAATCACTTTTTTCTCTGGGTAAGCCATTTCTACTGCTAAGTTTGAAGGTTCTGCAGTTTTCAGCAAAATGAATGTGGACTTTACAAATCTGTTGATGTATTCACTAAATTCCACTTTTCCTCTGGCTTCTTTATTGTAGAAAAACTGTTTATAGGTAGAAATTTTAAAGCTCTCCTTTTGTGCTTGAGGGACTTTTCTTGTAATATGCTGGCCACCAATTTTTAAAACTAAATACTTTTGACGTTAATAACAAGTGGACCTTAAAGCGGTTATTAGCACTAGCTCTTAAAATTAGCTCAACATATTGCTCTGGTGTATACACCCGATCCACTTTTCTGGACACACGCTTTGTACTTCCAAAGTCCCGATTAGACGCTGAATACGAATAGCCCCTAACGGGAAAGTTGTGTTTTATTGTGGAAAAAAGTTTATTTACAACCATGCATGTAATGATGACATTTCACCTATCTTTGAAAGGTGGAAAGTTGACGTTTTTTGACTTCTACTTTCCACCCGGGTGGAAAGTGCTCACTTTCCATCCGGTTGAAATGTATTTTTTTTTTGTAATTTCATTGAATATTGATATTTCAAAATGGTATAGTGAAACACGAACATACGCATTCTAATAATAATAATAATATTCTCGAATTTCTGGTGGAGTAGCAGCAAACTCAAATTCCTCATCTGATAACCTTTTTTTTTGGATTTGCGAAATTAAAACAAATTACTATTCAAATTTAAAGCGTCTATCTTACACTGTATGTATTGACACTTTGACAACCCGTTACCATGACAACGATACAAATTGCGAAGCATGGCCGCCTAATAAAATAATTCCGATCAATTTTCTTAATTTTAATTTAAAATAATAGGAAATTAATAAAGTGGTTGTAAATAAAATAGTATACAAACCTCGGTGGAAAGTTTCATTTCTGTCTCGAGAAGTATAGTAGACCTCGGCTGCGCCTCGGTCTACTAACGCATCTCTGGACAGAAATTAAACACTTTCCACCTGGGTATGTAATATACTATTTCCTATCACATAGATTTATTTAAAAACGAGTGACGGTGTGGTTTTTATTTTGACCTGACGGCTTGGTTTGGTGCAGAAAGCCGCTAAGTGATACCACTTGTCGGTTTTCTGCCTTAAACTCTACATACTTCCGCTCGTTTAAGACCCATACTACTTTTGTTTTCGACTGATTTCTGCACTAAACGATGCGCTTACCATAAAATAATTACATGTGGTGCTTAACTCATTTTCGTGTATTTTGGCGCTTGACATTATCATCAAATCGTTTTAATTTGTAAAAAAAAATTGTAAATCTCATAAGGGGTGGTTATTTAAAGGTTCAGTTATGGTAGTTAAATATTTATTATACCGTAAACTGTTAAAATATTTGTTTTTACAATAAAAGCATTATTAAATAATTTTAAAATGAAAACAAATTTTTTTGGAATTTCGTTATTAAAGGTGATTTTTAAGGATTGAAACGTTAAAATATAATGTTAGATATAACTCACAACATAAAAATAGATTCATTCTACATATTTAGCTATGATTTTAATTTACAAAAGGTCTATTTTTATGGTTTTTTAATTTTTTAGCATAAGGGGTGGCTTTTACCCCCTAAAAATGAAAAACACACCCTAAACATATATAAACTTTGATCTAGAGAGTAAAAGCAACTTAATTCCAAATTTTCATAAAAATTGAAACTGTATAAAAAAATCCGGAGGTCAAACAGCTTTTTTCTCCCCATCCACTGTACATTGGCGTCGGAGAAGCCGCCACGAGTGACTAAAACTTTTATGCTAGCCAGCGTGCTAACCGTAAAGGAATCGTGGTAAGCTGCTGTATCTTGAAAGATCGAAAAATATTCTTCTGATAAAAAATAGTCTAAATACAGGGTGTCCCAGAATATGTGGGAATCTCTCGGAATCTAATAGAAAACCTAAAAATATTATGACAAGTTCCCATAAACTTTTTTCCTATGAGCCTCCCCTACGGAGATACAGGTACATAACGGACGCCCCTGAAATCGTTTTTGTTTAAATAACTTTTTAAATACTAGGCATAATTTAATATTTTTTTAATATGATGGTTACTAGATAAGTCTTCTTAAAATGAACCCATTAAATCATATTTGGCTTATTTAGTTTTCCAGGGACGGACTAGCTCTGACACAATAATAGCAATTTTTTGAACACCCTGTATGATAAAGGCTCAACAATATTATTTTTGGATAGCTTTAACCTCAAACTAAAAAAAAGGTACTCTTGATTCACATCGATAAAATCAACTGTTTACGAGAAATCAAATATCATGATTGGTAATTTTTTAAAAATTATACAGGGTGTTTTCTAATTGTACGTTAATATTAGGGGAAACAATTTTTGGGTCCATTTTAAGAAAAAAACTTTATATAAACGTATGTCCTAAACGTCTTAACTTCTGAGATACAGGGTGGTAAAATTTTTAAAAATAAATAATTTATTATTAAAATTTGTAATACCACTTTAGATATTTTAATGATATTTGCATACATGTGCCACAATAGGCAGGTCAAATTCTGTACGAACGCCACTGGCGGAAATAAAAAAAAATGTGGTACACTAAAAAAGGCTTCTTGATACGTAGTACTTATATGCCAAATTTCATTAAAATATCTAAAGTGGTATTACAGGTTTTAATAATAAATTATTTATTTTTGAAAATTCTAACTATCATGTTAAAAATATGATTAAAATTTCCTTAAAATCATTTTGAACAAGTAACTGTCTTTATAATTTATTATTATTTTTATTTAAATCGATAATAAAAATATTTAAACGATGAGCTATACACATAGTAGCATAGAAGATCGAGAAATGTTAAGCGTCCTGCCAGGTATATAATACCCAGATAGAGAAGGCACTTATTATTTTTTTTCAATTAAATAAGGTTTAAATTTTATTTTAGTTAAAGTTTCAAGTGGATTGAAATGGGTACAGTTATTGGACCAAATAGAGCTAAGTAAAAGGCATAGTTTTTGTAAATAACATTTTTTTGTAACTCTTTTAGTTTTTGAGATATTTGCGTAATTTCAAATTTAAATAATTAATATCTTAAAAACTAAAAGGGCTTATATAAAAAAAACTGACATAGTTTTACAAGACCATTAATTTTAAATATATACCTTTTTTAAATCAATAGTTTTCGAGTTATATTAAAGAAACCAATTTTTCACGATTTTTTTCAAAATGCAATTTGAACCCTCTGAGCTGAGGCCGCAGTGCGGCTTTAAATTGACTATAGTTTAAAGTAATTAAAAAAAATGGGCTTGGTTTTTTGCGGTGGCCTATACCAGAAATGCTCAAAATTGTAATGCAGTTTACGATTGCTATTAAAAAATTTGCATAAAATATAATTCTGTAGTGGTAACTAGACGCTTAGGAAATGTAAGACATTATTTTTAAAATCGTATTATCCTTCAACCTTTAAAATATATAAGGGCAAAACATCATACAACGGTATTGCGCACTTTGAAAAATACAAATATTGTTCGTATATATTCGAAAAACATCAAGACCTCCAGGAGGGAGATGAAGAGCGAAGAATGGTATTTTGTTTTGAAATGATGGCAAGAACAAATAACGATAAGAATTTTTTAAGAATATTTGTTCTACCGATGAATGTACATTCACCCACAACAATGAACCAAATGTTCAGAATTGCCGGTATTGGAGCCAAGAAAATAACCATCGCTGTGTTCATGCTCGGACACAATATCCCCAAAAAACAAATGTATTCGTGGGAATTATTACCGGCAATATTATTGGTCCACGGTACCGGATACTTTGGCCAGCCAGGTAACCTGATCTTTCACCGAATGACTTCTTTCTGTGGGGTCACTAAAAATGTAATTTTTTAAAAAGTGAAAAAATTTGGACCTAAACCACCTACAAAACCTTTTCGGTAGAAGTAATTTTCCAATTTTAACCCAGCAACGTTAGAAATAATTTTTATGATGGGTTGGGTTTTTTTAGCTTTTGGGGGGTTGTTTGAACATTTGATTAATTATTGTTTTTTATGTAATTCTTTATTATTTTTAAAAAAGTTATTGTATTTTATCTTATTTTTCCTTACCTAGTTAAATATTAAGAGTTTCGGATCTATTTTCGATCTTAAATATTTACAATTATCTATTGCGATGGCTTTGGACTCTAATTTACTGACAATACGTTTAATGGTTGAAATGGACCAGATAGGCTTGATGGGAAAATAAATTGAAAATATTTCAGATACTGCTATTGGTTTAATTAAATCTAGTATAATAAAATTATTTTTTTAATGATCGATAGTAATAATTGTTATAAGCTTAACTTAATTGTTACATTAAATAAAAGGTTTAATTAAAAAATAATGTTAACGTGTCTTTTACTTTTAATGTAATGGTCGTTAGATTGATGAAACGAAAAGAAAAAACATTCCTTGTATTTAGCTGTTTTTCAGATTTGACAAAGCCTTATAACAAATTGTTTTCTGGAGGCTGGTGTCTGCTTGGTTGTACCTGAACCGAAAATTTGGTAATTTTGCAATTACATTTAGTTGAATAATTCAAGATTCGCTTATTAAAATTTTTTGAAATTTGGCACGAGGTTTGTCAGATTGGTTTCTTCAAAAAGTTATCTTACATTTTTTCTGTAAAATACAGGGGAGCCAATAATTAACCTCCTTAAAATTTACATGGGATTTCCTATGTTCCCCTCGGCGACGCACCACCCGGTATTATCTACATAATGAAATAATAATTTTTTTAAACGAAAATGAAGAAAAGTGTCGTAGTGTTTAACATCGTCGGAATCGCTTTAAAATACTGCATTTAATAATATTTTAAAAGTAGTATGTTTCTATTTTAGTTTTTGAGCTAGGAAAAAATACTAAAATAATGAAGTTTAGATCCTTATATCAAACAAGTTTACAAAGATAAAATCAAGTTCAAGAGTAAGTAAAGTATGTGGAGTGATTTCGGGATGATTAGGGCACTCTCGATAAAAAATTCAAATTTAATTAAAAACTCATTTATTTAAACTGATTTAAGAATAAGGTATTCGGACGTAAAAGATCTGTAGAATCCGAAAAAAATATATAGGATGTTTCACTTGAAATTTTAACATTTCAGTCATTGCCGATGAAACCGGAAGTCGAAAAAGCTTGTCATATGTTCACAAAAATGACGTAATGTTAGAATACCAATCCTATCAAGTTTCATATATATTGATAAAGAAATAAAAAAACATAGTCGAAAAGAATCTCGTAATCAATCGGTATATTTGTACGTGACATAGTTAATTTGATATGACTAATTTTAAGCTTTTGTGGGATAATACAGGGAGGGATATTCTTTAACATGATTTGGTATTATATTTTTTAATTTTTATTATATGAAAACTTTGACAAGGGATTAGTGAGTGACAAATTTAGTAATTAACGACTAAGGCCCGGTTGTAAAATGGACGTTCAACCGAAGTTCACGCTGATCATCGGTTCAACGGAAAAAAATTGTTTTGCAAAGCCGGTTCAGACGGTGAATTGGGGTTTATCTTGAACGCCCCAATTTGGTCGTTCAAGATGAGTTCAACTCCTTTTTGAAATTTTTAACCTCACTCTTCTGACAGATTACCTTGTGTTTTAAAAATTTCTTTTATTTTTTTAAAATTTATACCTATTCGGTTTTTAAATTAAAAAAAATTTATCTTGTATGAAAAATTACAGACGACAAGGATTTTGTAGAATAACTTATTAATGTTGCGCACCTCGAGCCCCATAAATATACAGAAATAGACCAGATCATTTGAATATTTGGAATGACAAATAATTTAAGGCCAGATTTAGGTTAAAAACAAGCTGCGAGATTTAATATAGATGAAATTTTTAAACAAACTTCATCTGTTACAGATAAGTAAGATTTATATTGTTTAATTATATTTAATTTTAAGTTTAAATGTTCCATTTATTTTTTAGAAACCATGCACTAATTCCTACTGAAATGGTATGCATTGCTTTACGATTTCTAACTGGGAGTTTTTACAAGTTGTTTGAGATTTTGGATGTATTGACAAGCCAACGGCAAGTTGAAAAATATCTATGGTTTAAGAATCAGTTGCTGAATTGGGGCTAAAATTGATAAAAATGCTAAGAACTGAATCTGAAATTACCATTGTGAGGCGAGAATTTTTTAGCATTGGAGCCATGGATGGCACGCATAATAAAATTCAATCTCCTGGAGGGGCAGATGCAGAAAATTACAGGAAACAAAAAAGGATTTATTTTTTTATACAATATGTAACTATTTAGCATCTGTGATTTATTTTGTCAGTACTGATTAAAAAAATGTAAAATTAAACAAATACAATACAAATACATACTCATAATTATTATTAAGTTGTTTTTTTTTTTTAATAAAATCGAAATCCTTGATTAGGTTAAGTTGTGGCAATTTTTTCTTCTTTTTCTTTGTGGGCTTTGGAACTGATAGTTCAGTAAACCTGCAGTGGTACAACACTCAAAATTCTGAACTCGGTTCAACAGTGAACTGGAGTTCAAGAAAACTTCTGTTGAACCATTGTTTGTACAACCGGGCCTAAATGAGATTTGCTTACATAGTCGAAGATCTAGAGCATTCAGCGCAAAGGTATAGTCATTATTCCCTTATCCGCCAAAACAGTTCGACAATTAAATATTTTCAGTTAGTTTAAATATTTTTTTCGGAATTTGGCGACTTTTGAGCAAAAAAAAACTGTGGCACGTTTTGGCAAAAGATTAAGAATTTTGCAAGAGATCTCATAGTCTATTGTTACATCAATCCTCTTATAGTCTGTATTCTCTGTATATATGTAAAATTTTTGATTTCATTTGAATTTTTAATAGGTTTTATTTTGGATATGTTTAGTTTGAATCCCTCCAAGTTCGCATCATCAATTGATACAAACATAATGGTAAACACACTTTACTGTTATGTTATTTAGGATAACATATTGACAAGTTATTGCTAGTTTTTATCTATTTATAAATCTATTAAAAAATTTCAGTTAATATAAAAATATCCCTATTAAATTATAAAATTTTATCACTGATACTTTTCTTGTATAGTATTCTATTTTCAATTACTTCCTCATTTTTTCAATAGCTTTATAATTTGAAACTTTGTAATCAAAAACACAAAAATAAATTATTTCTATTCTTTTAGATATTGTCAATATTTTGTGGTTTTTAATTTTTAAAATTACTACAACGCAGTTTTGTTGCAAAATAATTATAGGAAAAAAAATAGTTAATACATTATCATTCAGGTTATCATAAATGTGTAAAAATTTATAAAACAATCTATCTTATGGGGGTTTTCTAGTGTAGAGGCATAAATCTTAGGTGATTTTTGAAGTGCCGTAAAAAAAAAGGCAATTAATGTTTTTACTATCCATTTTTTTATGAGTTATTTACTAACATTATAAAAATACAGAAAAAAATTAAAAAATAAAAAAGTTGACTATGCCCACGATTTCTCAAGTTCTACTGAACCGATTTACTTGAAATTTCTTGAGAGTTTTCTTTATAGACCTGTCTAAGTCCGGATCTAAAAATCGTAAAAGTCAAAAAAAGTGATAAAAAATTGTTTTTTTTTAACTTTTTCGTAATTCCGAACATCGCGACATTACTCTACATTGATAATATTTTTGTTTTTTTCAGATTGCTAGAAGGGTTGGAATCGTGGGCATGGTCACGGGCCAGCCCCATTTCATCAGCAGCTAATTTTTTGAATTTTCAACTTTTTTAATTTTTAATTTTTTTTCTGTATTTTTGTAATGTTAATAAATAACCCATAAAAAATGGATAGTTAAAATATTAATTGCCTTCTTTTTATGGCACTTCAAAAATCACCTAAAATTCATGCCTCTACACTAGGATACCCCTTGTATAGTTTTTAAAAGTGGGTATTCAAAGTTTAGTTATTTAACAAAATACTTGACTAATAATACTATATTCTTTGTGTGGATATGGAGATCTTTAGATCTGATATTAATTTAATTTAAAATATTTGAACTGTAAAGCATAAAGCAATAATTTTTGACAATTGTAATAAAAAAAAATAAAGCACGGCAAGGTGTTTTGGTTAACAGATAATAGTCCATGGGTAACATGGCTGTCAGTAAAGAGGATTGTAAAGCTTTAGTAATTGGGATTTAAATTGCGGTTGTTACAAAAGTGAATGGTATACGCTGGTTACTGTTTTGTCTATTTCTCAGTAATCAATATATCACACTTACTTTACAGCAATCTTAAAAAAACGAAATAAACAAAAAATAGCACACCAATTTTTATTCGTCTCAAGGAACCAGAGTATACAGGGTCTTTGATTATATTTACGTGGCTTCTGGAGCCTTTATTTTTAAAGACAGAAAAAAATGATTTATATAAAAATTGTAGGTTTTTTTTCCATATTATCTTTTAAAATTGTCAGTAAAAAAAAATATCGCAATAAAAAATGGAAAAATATAGGCAACTTCAACTTTTTTAAATGAAACACCCTGTATATTATAACGATAAAAGTTTTTTTTTCTGATTTCAAATATATATACATTGATGATATTTGGATAAACCAGTTTTGAGATATTTAAGCTTAAAATATTAATAAATTGAAAAAAAAAAATATTAGTATCAAAAAAACTATGAAAACAATAAAATTGTTTTAATAAATTTGACGTATTGATATTGTAAAAAATTGAAATTTTTCATTTTAACTATTAAAAGTAGTTTGTATGTTTTTTTTTTGTCGATGGGCTATCAGAAGAACAAAAAATCCCTATTATTATGCGTCTTTTTTATGGTAACAATAATAATGTGACGACAGTGCAAAGCAACTATTACTTATTATATCTTTAACAACGGGTACCATCTATAGATACTATTAAATAAAAAGTAAGAAAGTTTATTGAACGACAAAGCTTTAAAATAAAGAAAAGGACTGCAGCACGAAATGAAGACAAAGTTTTGGTTATCCTCGTTTTTTCAGGATATTTATTATACTTTTTCTATTGGACTATCACTAACTACTTTTAATAATTTTAGAAAATCCTGAAATATCAATCTCGGATGCGGTATTTGAACTTAATAAAACAGATTATAAAATTTATTTAACCTTAAAATTTTATCCTTATAAATTTATGTCCGTTCAGAATCTTCCTGAACAAAACATGCAGTACCGACCTAAGTATGCATTGGAAATAGCTAGGTTTATGCAGCAGAATCCAAAGTTTTCAAATAAAATTCTATTTACCGACAAGTCTTTCTTCACTTTAACAGGAATGTTTAATCACAAAAATAAACATTACCTATTGGTCCAGAGAAAACCGTCACCAAATTCAGCAGCATAACAATTTTATTGTTTCCGTGGCTTTCTTGATACTAATAGGAAACTTTTTTGTAATTTATTAATAATGTAGCCTAAAATATCTCAAGAATGGTTCATCCAAATATCATCAATGTATATATATTTGAAATCAGAAAAAAATCTTTCGTTTTAGCGCATAATATATAGAGTGTTTCATTTAAAAAAGTTGAAGTTGCCTATATTTTACCACTTTTTTATTGCGATATTTTTTTAGTGATAATTTTAAAAGATAAAATGGAAAAAATTCTACAATTTTTATGTGAAACCTTTTTTTCTGTCTTCAAAAATAAAGGCCCCAGAAGCCACGTAAATATAATCATAGACCCTGTACCATTTCATCAAATGTTATTTTGTTTATAAATAAGTAAGTCGTAGCCACGTTTTATACAGAGTAATAATACGTTTAACAAATTGCATAGAGTATATGTATTTGTTTAAAGACCACAAAAATTTCTATTTATGCTTAACTCAAAGTGTACATCGGCTTAATTCATATCTTAAACTGATTCATTATTTTTTGGTGTATGTACAAAAATCGTTCTTTTAGGTAATCTCTAAATAAAAATTTCCTTTTCTTTAATAACCCAACTTTTATTTTTATGGTTGCCTAGAAAGTAAATAAATTTCTTTTTCTACTTCTATATTAGTAAGAACCTAATTACACACCGTCTACTTTATCAGTAAATCTCTAATTACAAACACTATACTGTAAGAAGCCAAACTGTGGTAAGGGAAGTAATATATATATATATATATATATATATATATATATATATATATATATATATATATATATATATATATATATATATATATTACGTAACAGTTCCACAATCGCATTAGCCGCGAGCCCAAAATCTTGAAAACTTTCAATAGATTTTACGTAAAGCTGGCTATGAAACAAATAGCATCGCCTTGACAACGCAAATGTTTGTATTATTATTTGATTGTTACTTAAAGTTTACATAATCTTCTGCTTTTATTTATAAAAACTAAACATAAAGTCGTAGAAAAAGTATAGTACACAACTCGAGTGGTAAGCCCATTACACACTTTTCGAAATCGTGTGTAATGGGCTTCTTACCACTCTCGGTATGTAATATACTATTACGAGTTAACCGTTCTAACAAACAGGACTTTTAATTACTCATTACAAAAAGAGATAATTTATTACACAGAAATTCGTTAACTCTTTATAATACAGTTATTTAGCAACTGAAATTTCTGTAACTAATGGTACTTTTTTTAGCCAGCTAGAACTACTTAAACTAACAGAAATACCTCAAATATATATTTTTAAATTACTACAAAAGTAAGTTTTTAGATCCTTTTTTTTTAATTAGGTTTTATGGCACTTGTTTAACCAACTGGAGAGCTTCTCTTTATTACCGATTATACAAAAACGCAAAATTAAAATAATGTTCCATTTTAAAATTAGTTAAAACTGATATACAGGGTGATTCATGAGAAAATGTCAATACATCAGGGACGTAGCTAGGGTCAAAAAATAAACATAAAAGTCTATACAAATATGGGTTCGCAAGGCCTTTGTTTCCGAAATACCACAGCATTTTAAAAAATTATAAAACCTAGCTTATGTTTTGCTAAAAATAATTTATGAACAATAATTTTATTGAGAATTAAAATACATGTTGTTTAATTATACATTTTTTGTTATTTTTTTAAATTTTTGCTATTATAAATTCAGATGCGTTTTTTTTAATCCAAATATCTCGAAAACGGTTGCTCATATCAACTCTTAACAAGTATACCTTTTTGACGTAAAAATGACATTACAATTATTTAATATTTACTTAAAAATGTAATACAGGGCCGTACCAAAAAGTTGTGATTGTTTAAAAAAGTAAAAAGACGTGTAGGTGGCTCCTGCTACAAGTAAGATCCGTAATAAGATTAGATTCAAATCCGTCATACCAAAAAAACACCAATTTTTTTTAATATTTACATTATCATAGATTTTATTTAAAAAATAGAAAAATTAAATACAAATTTTAACACCCTGTATTTCGAAAATGAAGGTCTTACCGACCCATATTTGTATAGAATTTTATCTTTATTTTTAAGCCCTGACCACGTACCTGAAGTATTGACATTTCCTTATGAATCACTCTGTTTTTTTTATATATATATATATATAATATATATATATAAAATATAATATATATATAT
This sequence comes from Listronotus oregonensis, assembly GCA_019359885.1. Taxonomy (NCBI): domain Eukaryota; kingdom Metazoa; phylum Arthropoda; class Insecta; order Coleoptera; family Curculionidae; genus Listronotus; species Listronotus oregonensis. The sequence goes on along the minus strand of JAHBCN010000551.1, from coordinate 1,996 downwards.
ATATATATATATATATATATATATATATATATATATATATATATATATATATATATTATATAATTTTTTTTTTTTTTTTTTTTTTTTTTTTATTAAAAACAAACTTGTTATGGATTTCATAAATATTTGTCTATTTACTCTTAATAGCGGCATTCAATTTCTAATTTTTTTTTTATAAAGTTCTGATTGCTTTATTTATTGATTGTCAGAAGTGATCAAAAACTACAAAGGAATATAAATGGATTTTACAGCATTTCTAACTTTTTAAAACCCCAGAAACAAAATCTTCTGAGAGGTAATTGTTAATTTTCTGTAACAAAAGTGATGTTTTTTCCTTGCCGTTAAAACTAAATAAAGAAGTGCAGGTTAGACATTTTACTTATTTTACAGTCTACTTTTAAAATACCATAAAAATGTTTACAAAGTCTGATTCTATCTTCGCTTTTAAATAAAACAGTTTTTGTGTTGTTTTTCTTGCCTTCGGAATTTCTTGTATACATTTTTGCATGTACTGACATTCAATTAAACATTAAATTTAATTAACATTTTTAATTGATCGATATTAACAAGAAATTGTTTCTGCGTTTATGTTTTCCGTCAGAAATTTAAAATTAAAACCTTATATATCTATACCATAAGTAAAAAAATATAGAAAATTTCTAAAATGTATTTATATAAATATTAAATATAAACCAACGTTTAGGGCTAGTTTCTATAAATGGGATTTAAAATAAATGCTAAAATTAAATTTAAAGCTTTGTAAAATCCCTTTTTTATCAAGGAATATTCTAATTTTGGGGACTTTGGAGTTTTGGTAAAGTAAAATATACGAAACAGTATAACAAATTAAAATCTGCAGCTCGATTCTAATCTTACAGCTCTCCTATTAGTCCGGGAGGCCACCGAAAAAAACCAAGCCTATAAGAGAACCGCATGAAACATTTTTTATTACTATAAACAAGGGTAAAAAAAACCCCACTGCTTATGGGGGTTAAAATTACATTTTTTTACCAAAATAAAATCGTAAAAAATTTTTTTTTTTTTAAATATAACTCGAAAACTATGGATTTTGAGGAAAAAAAGTATATAATCAAAATTAATGGTCTAATAAAACTTGTAACGTTATTTAAAAGTAACTGTAATAACGTTTAATTTTAAACATTATTTTGTCATGTCTGTTTCGTTAAAAGTTAACATATCGAGCTTGTTTGCTTAAATGTACCCCGCACGGAGATTGTTACATTTTTTAACAACGACGCCAAGTTAACAAAGAAAGATTTATTAGCTTGAGTATTAGTACATAACCTTACTATATTTTAAAAACAAGTGTGTTTTGTGTTGTAAATTAAAAGTTTTTTTTTTTTATATTACAAAAAATTTGGAAAGTATATTAACCTTTTGTACTACACTTTAGTTTTTATGTATGTAGGTATATAGATAAACTGACCAAAAACCCCAAATTTTTAAAGGTCAGGTTTTTAAGTCAAAAGTCTAGAAAATCGATTTGTTTCATATAAATTAAAGAAAGTATAGATTAAAAATTTTATTGCTTTATACCTACCTACATTAAAATAATTTATATTAAGAGGAAAGTAGTGTTTTTAGGTTGAGCCAAGGGGGGTCTAAGGCGAGTCCTGAAGCGGGCCCGATCTGCAAAACACTTGTTTTTTGTTCATTGTACAATGTTTTTTTTTTAAAGAAACTATTTAAAAAAAATAATAATAAAATTTTTAAGATCGAAAACAGGTCTATTTATCCGCTTGACATGGATTTGACACTTATTATAACAATAAGAATAATTGAAGACATCCACAGTACATTAGTACTAAGGCCCCAAGCCTTTTTGGGGCTGTCCAAAGATAAAAACAAAATCAACTGAAGTTCGTTTCCGTAACAACTATAAACAAAAACAGCTGTGCTGTAAATTAGCACTTATTTTTTTTCATGGATCGAAAAACATATGGGTCCAAAAATGACAAATGAGCCGGCAAATTTT
>JAHBCN010000550.1:0-172657 GCA_019359885.1 Listronotus oregonensis | reverse complement strand
ACGTTATATTTATAGAGATCCCTCTCCCCTCCAGGTTAGGTGAGATTCGGCTCGAGCCCATCCCCCCTTAATGCCTTACGTTATTAATGGACGCCCCCTTAGCAGGAACTGTAAGAAGCTGAGCTTTAAGATAGGAGCTTGTTTTTGATGATATTCTATTACATTTTATTTTACCCTATTTTATTTCTATACAGAGTATTTCCTTAATATTGCAAAACATTTTGGATAAAAATATAAAAAAAAGTTTCGATGAACATATGATCTACACCTCTTAACTTTTGAACTAAAGGGCGAAAAACTAAAAAAATATATTTTATTTTATATATGTGGATAAGCATGGACGCATGACATTTGGGATAGATGTTTTTTAAAACTCTCATACAAAATATTTGTAATCATCTGCTACTCTGTGTAAGGGTTGCAATCTGCCCCCCTCAATGGTGTTTTCATTGTATTTTATATTCCTTAGTTGTATTGCTGACTTCGTATTACGGATACGTATTTAGTTTTTTTGCTCGAAAACGCACAATTTACGTAAAAATTTTACAAGATCAAAAAGTTTTAAATTAAATAAGGCCTTTACATACCCTTTCTTAAATTTCAAATTACCAATCCAAAAAAAAAAGATACAGGAAAAAAAATATATTAAGGGCTACAGATTTCTACCCTTTTTCAGAGGAGCAAATATTGTAAGAAAACCTTGGAAAATATAAACATCTGTCCCGAATTACACCGGTCTATTTTCATCCACATTTGTAAAATAATTTTTTTTCTTAAAACTTTACTGCCCTGTAGTTCAAAAGTTAAGAAGTTTGGGACATATGTTTATAGAAACTTTTTCTCGTATTTTCATCCAAAGGGTTCGTCTGTTTAAATTTTCGCATTATTAAAGAAACACCCTGTATATTTAAGTGTAACAAGCGTACCTAATTCTTTTTTCTTTCGCTTCAAAAAATAATCAGCTAGCTAACCTTCAGCTTAAAAAAAGTAGAATATTGTTAATTTTATATATTTTATAGAAGCTATGTGGATCAAAATTCCAGCTTGTATCTTTATGTCTTATCTAAAATTTCAAAACGCTTAACACCAAAGTTGTTTATTTTTGTGCGTTACCCTGAAAATAAATTCCATAGTTATATAAAGCGTGTACACATAATACGTACATCGAAAATGTCAGCGAAATACGATGGCGTTCTGCGATCTTGAATTCTTTAAATAGGAATGTTGTTTGCCACAATCAGATATTGTGCGTCTTTCCCGATGGCGTCTTTATGGCGTGGTTTTTGAAGAAGTACCCGAGAAAAAGGTGTATTTTAGCGACTTACCCGCTTATCAATTCTTAGAAGCTTGCGCTTAAAAACGCTTTTATGATGATGACATCATTTTGGGAGCTTAAAGCTTGAAATTGCCGCAAAAATACATGTCTTTAAAGACATGGGAGTCATTCTGTCGAACCGTTTTTGATAGTTCAAGACAAAGATATACGCGATTTAATTAAAAGAAAAACTACAAATATAATAAATATATATAAATATATATATATATATATATATATATATATATATATATATATATATATATATATATATATATATATATATATATATATATATATATATATATATATATATATATACATATACAATAGCAATAGCCGATTAATACTTGTTGGCTATTGCTTGCTTTAGAAGAAGTTGAATTGCACTCCCATGAAGAAAGCATTACTGAATACAATATTAAAGATGTTGATGAAATCGATAAAGATATGCCTCTTAATCAAGTTACTCAATGTGTGCCTCGTGGACAAGTGTAATAACTTTTTTTAAATTGTACTATTTTCTTGTATTTTTAATACTTAAAATTTTGTTAAAAATTAAATATTTTGCATGTATATTTTTGGATTCCAAATTTATTTATGTTTAAATAACCCCATTTAAAATATCAAATCAAAAAAATAAAAAGCAACTTTAACTAACCAGAACTAACCATGGCCGACCAAAAATGAAGGCTTCTGAGTTTTTCTAAATTATCCTTACATAGAAGTTATTACCAAAATTTTTATAATTTTTGATATGGTAAAAGTGATTTTTTTTTTAAAGTGTAATTATATATTCCAGGTTTTTTTTAACATTGTTAAAATTTTGTTTATAACTTATACCATTAATTTAGAAAAATTCAAAAGTTTTTGTCGGTCATGATTAGTTCTGGTTAGTTAAAGCGGTTTTTTATTTTCCCAAATTATATTTCAGACGTGAAAATGCAGGGACGTATTAAACAAGACCCTAAATTAATAGATTTAAATGTTATTTTTTAGGTTATGACAAATTCGTTGGATTATATTAGACATGCGTCGACACTTTCAAGAAGCTCGCCAGCCGTAATATCCGGGGTTTCTCTAGACGCGAGTTATTACCAAAGACCATTTGTGTTCAGATTTTAAGCTGGATATTTTTTGCCCAATTTTAAAAACTTGCTTGCTAAATTAGGTTACAAAACTTTTCTTTTCACATAACACAATCCTTTACGGACTTTTTACAAGATTATTTACCCATTTTGTTAATAAGAAGATGTATTCCTACATGTAAGAGATAATATGTGGTTAGGCACGAAAGGGCTATAGCTCCTTTTAGTCTTCTTGCTTGTCAGCATCTCGACATCACCTATCCTAATCGCAGGATTGGACGTGCAGGACCTCAAAATTGGCCAGTTCGCAGTCCTGATATGAATCCTCTAGATTTCTATTTATGGTGTCATCTGAAGGCTTTTGTTTATAAAACTCCTGTACTAGGTTTAAATGACTTGAGGAATCGGATAACTGACAATTGCAATGTCATAAGGAATGTTCCAGGTATTTTTAAACGTGTCAGACAATCAATGACAAATTAGTCGTGTATTTTATTAAAAGGTGGTCATTTTACTTATTTACTTAAAGGTCAAAACTGTTTATTTTTTATTTTGGGTTTTTGTTTAATGTTGTCTACGGGTAGTTATTAAAATGAGTTAAAGGCTTCAATTTTTTTCTTGGAAACAAAGCTAGATATAAAAAAAAGATACCAAAAAGTTGTATTTTTTTTGCTTAATTGGAAAAAATATAAAAACTACAAAAAAAAATCAGTGGCTTACATTTTTTCAAAAATATTGGCTGTGGTGGTCACTGAGACGCCACTGGATCAAATAATTTCATTCTAGTTAGGGCTAAATAAGGACCTTATTACTTTAAACCACTGCACCAAATTTCAATCCAATCGGTTTGAGGATGTTTAAGATATATATATATATATATATATATATATATATATATATATATATATATATATATATATATATATATATATATATATATATATATATATTATATATATATATATATATATTAATATATATATATATATATATATATATATATATATATATATATATATATATATATAAAATATATTATTATATAAATTAATAAATTAGTTATAAATTATATAAAAAATAAAAAATATTTCTAATAACACACTTTAAAGAAAATAAAAATATGATCTATAACTATTTATTTAGGAAGGTATATAAAATGATTATATTTTGTCAACATAGTTTTACCACAATAGTAATAACTAATAACAAACTTTCGCTTGGTCTTAGTTTAATGCTTGACCAACGCCCTTGAGAGATGGAAGATATACGGATTACAAAATTACGTGGAATTTGGATAAATGTTATTGTTGTTTAATACTTTTGTGCTAAATAAGGTTACGATAAAAATACTTGATTTAATCTTAATAATTATGTCTATATCTGCTGGAAGGAAACTGCACATATCAAGCTAGTTAGCGCAGGTAATAATTTATTTTAAATTCTTTACAGGATGATAGTCTTACTCAAAATCAAACAAAAAATACCACTTTAAACTTAGAGTTTTATTTAAATCTGACTTAAATTTTAAATCTAATAAAAACACATTTACCCTAAATCTTTCAAAAGCCACTACTTTCCCCTGGTCCAGATAACAATAGATACCCAACTAGCAATTGCCAAACGAAACGCAACGTTGCATTGTGACGTCTTCACAACCGTTGAGACAGACAACTCGCTTTTATACCAATTTGAAAGAGATTTTTTTTGCTACCACAACGTTGCGCAGTTACTACCAGTTCATTTTGTAAACCTTTTTACAACCTTTTGAAGTTACTAGTTTTTAGACAGGTAGACGCTAACGCACCGACGAAATGAATAGTTTTTTTTACCAAGGCAGAAAACTTTACTGGACTACTCCAAAAATTAAACGGCATTAATCTAACTATTAAACAAATGCCATCCTATTAATTTGATGCTATAATTAAGCAATATTATTATTGTTAGAATAAAAAGAACTTAATTGAGGAATTTACATATACCTAAATCACAAGCGAATGGTAGTTTACTGTCAAAACATGATCTTTTAGGCCCAAATAACAAGCGCGCCTCCAATTTGTAATCGTTTTGAAAAAAAATGGTATTAATTATTTTGCGAAAAAAATATAAAAAATCTTAATTTACACTGTGATCATAATAAAAAAGGCGATTCAATTAATAAAAACTACAAAAATGCGATGAAATGTTTGGAAAAATGGATTATTATTTATTATTTTGTTCTTTGGGTCATTGCCGAAAATACTAAGGTTTGGGAAAATGGCGTCTAGATATATAGTTGAATTTTTTCGGATATGCAGTTCCGACATTTTTTTGCATCCTTAACTGATACCCTTTTGCAGAGAGAAAAGAGAAACAATAAATTTACCAAAAAAAGTAATGTGTTTTCTTATTTCAACTGTTACTTGTCACATTAATGACAAATTCCTAAGTTTAAAATTTCGCATTGTCAAAAAAAAATTATCTGCTTGCGTCAGAAGTAAAAATGTCGAAAAAAATAGGAAATAAGCGACTAAACGAGCAAAGCCAGCTTATTATTCTAAATTTTTTTGGCTTTTTTTAAGCTAGAGAAGCAACAAGAAGCTGCAGGAATTACCTTGAACTTTCAAAATGTGGTAAAAAGGACAGCTGCCGCAACGAAAGTGAGTGCAAGTGCAATATTTAATTTAAAAAGATATGGACTAAAATCATACAAAACTTTTAAAGAAGTATCATCAACAAGAAATAAAGAGCATATCAAAATTACTGACTACTTAAAAAGCAATATCCGGGATACCATTTATCGCATGTATGCACATAAAGACCATATTAATATAAAATATCTCCATCAAAAATTAAATGATGAAATGAGCAATCATTTTAACTTCTCCGTTAGTTTTTTGCGAAAATGGGTAAACGAAATTGGCTTTCAGTAAAAGAAAAGTAACAATATAACGTATCTCATGGATTTACCAGATGTTTTTAATAAAAAAAAATACATTTTTGAGAGAATACACAAAAAATATGAGTCTACTTCAAAACGGTCTTACTCCAGTATTTCTTGATGAAACATGGATTTTCAGTAAAGGATCTTCTAGAAATACCTGGCAGGATGATACCAAAGCCACAAGCTCTTCAAAAAGCAGTGAAGGTGAGTAAAAGTTCCTTTTATTCAAAAAGAAACCATTGGTAGGGGATCAATTACCAATACCTTTACACTTGCGCATTTTTTCCGTTTTGATTAATGTGCTAGGGTTGGATTTGAGAATTGTCTTGGGATTTGAATTCGTGATGGGATGAAGTGAATATATGTTTCTAATTCTACTAGACATCTAAATTAATACTATAAAAACATGTTTTTTTTCTCTTTGCGGCGATGTTAAAACCGTTAATTTTTTAGGTTATATATATATCGTCGTCAACACCGGCAATGAAAACGGATTTATTAAGGAAGCAAAAGTGGTACAAAGAGTGGCGACTACCATGATAGCATGAACCGCCAAAATTTCGAAAAATGGTTTAAATAACAACTTGTTCCAAATTTGCCGCCCAAATCATTAATTATCATGGACAACGCTAGCTACCACTTCGGGCTGGTAGAAGACCCCGCAAATCTTGGACCAAAAAAAGATTAATTCTGTGGCTTTTCGAAGAAAATATTGCCTTTCCTGAAACCGCTATGAAAGACCAACTCTGAGATTTGGTAAAAAAAAACCGAAGTTTAGAAAAGAAATATTTCCTTGACGAATATGTGAAACCTTTTGGTCATAAAGTTCTTCGCGTCCCACCGTACCATTGTCAATATAATTCAATCGAAATGCTTTGGTCAGAGTGCAAAAGAAAATATGACCAATATATTTCTGCCTTAAAAGGAACCTCTTCTGAAGTGTTGGTAACGTGGGAAAAGGTACTTGGCGAAATAACCGCTGAGCATTGGCAGAACGACATTCGGCACGCCCAAAAAGAGATCCTAGAAGCTTGGGAAGTAATCAGAATATGCGATGCTTCTGATATAAACCCCGTCATAGTGACTGATTCGGATGACGAAGATGAGAGCGACGATCTGTTATCTGACCTTGACGATCTTTGATTTATATCATGTAATATTTTATTTAAAAATTGTTTACTTATTTATTTAAATTTAGTTTAATCACTTTGCCTCACATTAAGATTCCTATTGTTACCATTGGTTTTTATTGCATTGCATTGCAATCAACATCTTTTGGAATATCCTTTTGCGCTTGTTGATGATACTTCTTTAAAGCTTTTGTCCCATTTTAGTCCACTTTTTTTTTAATTAAATATCGCTCCTTCACTTACTTTCATTGGGGCAGCTGTCCTTTCCACCAAATTTTGAAGGTTCAAGGCAATTCCTGCAGCTTCTTGTTGTTTCTCTAACTCAAAAAACGCCAATAAATTTAGAATGATGAGCTGTTTGCATTTTTAAGTATTGTTATGAAAGCATTTTTTGTACACTTTTTTATAATTAAATCAGATTTTATATTGTTAAAAAAAACTTTTAGTTTTTCTTAAAAGTAAGGAAAATAGAGCCTTTACTGTTTATAAAAAATCCAAATTATAAAGAAATATATTTGTAAAAAAATATAAATGAAACATTTATAAAAACATTTGTCAGATCTATCTGCAACGGGTTCGGAGCGAAAAGTTCTTAAGCCGGAGTCTCATGCATCCGATTTCCGACGATCCGATCATCCGAAAGTATTTTGATTGGTCAGAACATTGTGGCCCCACATGTTCTGACCAATCAAAATACTTTCGGATGATCGGACCGTCGGAAATCGGATGCATGAGACTCCGGCTTTACGGTGTGAACAAATGCGGAAATTGAATATACAAATCGAACGCACCTTTGGTATGTCAATTGTTAACAGCTAGAAATACGTTTTTTTGGGCTCTTTGACATAACTGCATATCCGAAAAAATTCAAGTATAGACGCCCTGTTACCAAAAAATCGACAGTGTCACAACTCAATCAACTCACACTGATTCATAGTTACAGCCATGCCGCCGTGGCAACTTTAATTACCGTAACAGTTTACTAAAAATAGTAAAAAATATTTTTTCCTAAACTCACCAGAGGGCTCAACAAAGCTTCGCAAATTATCGCAAATGCGTGTTGCGTCACGAAAAAATTCAAGTATAGACGCCCTGTTACCAAAAAATCGACAGTGTCACAACTCAATCAACTCACACTGATTCATAGTTACAGCCATGCCGCCGTGGCAACTTTAATTACCGTAACAGTTTACTAAAAATAGTAAAAAATATTTTTTCCTAAACTCACCAGAGGGCTCAACAAAGCTTCGCAAATTATCGCAAATGCGTGTTGCGTCACTCGATGACATTTTTGATTTTGAATTTTGAGTATTGTGGATTTATATTGGGTTTAGTGTTCGTTTTTTATTTGAATTCCAGCGTTTTTTGAACCTTTTTATTAATTGTGATTTTTTTTCGCCATGGATTTTAACTACTGTGTTAATTGCTGTAACAATAATAACGATGCTCAAATGTATATTTTTCCAAAAGATCAAGGGGTAAGTAAAAAATATCCTAGCATTCATGCCTATGCTAATAAATATTTGATTTTTGTTAAAATAATTGACCTAAAATGCTCAGTGTTTATCCCAAACTTATTTTCGTTTCCCCTAAAATTTTCTTCTTGACTGTGGGTTGTAGTAGAAAACTCAAAAAGTAAAATTTTGTTTTAGTTGTATGATATTTGGATTAATGCAATTAGTCGAGAAGACTTAAAGGTGAAGCCTATGGAAAAAGTCCGAAAGTCATGCCGTATTTGTACTATTCATTTTAGTCCAGAAGCTCGGTATATTGGTGGAACCAGAAATAAATCTACCTTAAAACAGGATTCAATTCCGTCTTTGTTTCTTAGTACTTCTTGCAGGAAAAGAAGTGGGTTTAATTAAATCTTAGAATTTTATTACCTAATTGTAATTTACTTTTTGATGTTTGCATAATATTATTATAGAATAAATCATTATAATCATTAGTGTTTATAAAAATATATGAATAAAAAAAATTAAAATTATTTTTTTTGTTGTTTTTATTTCAATTAAAAATAAAATTATAAAAACGAAAATTTTAAAGAACCCGCCACATTTTTAGTCGGTGTTATTTCCTAAACCCACCAGGTGGTGTTGGTCGCAATGATCAAATATAAGGTTAAAAGTTTTCTATCTATTCCCATAATAGTAATCCTTTATCTGTGGTGACAGCCCTGCACGGAAATAGGACCAAGTTTTGAACTCTTCTCTCTCTGTCTCTCTTTCCAGGAGTGTGTAGTATACTAAATTTTGTATGTCAGATGAATGAATGAATAAATGAATGTTAAATTAATCTAACCTTTTAACTTTCATGATTATCTACTAGCTCTGGTACACCACCCACATCCATATCAATAGATTCGCTTGTTGGTGTTGGGAATATTTTAGCACCCAATGCAACATTTTTTTTTGCGCCGATAAAATGTGATAGAATATTTAAATCCTTGTATCTCTTAATTTTTTTCTTTACGTTCTCTCTATATTAAACGAAATTTAAAATAAAATAAGGAAATAAGAGATATTTATATTTTCAAAAATATATATATTTTTTTGACAAAAACATAGGTTGAGTTCTTTTCTTTTTTTTTTCTTCTTCTTTGGTGGATTTCTGAAGTCTGAAAAAAATATGTAAGCGTGCCGACGCGGACGACTCGAAAACGTTGTTCTTACTTTAGTTTTTAAAGCGAAAAAACTACACGTTGGCCGGTCGTCACCTTTAAGAACAAATTTTCACTGTAAGCTTCTGTAGTTAAAAAAAACGTTGTAAAAACTACCCAACTCAACCATAGTTGCCACACCAGTTTGTCGCGTCAAAGTTGTGTCGAAAATTGAGGTCGTTGCAGATGTGACTATATTTTGAACTAAAAACAACGTTGCGGGAAGTGCAAATGTCAGTAATCACAACTTAGACGACTACAAATTGTTACTTGGGCATGGTTTAAAAGGTTGTATGTTGACGTTTTAATTGACCTATTTGTCACTAAGCCATGTTGACACTAAAATAATAAGACTGTTTTCTTAAATTAGAGAATTTTCATTTTGTTGGTCAAAATTTGAAATCCCCCTCAGAGAATAAAATTACACAGCCCCCCAAAAAAAAGTTAAAGATCCGAAAGACTTGACCATGGTATCTTTATATTTTGGGGGTCGCTGAATCCGTATCCGTGGTCAGTTTAACTCCATTAGGTTAGGGTTAAGGGCATTTCAAGGTCAAATTTGCAAAATTAAACGCAACTAAATTTGAATAATGTATACTTATATTTTTGAGGTCGCTGAATATGTATCCGTTTGGCCCTATTGGGTCATGGTCAAAAGATATTTTAAAGTCAAATTTGCTAAATTGTAATTTTACACATTTCACAAAAATTCATTAATTTCTTTTTTTACCTGCTACTGTTAGTCGTAAAACTTAATATACTTTGGGTACCCGCATGTAGGTCCGGACTTAAAATTTCCTTTATTTATTATTGTACCTACTTTTTGGTATATTATGTAGGTTAAAGGCAAATTGCAGGTGTTGAATATAAAGAGTCTTTTCGTCTTAGTTCATCAGTCGTTTGGAGTTTGTCAAGGTATTTTCGTGTGTGTTATTAAGCATCCAAAATGGCTTACCTAAACTATTAATATTAGTAGGTAATCAGGACCTGTACCCTTTCAAAAGATGCGGTGCCTACACAATAGATATTTGTCAAGCAACTTATTTATGGTTGGGTTTTCCACTGAGGGTTGTCAATTAAATTTTATTGCGGTCAAGAAAGCAACGAATTATTGTGGAATGTTCCATATACACTCTTCAAATTTGATTACGAATTAGCGACCTAAAAAACACAAATATATCATGGTCCAGTCTTTCGAACCTTTTTTTTTATTGGACTGCGTAATTTTGCAGATTTGACTTTGAAATGCGCTTGCTCCTGACCTGATAGGATCAAATTAACACCGGATTCGGATTCAGCGACCCCGAAAACATACAAATACCATAGTCGAGTCTTTCGGACTCTTTATTATTTTTTTTTTGGGCTTTGTTATCTACGCCACTGATAAAAACTATTACAATAATTTTTCATTACGATTTTAAATCTATTAGAAAAAAGAACTAAGTGTTTATTATTTAAGCATGATGTATAATAGCATATTAATTTAAACATATTTTTTAATATAATTTCCTGCAAATTTTAGTCACGCTTACCAAGTACTTTATTAATAGACTATTAATTATAAAAACAAAAATAAATAATAGAATGATATTTGTGTACTTCTACCTAATTCAAAAACAAATCATTAAAAATACAATACATTATAAATTCCATTTTAATAGTGAGTTTCAAGCTTCCTATCATCATCCTTATCATTAAAAAATATTTTATCAAAATTCCCATTTTTATGCACTTCCTTATTTTTAAAATCTGATTGTCACTGAGGTGTAAAAAAAAATAAATAAAAAAAACCAGTAGTCTGTTCTGATTTTGCGGGGTTTTTTAGACTATTTTTGAACCTGTCCAATTCAAATTTTACGAATTTTCGTTCAAATTTGTGGCTTGTCCAGTGGCAGTACGTAAGGGAAGACTCTGGGGCGTCGCTTTCTTAGTAGTAGAGTCACTGACGAGTTTCACCTCCGAATTCTTTCAATCTTTATCGATTTAAATGAAAGTTGGTGAGTAGTTAGAGGGTGCCTGAAGTAATTAAAGTGGCATAATGCCGACTTGCGCTTTTACCGTGAAGGTGGATGATACCCCTTCTCGGGGCTGAAATTCTTTTATCAAAAATACCCCCAGGTATCGATAAAGGGGCTAACTAACTAAGCTACTTTTGTTTTATAATGTTTTTTTGATAAGTCAATATATTTCGAGATATTAACGATTGAAAATGTTGTTTTTTATGAAAAAATGCATGTTTTGAAACAGTTTTTTACAATTATCTAAAAAACTATACGTTTTTTTAATAAAATTGTTCCTACCAAAATAAAAGCTAATAAAAAACCAAAGGGATTGATTTTTAGGTTGAATCTTAAGCGACTTATAGCTGAAGTTATTTTTTTTGTAAGTACTCAAACGCAAATATTTTAGTACTTACAAACGGGAAACCGATACATTTTTCGGGAAATATCTTTAAAACACTTTTAAAAGTACATATAAAGACCTTTCAAATGAGCCTTATATTAATTAGATTCCATTAAAACTAAGCGAGTTATGATGAAACTAAGACGGAGTTCTCCAATTTTTACAGAAAAAATGAAAAACAAAACCTACGCCACTTCCATGTTATTTAAATAGACAATATGCTGGACGTAAGGCGCGTATACAGTTGAAAAAATTGCAAAATTAGTTTAGTTAACGAGTTCAAAAACGTGTTAACTTGAGATAAAGCTCATAAAAATATGAGCGGTAGCTCATGGGATTTGGAATGATGTCTAGAAAAGTGCATTTAAAGGATTTTTCAGCACGCAAAAAATACAAAAGTTATTAACAAATTAGGTTAAAAAAAGGCTTTTCGTTTTTTGTTTATAACTCCAAAACTATTATTAATTTAGAAATTTTTAAAAAAGCTCCTTAAAGAGAAGGAAATTTCCAATTAAAAATTCTTTACTCCCGGAGTCCTTTCTCTATTATTTATAATTTTAATTGGACACTGAAAAATAAGGCTTCACGAGACCGGTAAGGCATTCAAGAGACCCATTAAACCGAATTTTCGTTGTTACCTTACTTTTTCGGAATAGTGTATCATTTTAAAGTAAACCGTAATTCATTTTATTATGGGGGAGGTGTTATTATCGTGATCCACGTAGCCTATGCACTTATTCATTCCTTAAAATGCCAATGTCAACTGATAAAAGCCAATAATAGATCATTAAAAATTCTGGACAACAGGAATCCTTGGCGCGAATCTTATAGACCCACTAATGATCCGAATATTTGTTGGTTTTATTAATAGTAATAATAATTATTATTATTATTATAGCCTCCCACAAATTCTGTAATACAATGGAGCACCTAATTAAGGTCAAAACTAACCTGCTACGAGCATGTTTTTTTTGTGTTAAAAACTACAATAATCTGTCGTTAATTATTGAAAAATTTCAAGAACATACGTTGTAACGTAATATAACGGTGTGTACAATAGGTATATTTATTGTTTATTGTAAATATACTAATTGGATATAATCTCGACAGAATACCACACCTTTAACGGGCAGGTTATGGTGCATGATATTCGAAAAGGATATAATATTCTTATTATACCAGTAAATTTTTTATTCTTTTGCGTGAGGGACATATCTTAACGGTGAAAGAGTTACACGTTAAGATTTTAAATTTTTTTTGTAGTTTTTACTGTATGGCGGTTAATTAGTGCTCTAGTATTCTTTTTCCATCATAACCCTTCACCACGTTAAAATATTCTTCGGCAGTGGGATAGTATTAAAGATATTTGTAATGTTTTTTTAAACTCTTAAAGATTCTTCTCACAGAGTATTTACTTCTTCGAATCAACATAATTGACACGAACTTGGTCCAGAAGATGACATAGTTAGTTCTGGTTAATTTTACTCATTATTTCTGTTTTTTTTTGTTTGTTTTATTTTGTTTTTCTTGTAGACATTGTCGTAGCCAGGGTTTAACAATTTTATGATTTGAAATATTTTTTTTAATTGATTGTAGTGTAGTGATAAAAAATTTCCGGAAATATATCAGGAAACTTTGGAAATATATGGAAATATAAAAACAAAAACTACGAAACTTAAAAACTAAACATTTAATAAAAGTTTATTATAGGTAATACCATAAATGATCAGATTTGGCCGGATATTCACGAGAGCGTAGCTTAAGTGATTTTAAGAAACGAGCTAAATTTCCGAAGTATTCAAAACCAGGCAAAAAATATCTGGCTCAAAATCTAAGTACGAATGGTATTTGGTAAGACAACTGCTGGAATGAAACAAGGTTAAAAGCAAAATACTAATTGATCAACAATTTAAAATAAAGTCGCTACTAAGGTAACAATGTTCGACACGATTGATAGACCGTAAACTAACCAATTTTTTTAGTCAATAACGTTTCCTTTTTATCCCATAGCAAATTTTAATTTTTGACATTTCAAATGGGGTTATGATTGAAATTGTCATTCAAAAGTTAAAACGTAAAAACCATTAATAAAAATAAAAATCTAAGTTTTAAAGATACAAAAAAAACTGTGAAATTTCTAAAAAGGGACACACAGGACCACGAAACACAAGATGAGCAACTTGATAAATATCATTCACGCCTTGAATATTGTATTCAGCATCAATGTCGTCTAATGGGGGCGCATTTCCTATTCTTTTAAAACAAGCAATAGCCAACAAGCAATAGTCGGTGAATCCCCGGGATCGAGTTTTATTATTCGTAATCGTAATAATATACGTACTTTTTCAGAAAGTATTTTTCTGATTTAAAATTTGTACTGCACAAAAGTATAAGAAATATATAGAAATCTTGATTTTGATGGTTTACAACGCATTCTCATTTTTTTTTCGATATTTCCAGAATTTTCAATAATTCCAATATTTCCGAGACACGTTCGGGAATTTCCAATATTTCCATTTCCATGGAAATATTTTCATTTACAACACTATTGTAGTGACACAAAAATACTCTTAATATTTTCCATAGTTTCTTATTTTATATGATGTATGATTTGTTTTATTACAATTGGTATAGAAAATTATTATTATATTATTCTGCCACTATGTCAAAAATTTCCAGTATTATTCGCTGTTGACAGTAAAATTCATGCGTTGCCATAATGACCTGTCAACAATCCCTTTTTGGTTCATTAAAATGTATTGGCGGTCTATTCTCCAATCTCAAATACACAGTGTTGCATACATCAGTAAGTCTAATGATTAAAAATCATGCGCATCAAATATTTGGATTTTCGAATATCATTTCCGACATTTTTTATTCGACATTTTTGCGAGTGGGTAGGAACTATACTTCAAGTCCAAAATTTCTGTCAATGACGCATCGCTCGCTTTTAGAGTGCCCCGGGTTGTGTGGGGTCAGGGGAATCAATTCCAGTGGCGTATGCATTTTAGAAAATAAATGATAAAATTTCGTCAAAACATGAAAATATTTCTTACAAGCAAAAGTTATTTTCTCACATTTTCATCAACCCTTTAAATTAGTAACAAGCCTATATTTTGGTATTATTCGGATTAATGAAAAATGTAATTTTTTGCTTAATTTTGCACACCTCCTATTTTGAGGTCATAGAACACAAATTTGAGTTTTTTTTGGCGATTTTTCAACGTTTTTCCAAAAAAATACATTTTTTACTTTAATTTTACCTTCTCTGATTTTATTTTGCTACATGAAAAAAATAATAATAATAAGAATAATTTTAGTCTTAACATAAATTAAAAAAGATGTAAAAGCAGAACGATAGACAATTCAAGTTACACCGACTTGCCAATTCACCACCGATCTTGCAATTTCAATATTAAATACGATATTCACACGCATTGCTTCATCAAAAATATCCACTATTTAAGGAACACGAAAGCTCTGAGATCATCAGCTTGTAGAATCCAATAACTATTTCGGGTCTTTCGTGTTCCATATTTAGGATTTCCATATCGAGAATATTTTTGATCAAACATTGCGGGTCGAGCGAAGCAAGGTTCGCATACCTTATAAAAATGTCATAAAGAAAACTATTACAACCTGGTAACAGGTCAACATTTTTAGAATTTCGAGTTGAATTCGGACGTAAACGTTTTACCTAGTTTTTATTGAAAATTAAGGTTTTTCCCTTACTTTTTAAGTGTTTTTTTTAATATTAACATAGTATGAGTTTTTTAAATATGTTTTCGTGCAAATGACAGAATTTAAAGGAATATGTCGTAAAATGGAATTAAACAATTCAATTATTATTATTTTTCAAAAAATATAAGAGGCAGCCAAAAAAACAGCTTCTGATTCATGTTTAACAATCGAAAAGTAAAAAGTGTGCAAAAAAATGGCGAAAAAATCGCATTTTCCAGTATCCGAATAATCACTAATATTGATTTTTTTGCCTTTTAAAACTCTGAATACCGTACGCGAAAAAACTTTTGTTAAAGTTGCACATATCTCTGCAGCATCCAAAGTGGTTAGTTCTGGATTTCGTTCCCGAATCCTATGGTAAACATTTTTAACCATTATTCGTTCTTTTAACGTTAACTGAGTTTTTTTTGTAGGCGGATAACTAGTTAAAGGTTGGTTAATATTCATAGTTTACAGAATTAAAAGCACTTAACAACACTAAATCTTTATATACAATTATATACACTAAATAAGATAAACTATTATAAAATTGGCACAAAACAATATCTATATACTACAATTATTAGAAATTTATAATATTTAGAAAATACCCTGTATAGCAATTAAAATTTAAACTTACAAAATCTGTCCATAATCAATAATAACTAAATAAAATCATCGAACACACGAAAACCCTGTCGATACGTTATTTTCAAGTCTCTTCAAGTTGTAACTAAGGAATGTGTGTTACACTATTATTGTCTTTCGATAACAATGATTTCAATACATATTGGCGTGCTTATTTTAAGTCGATCGCTGGCTGGTGATTTATTCTTGCGAATTATGACAACGTGGCGATGAAACTTTTGGCCGGTTAACTGTTATTTGAGCGAAAAGTATATAATAGGCTTAAAATCATTTACTGTGTTAGATTTATTTAGCCGCTTCGTCAGTTGCGGTGGACCATTAATGAGTCACTGACAGAAATTTTGGACTAATCGAAAAATAAGTTTTCGTTCGTGACTGCTGTAACTAACCTATTTTTGTTTTGTTTGAAAAAAATATCGGTAGTTATTGATATAAGGTTTATTATATTTATTTTTAAACAGAATATGGAGCAATATATATATAGAAATGATTAAAGTACATCAAATAATACATTGCTAACAGGGCATGATAACCTATTAGAGACACTACAAAGATAGGCTCAAACAATGGGGAATCAAGTTGATGATGCGACGGGGAAGAACACTACATTCTGTGATGTAAACATATGAATCACAAAAGCGTTGCATTATTTGGGAACGAAATAGCTAAAGGAATATACAACCAACATCTCGGGTTATAAACTTGTAAAAAGAACAAGATAATGGGAGGATTGAATATAAAAGACAATGGGAGATTAGCACAAAAAACGCCATAGTCTGCGTGCCTCCGGTGGTTAATCAAGACGGCTCCCAGCGAAGAAGAAGAAGAAGACATAAAAAAACTTCTCTATTTAGTAATACTGTTGTCTATAACGTATAATGGGTATTACACTTTATTATATTTTATTATTTCGCCAAGCTTAAAATGTTCCTTCTCCAGCGAATTTTAAGCAATATAATATCTTTCGGTGTCCTTAAATATCGAAGAGAATGAAGATAGGTTTCCTTAAACAACTTTCTCCAATTATAGTTCATCTTTCTATCACTGAATAATTGCGTTATTACTTTATACCATTTTATTCTTCTTCAAAAATAGCACTCATTTGAATGTACCTAACAATTCACGTCACGAAAATTATTTTAATAGTTAATATCTTCTTCGTTCCGGGAGCCGCCTTGATTAACTACCGGAGGCAGCGCAGCCTTATGGGATTTTTGTGCCTAATCTCCCATTGTCTTTTATATCAATCCTCCCATTAGTCTTGTTCCTTCTACAAGTCTGTATATCCCCGAGACTGGTTGGTTGATATATTCCTATAGGTTATATACACTATTGCCAAATTTTTTCGTTCGACAAAATGCAACATTTTTCAGTTGAGACTGGAGAATAGATCTCCTGGTGTAAAATTATCACTTATACTCTCCCTAGAGCATGAATCATTTTCGAAATTTTTATATATTTTTTTTAATTCGCAACTAAGAAAAAAATTTTCGTCTACTAAAAACAAGGCAAAAGTATTAAAAGAATATTAAATGTGACAAGTTGTAGTTATTAGCCTTTGAAATATTTCCACTTATTGATCTTACAGCTTACCTAGCTGTAAGATTAGTAACCGAGTGATTTCCGAAAAATTAGGTTGTTGTCACAGCAACTTGTCAAAACCCAAGCATTTTATTGATAATAATAAAGAGGCGTAAAATTTTCTTTAAATTTACCCTAATTACTAGGAGAAACTTAATAATTTTTTTTAAAGGTCCACCTTGTTTGTTACCTAAAACTACATATTTTGTAAAGCATGTCATGTGTCTACAGTATAGACAGACATCTTATGCTCATGAGTATTTCTTATCTTCCAATTTATTAAACGATATAAATGACCTTAAAATTAAGAGCTATATAATTTAAGAACACCTTTATTACACCTTTGGCAAATTTATTTTCCAGTTCATTGTACGTCCTTGAAATTCAACTAAATAAAGGCTGACAAATTTTGTACGCACATAATAAACGCCATTTTAAAATACTGTAGACATTAAACCGCATTATTACCTTACATTAGTGTCAAATTAAATGGAAATATTTGTTGTTCTTGCACTGCTATGTTGTTATTCGTTAAAAATTACACCGCCGTATTTTATATTGAATTCTTTGACATTCAAATAAAATTTAAAATAAAAAGGTAATTTAAAAAATTAAATCAACTTCAAAAAAATTAACTTAAAATTATAATATCATATTTTTTTATATACATTAAATTACCTATACGAAAAAAAATTATATAAACTTGTAGTATTCTTTTCATGTGTTTTTTTTCCATATCTAGGAGATATGTAATTAAAAAATCGAGTACAGTATTTTATTCTTTTTTAGGTAATCGCCCTTATGGAAGGTGTATTTTATGACTAGGTGGATCCAAAAAGTGTAAAATATTACTGAATAACGAACAGACCTTATATGTTGTGTGTACAGTCTTTTTCAAAAATAATATTTTTAAGCATTGAGAACCTCTAACTTTTGGAATGCGTATTCGATCCTATTTAATACAGCGCTAAATTGGGGAGAGGCGGAAACATCCTGGACGAGAGAACAGACCAGATGATCTCCCAATACTCATTCAACAAAAACTTCGAGGTAAAAATCCAGATCGAAGTGAGTGGCAACAACTCGATCACCCCGGTACGGTTGGAGACATCTTCTGGTATACGGATGGTTCCAAAACCGAGTAGGGAACTGGAGCGGGCGTGTACAGTGAAATAAGGAATTCACAATTTTCCATTCCACTCGGAACACACAGTTCTGTATTTTAAACAGAAATATATGCTTTACTGCACTGTGCGAAAGAAAATAACAGGAGAGCTTATAAAAACAAGCGGATCTGCATAATGATAGACAGCCAGGCGTTACTAGGGGCACTAGTAAGCCCGAAGGCAACGTCCAGGCTGACATGGGAATGCCAAAAAGAACTAAAAGTCCTGGGAGAACGCAAGAGCGTAACTCTCCTGTGAGTACCAGGACATTCGAGAATAAAATGCAACGAAAAAGCGGATGAGCTAGCTAGACATGGATCATCCACACCATATTTTGGACCAGAATCTGCCCTTGGAGTGACCAAAACCACAGCACGAGGGCAAACTAGGGAATGGATCCGAAACAAACACAAGAAATACTGGGAAAACCTCGGTAAAATAATACATGGAAAAAGCTTCATAAAGGGCCCATCCAAAAGAACGAAGAAAGAACTACTCAGACAAAGTAGGAAAAGATTTCGCATAACAGTAGGGTTGCTAACAGAGCACGATAACCTAAAAGGACACCTACACAAGATAAGCTCATACAATGGGGACCCAAGTTGTAGAATGCGCGACGAGGGGGAAGAAACAGCCTACCATATCCTGTGTGAATGTGAAACGTTGAATCACACAAGGCAGGCATTATTTGGGCAAGCAAAAATAAGCCCACAGGAATGTATCAGCCAACCAGTCTCGGGTATATACAGACTTGTAGAAGGAACAAGACTAATAGGAGGATTGGTATAAAAAATAATGGGAGATTAGACACAAAAAGTCTAAGAGGCTGCGCTGCCTCCGGTAGTCAATCAAGACGGCTCCCAGGAAGAAGAAGAAGAAGAAGAAATTTGGGGGGCATTCAAAATACTGCATCACGAATTAAATTATACTAGAAAAAAATAGAATAGATAATAATCCGTCCTGGTACTAGTCCCGGCTCTTTCAAAAAACAATTTTTGTTAGAGAGAGATGGGCGTGTTCGGCGCGGATGGCATGAAAGAGACAAAGATAAAAAAAAGTTCATCCCAATCTCATTTGACTAGTGGACGGTCCGAACGTTATTACTATAAGTTGATAATTTTGTGTACGACTGTCGCAAGTAAACTACCTTAACAAAAAAAAAACGTTTAATAATACAGACATTTGAGTTAAAAACTTGCCAAGTCAAAACAAAGAACTTGGTCTAATTTTAGATCTCAGTACTTTCAAATGCCGAGATTTTGGAATGGAACTTTACATAAGTATTGTTGGTGGGATTTTGTATACGCACTAAAAAGTAAGAACTCAACATCTTCTAGCCAATAAAAATTTACAAACCCAAAAATTAACTTGTTAAATAATCAAACAGACCGACCTAAGAAATTGCACATTGTTTAAAGCTCTTTAAATTTGGCAATTGATTTATTATAAAAATGTACACAATCTTAATTTATATCCTTTTAATATAAATAGTCATACCCCGTAGTATTCAGTTTGAAAACGTATTCTACAAAACTGCAGTCACATTTTTTTTAAGAAAACAGCGATAAAAAACAAAGTAATAACTAATAGGTGCAATAAATCAAGCAATATAAGCTTAGTATGAAAGGAATTTCTTCAAGATATGGTTACACCCACTCATGAAATAAAAGCCCAATAGCCACCAACCGAGAGCAATTATCAAAAAAGAAGTCTTTGCAATTATCGACTTTAATAAATAAAACTTTACCAAGATAAGCGAGTAGGATAAACCAGTGGTGGCTCTAAAAAATGAGACATGGGACCCATACCAAATATACACCAATAGTTATTGGTCTCAAAAGAATCACTTTGGTAAATAAAATTTTTATTTTGAAATTTTCGAAAAAAAGTTTTTACGGCGCCCTAGAGAAAAAGTGTCAAAAGCCAAACTTCTGTTTGTATTTTTTCCTGAATTTGTGATGGTAGTGATGATGATAATTTAGCAACTGCTGTTTTTTGGCATTTAGCTAAAGCTTTTGACTGTGTAAACTATTCTATTTAATTAGGAATCTTAAGATTTATGGATTTAGAAATCCAAGTCATATCTTTCAGAAAGAATATAAATTGTACCTTAAAATAATGTTATATCAGAAAGTAGAAATATCAATTGTGGTGGTCTTCAGGGTACTGTTCTTGGACCTTTATATTTTCATGATATGTAAATGATTTAGCTCTACATGATATAAAAGAAACTGCGGATAATACAACAATTTTATGGTATAATAAAAATACAAATTGTTTATATGAATGATATTTTAAAAATTAAATAAAAAAAAGCAGTTTAATATATTTGTAAAGCTAACTCCAAAGAGCCATGTAAACAATTATTTATATTTAAAAAAAACACTTCCCTCCACCTGAATTTTAGAAACTATCTATAAAAAATATTGGTTTAATAATACTAAGAATTCTTCGCACAATACTAGACAATTCTCCACCTTATCTTCCAAATCCACATTCTACTTTAATGAAAAAATCTTTAATTTATAAGTAAAAACAAATGTTTCCTGCTTGTAATAAAAAATATAGGTAGTTTTCATAAATTCAAATTTTCTTTCAAAACTTATTGTTAGAAAGGCTTATTATGTGCTGTCTATGAATATAGTTTAGAACATATTTATTGCATAGAACCTATTGTCTTTTTTCCTAAAATATATAATTTATTATTATTATTTAATATTACCATAGTTTTATTTTATTCTGCTCTGTCTTATATGACAACAAAGCATTATTATTATAATTCTTATAAAAAATAACTTTTCTTGCAATTGAGCCCAAAAGCATCTGGTATAAATTTGTGTGGGACCTGTCCCATTTCTTACAATAAGATAAAAAAAAATTAAAAACTCTAGAGCCGCCTCTGAGATAAACTAAAAAGATAAATAAAAATTATTGGTAAATTGCAGTGATGACACACGACATTATTTATGGAGTTAATCCGCATGCTACTTGCTGAATCCAATTTGCATTGTACGGGTTTACTCGTGGATGCGTCTTCTGTATATTATTGGATTTGAAATATGGGCAAACAGGTACTTTATTGTTATTGTAATCTCGTAATGTAATACCCGTGTACGATGACGATAAAAATGCGTTATCGTAGATGGTACCGTACTTGTACCATCGACATACACGCGATTGTAAAGAATTTTATGTTTTTTTATGTGTTCGTAAAACCCTCGCTGAACCACTATTACCTACCTTTTTTAAAACCCTATACAGAATCTGTTAACAATAATATTTTCTTAAAAGCAATTATTACATACAAGTTGGTTTAATTTGATTCTTGCATTTTTGTGTTAGATTGATCCCACCAAAAATTCTTATCTATAGCCCTTTTATTACTTATTTTAACAAATGTCTTACTATCTACAGAAAAATTGTGAAAATAGATTATCATAAAAATCGAATTTCGATATTATTTGATAAACAAAAAAGTGCTGGTCTATCATTAACAAATTACGTGGAAAAAATAATACTCTGGCCATAAGCACTACATTAAACAAAGATTTTTTTTTTCTGTAGCCTCAAATTTGTCTAAAGATATTATCTGTTATATTAATTAAACTCCTCATTATATCAATAACATTGTTCTTAATAAAACAATTGTAAAAGAAATTCTAAGCACCCTTAAAAAAATTAAAAATAAATCAGCTTCAGGTTGTTATAATCTATCAATTAAAATATTTTCTTAACTTTTTAATTCAGCTTAGAAAGCTTTAGCTAATACAATAAATGTTTCTTTTTTAAATGGCCACTTTCCTAAATGTTTAAAAGCTGCTGTGCATTGTAAAAAGTATAATTACTTTTTTAAAATAATAATCATTAAATTTTAAATTTAAATCAATTTGGATTCCAAAAGAGTACAAAATTTGTTTCTTAAATATGCCTACACGTTGTTAAGTAATGGTTATTTAAAAGCTGCCATTTTTTTAAATAATTTAGCTAGAGCTTTTAACCGTGTAAATCATTCTATTTTATTAAATCTGTAAAGATTTACGAATTTTGTGGTGTCTTTTTAAATTGGTTCATAGCTTTCAGAAAGATCATGTGTTATGTCAGGGAATAGAAATATAAATTGTGTTATTTATCAGAGTTCTGTTCTTGGACTTTTATTCTTTTTATTGTATATAAATGGTTTAGCTTTACTTGACATAAAATAAGAAATTTAAAACATTTGCGGATGATACAACTATTTTCTGAAATAACAAAAATACAAATTTTTCAAATGGTGTAATTGAAAATAATATTTTAGAAATCAAATCATACTAAAACTAATATCTTAACATTTAATATTAAAGACACCCACGGTACGTTAGTACTTAGGCCTCAGCCTTCATGGTTAAAAAAAAATAACGTGTACTCAATAACTTGTCTTTGAATGATGGAATTATAAAATCGTCTCCATGTGCTAATTTTTTTGGAATTTATGTTGAGGTTAAACTGAATTTTAAAAAACATATAGAAAAATTATGTAGTAAACTTTTCATCTACGTGGTTTGCTCAATCTAACAAGAAATTAAGGGAAAGGGGAAAAAAGTTTTTTGGTAGAATAAAAATAGATGGAAAATGGAGTTACGAAAATCCAAAAGGACCTCGTATTTTAAAGTCAAGATGTGCATGTAAACTTACAGAAAAAGGTTTAATGAAATGCAGTTTAATAACTGAAGAAGACAGAAAATTTATATTTCAATTTTTTTCAAGTCATTTTGAAAAATGACATGGGGTGAAAAAAAACTACTGTTAACAACCAAGTTATTTGTGAGCCTCCCAAAAGACCAAGAAATAGAAAAACATCAAATGAATCAAAAAGAGGGCAATCCCTAAAATATTTTTTAAGGGTCAATGAAAACAATTAAAAAGTGTGTAGGACCATGTTTTTAAATACTTTAGGTGGACGGTTTTGAATTGAAAAAATAGTTTTGGTACAGGAGCTCCTAGTATCCAAAGGCAAAAATCACAGAAAAAAAACAATCCTTTTGAGACAAGCAGAAAACTTCTATCAGAACTTTTACATTCTCTACCAGTTATGGAATCCCACTATTGTAGGGCCTCTTCCAAAAAAAATATCTTTTATCAGAATGGAAATCAAAACTATGTCTTTATGCCTTTTACTTTGTTTTAGTAGCCACTTTTTCCAAAGCGTTTGAAGAAATGAACTTTGCCTTATTTCACCCGAAGTAAGATGAATGTGAAAAGTGTACAGGTCATAAATTTGGGCATGTTTCTGATGATGACTATAATTTACACATACAAAGAAAAATTGAGGCGCGAGAGGAAAAAAATAAGGATAAAAAATCTAGAAGATATGTTTTTGCGGCCGATCTACAGGCGGTATTAATGACTCCAAAATCAAATGTTAGTACACTTTATTATAGGACAAAGCTGCAAGTGCATAACCTTTGTATCTACAATTTAAAAATGGGGAGGAATTCTGTTACTTATGGAACGAATCCGAAGGTGATATAAATGCTGAAGAATTGGCGAGTATATGAGTAAATTTTATAGAAAACCAGTTAACACCCAAAATCATTTCCACTGAAAATACTGTCGACACAGACACGACTACTATATTTACTGATGGATGCACATATCAAAACAGAAATTCTGTCATGAGCAACGCCCTTTTAAATTTAGCAATGAACCATAATATTAATATAGAACAAAAATATCTGGAAACTGGACACACGCAGATGGAAGTAGATGCAACCACTCAACCATAGAACATGAAATGAAACAAAACATAAGCAATGTGCCTGCCGATTACATAACTATTTGTCAGAAAGCCAGAAAGAAACCTTCTGCATATAACGTAACCTACTTAAATCATGAATTTTTTAAGAGCTTCAATTTAGTGCAGTTCTATAAGAGTATTCGACCAGGGAGGGCAAAGGGCGATGCAAAAGTAACCGATATATGTGCGTTAAGGTACACTCCTAAAGGTGAAATATTCTATAAAACTCGTTTCGCAGAAGAATGGGAGGTACTGCCTCAAAGAAAAGCCCAAAATGCCTGTTTTATGGACTCAGTTACCCTGTCTTCATTTAGAAAGGCGAAAAATAACCACCCGGAAATATGAGGATCTACAAATTATCAAAAAAACTTTGCCTGTTGACTATCACAGATTTTACGATGAACTTCCACATGCATAATTTTTATAAATAAAGGCTACATTTTATTTGATTATTTTTTCCGAAAAAAATAATGTTTTTTAATTTTTTGTTAAGGAATTTTATGGTTGTTTTGCTTTCTTTGTTGTTTTCTTTGATAATCATTACTTTATTATTTTTATATTTTAACCTGCCAAGTCCAACTTTTGCTTAAAAAATAAAATCGAAAACCCGCTAACTCCAAAAATTATTTATTAAACATAAAAAAGTATAATCTTTTTAAAATGTCATTATAAATAATACCGCCTATTTAAAAACAAAAAATATATAACGTTTAGTGTTAATTCTACAGCTCCTGTTCATTTACAAACGTTTTATGCCTCTCCTGTAAAACTGGTCAATTTGGACTTAGCAGGTTAACACTTTAGACCGACGATATATAATAAAAAGGATTTTACCGCTTACTTTGATCTATAATGTAGAAACAATATCTTTAATGTACAAAAAATATTGTTTTAATAATACTAAGAATTCTTCGCACAATACTAGACCAAATTTTTAAATTTATCTACCAAATCCAATTCTTACTTTAATAAAAAAAAACTTAATTTATGACTCAAAAAAAAGTTTAATCATTTACCTGCTAGTACTAAAAAATAGGTGGTTATTATAAATTTAAATTGTCCACCAAAATCTTATTGTTAGGCAAGGGTTTTATTATGTATTAGTCCAAGAAACGAACCATTTTGCCTCGCAAATTTTTTCAAAATGCATAGAATGACTTGAAATTTTGACAGTAGGTAAGGAATAGTTCAAGAATCAAAATCTATATCATGCCGAAGGGCCCTTTACCTTGGAGGTGGTTGCCAAAACATCTCATGGGTGTAATTTTTTAAAAATATTTTGACCACAGAAATCTATAGAAAAATGTTTAATAAATGTTTTTTGTAAAATGCATACTTTTCAAGTTATTCGCGATCGAATGTCTGGGTTTTCCGTCAATAAAATCAACGTTTTTAATCTTTTTTTTTTGCAAATAACTCGAGAAGTATGCATTTTATCAAAAAAACTTTAAGTAACAAAATTGTAGTTTAAAAAAATACGAATCAAACGTTATTTTTGTAATTGCTGTGAGACCAATACAAACCAAGTTGTGGTTTGTTAAAGGTTAGCTGTTATTCATCAAACACAAAATTTCAGAGTTTCAAAGGCAAATAACTCAAAATCTACGTATTTTTTCGAGGAAAGCTAATAATTACTTTTTATAAGCATTTGCAAAGACCTTTTTTTTAAAGGTATGTATTATGAAAGTGGAGTGAGTTATGATTAAAATAAGGTAGAACTAAAATTTTTGAGTTTAAAAATCTTCGAAAACACCCCCATAATTACCACCCTAACAAAAATGAGTCGTAGCTCCCTCTTTTAATTCTCTTTATCTATGTATTATAAATGCATTCTAAAATTTTAACCCGATTTCAATTGCTTAATTTTTTAAAAAATGAGCTGCAAGCGAAAATGAAATTTTATATAAAATATAAAAATAACTTGAAAACTAAAGGAGATACGTAAAAACTACTAAGGTATCAAATTGTAGGTTTTTAAATTACAAATATTTTGCTTTTTTCAATTTACTGCATGACGGAAATTAAGTGAAATATAAACGTTTAAAACGATATATAAATGTATAGACAAGCACTACACCGTTTTAGCCCTTTAAATTCACCCTTTTTAAAAAAGTAAGGTTTTTAAACAGTTCTAATATATTTGTCTATATATATTTCTTATAGCTCTGGAAAAAAATCAACAAAATGGTGTTTAAAAGATTTTTTTATCACAAAAACTAAAGGAGTTATGCTTAAAAACCAATTTTTTAAAGCATTTTAAAAGCGATTAGATGATTTTTTTAATCCGCGGTTTTGTACTATTTTTTGCATTATAAGATTCTAAGGAATGGGTTTTTGAGAATTACAAAAATTACAAAATTAAATTAGTAATACTTTTAAGCAGTCACTTTTTTAATTACAACTCTGTAACAATATGTTAATTTTTCTATAATTTCTTCTAATAAGGGTTGATTTTTAAGGGTTGAAATATATTAAATAATGTTTTACAAAATTAAATACTTATTTTTCAATTTATATGAGTCCAATTTTATGTGACTTAAGCTTTAATTTTGAAGGTTTTTGCAATAAGGAGTAGTCTTCACCCCTAAAAATAAAAGCGACCTTCAGCATAATGGAGATATTAAAGAGGAGGGTAAGTTAAGGTTAATCCCATATTTTCATGCAAAACTCTGTGACAAAATATAATTTTTTGGGTAAATATATTTTTTTAATCATATTAAGGGTTGATTTTTAAGGGCTAAAATGTTTTAAATAATGTTTCAAAGAAACAAAATACTACTTTTTTAACTTATTTAAGTCAAATTTTACTCATCTTAAGCTTTTATGTATAGTTTTATGGGTTTTAGCAATAAAGGATAGTTTTCTCTCCTAAAAAATCATTGATTGATTGATTTTAATTTTGAAGAGGAGGGTAAGTTAAGCTAAATCCCAAATTTTCATGCAAATCTATGCATTTTGAAAAAATTTGCCAGGTTTTGCACTTTTTTAGCTTCGTTTTCTGGACTATTTTGTCTTCTTTTCTAGCAAATCAAATAATTTATTATTCTTTGTTATTATCATAGTTTTATTTTATTCTGCTTTGTCGAAAAGATGTATAATCTTATATGATATACAGCAATCTTATTATTAAAAAGGAAAATTTATTTATTAGTTTATTAATACTAAAGAGGCACTACAAAGAACCCCTGCTCTCATGCAGATATTAAACCCAAAAAAAGTAAACAACAATGATTTGCATTAATTTTACAAGCGTTGTGATCTTTAGCAACAAATATCCTCAGCTTATGACCTAAAGATAGCTGCCCAAAGACTTTAAATTGAATAAACCAATACCCAAACCTGTCCAAGATAATAGCGTGATATTTTATAGTAACTAAGGATGTTTACAATTTGTCACATTTTATATTTTTTTAAATCGTTTTCGAGATGAAATATAAAGAAATATTTTCTACCTGCTAAAAAGGCTTGTATGCGATTAACAATGTCCAAAAATTTGGCGTGAAAAACGATGTCTATTTTTGTGCTGATAGCCCAATATATGAACATTTTGACTTCAAAAAAATTCCTACCAAGCTGGATTTTTGTAGATTGGTGGTAGAATGGGGTATATTTTTTTACGTATATCTCAAAGATTGTCGACCTTTTCAGGAAAATAGTTATTGGAAAAATTGTAGTTAATAAAATTCTACACACACAGTAATAATAAAATAATAAAGAATAATCAATAATATTAATAATATAGTGCTTTTTTGTCATACCGGATGGTGCGTATACTTTGGCCAGCCAGGTCACCTGATCTTTCACCGATTGACTTCTTTCTATGGGGTCACTTAAAAAGTGTCATTTATAAAAGTGTAAAATTTGAGAATCTAAACCAGCTACAAAACGCTATTTTGTTAAAATGTAATAAAATTTTGCAATATCAAATTAGCAACGTCAGAAATTAATTTTATGATCGGTTGGAATATTGTTTAGCTGTTAATGGGGGGTTGTTTGAACATTTTATTAATTATTGTTTTAATGTAATTTTAAAAAGTTATTGTATTTTATTTCATTTTATTTTTCCACACCTAGTAAAATATTAAGAGTTCTCTCTTTTTCGGATCTATTTTCGTTCTTCTGAGTTAAACATTTACAATTATTTATTGCGATGGCTTTGGATTCAAATTTACTAACAATACGTTTAATGGTTGAAATGGACCATATAGGCTTGATGGGAAAATAAATTGAAAATATTTCAGATACTGCTATTGGTTTAATTAAATTCTAGTATATTAAAATTATTTTTTTAATGATCGATAATTGTTATTAGTCAAACCTAATTATTACATTAAATAAAAGAGGTTTGATAAAAAAAATAATGTTGACGAGTCTTTTACTTTAAATGTTATGGTTGTGAGATTGATGAAACGAAAAAAAAACTTTCCTTATATTCGGCTGTACGTCAGATTTGACAAAGCCTTATAACAAATTGTTTGCTGGTGGCTGGTGTCTGTTTGGTTTTACCTGAACCGAAAACTTGGTAAATTTGCAATTACATTTAATTGAATAATTCAAGATTCGCTTATTAAAATTTTTTGAAACTTGGCACGAGGGCTGGTCAGATCGGTCTCTTCAAAAAGTTATCTTACATTTGTTTTACAATTTACATGGGATTTCCTAGGTTCCGCTTGGCGACGCACCACCCGGTATAAGATTACACATACACATCATTTTGACAAAGCAAAATAAAATGA
Source organism: Listronotus oregonensis (assembly GCA_019359885.1). Lineage (NCBI taxonomy): Eukaryota > Metazoa > Arthropoda > Insecta > Coleoptera > Curculionidae > Listronotus > Listronotus oregonensis. The sequence goes on along the minus strand of JAHBCN010000550.1, from coordinate 143,518 downwards.
AGCTGTGATATTAACAAAGACTAATAATAAATTATTTATTATGAGGAAAGAAGACAATATAATGATTCCATGCAATAAATCTATTCTAAATTATCTTCAAAGTAAGCATTCAGACAATACATAATAAGCCTATCCTAACAATAAGTTTTTGACTGACAATTTGAATTTTTGAAAACTATCTATATTTTTAATACTTTAAGTTAAATGGTTAAACATTTCTCTAAGTCATGAATTAAAGTTTTTTTTATAAAGTAGAATATGGATTTTGAAAATGAAGTTGGGAATTTTGTCTAGTATTGTGCAAAAAGTATTTTTAAACCAATATTTTTTGTATATTAAAGAGACTATTTCTAAAATAAAGATAGAAGTGTTAAAATTCGTTTCGTTATAAATAATAGTTTACATGAGTCTTTGGACTTAGCTTTACAAACACATATATCAAACTGTTTTTTTTGCAATGAAAACACTGAATATAATAAATACTGATAAAAAATTTCCCAAAAACAAATGTCATATATCAGAATCAATTCAATTGAAGCAAAATAAATGGAAAATTCTTTAATTCATAAGATAGTACTCTAATGGCATAACATTTAGATGCAACTTTACTACATATTTGTTTAATATGTTCTTTAAAATTCAGTTTTACATCGACATAAATTCCAAAAAATTTAGTACATGAAAAGAAATTTAAAATTTCATCATTTAAAACTATGTTATTAAGTACATATTTAAATGATAATATATTAATTTTAGTTATATTAAAAGAAAGTAAGTTAAAATTTCACCATGATTTAATTTGCAAAATATTATTTTCAATTACATCATATAGAATTTAAATAATAAAAATAATAAAGGTCTTAGAACAAAACTCTAAGGAATACCACAACTTATATTTCTACTTTCTGACATTACATTATTTAAACGTTCTGAAAGATATTGACTTAAGCCAATTTAAAGAAACACTACGTATTCCATAAATCTCAAGTTTTTTTAACCAAATAGAATGATTGACACAGTTAAAAGTTTTTGCTGAATCACAAAAAACAGCAGAACATAACATAGAGATTGAAAAAGACAATAATCCCATGGCTTACTTGAGACAGGATATGAAGGGAATCTACTAATGAAGAATGGCGATGAAATGAGTTGTATGAAATATCTTACAAAAAATATTTTATCTTTAAATTAGATTAATTTAGGTTAGGTAAGTTCAGATTACTACCAAAAAACGCCTATAGAGCTCTACCCAAATTGGTTGTTTGGAAATTAGTAAGTATTTCAAAAAGGAAAGCTAATACTCCATTTTGACATTGTGGTTTACTCAAATACGAATAGTTTTACAGAAAAAGCTTAAGAACCTTTTTATGCGGACATTTATGAGCCACAATTTCCCATATAAATATATTTTCTCAACATTTTAATAATTTCAGACATATTCGCAAAAAACTCTAATCTACCCCCCTTCACTCCCTTAAACAAAAAAACTTACAGTTCAAATCAAGAGTACTTTCCAGAATCTACAGAGTGTTTAAAAAGCACGGCCAATGATCGATATACAACGGACGGCCAAATTTTAGAAGGTGATTCCTCATTGAAAAATATTTTAAAAAAGTTTCTATAAATATGGGTCCAAAAATGCATAGTTTCTAAAATACAAGGTGTTAAACTTTTTTAAGAAAATAGGTTTTTGTAATTATCTTACATACCCTGTGGACGATTTTGTTAGTGTTACATAAACAGGACTTTATTGGCTCATCATTTTATAGCCTCACTGGCAAGCTCGCTCGACCATAAAAATATTCGTTCAATAAAGACCTAATTTATATACTAGTTATAGAAATAACTATCTTAATAAAATTTTAAAAACAGTTGTTTGACCATTTCTTATTGACAATGACAGTTATTATTTATTTTACTAGTAAAATAAAGTAACAATAAAGTGCTACTATATGGACGCAAAATTGTTCTATAAATAGCAGTTTATTGGTTAATCGTACATAAATTTGTTAATATGTGGATTTGGTTTTATGGTTTATTAGATTTAAAGCTTATTTTTTCATAATTCTCAAATAAAAGCTTTCTCGAGTTTGTGATGGCTATGTTTCATTTGGCGATGTAATTTGGCCTCTCTGTATCGATGTAATTCATTCACTATACGTAAACGGATGGCATTGAACGTCCTTCACATCAAATCGCGTGCTGAAGAAAAATAATTTTAAGTTACGGCGGACAACATATCAACCATATTTATTTTTTTTAATTTGGTATACCGTGTAATATCGAAATTGGCGAGGAAAATAATAAAAAAAGAAAAATTAATACAGGCAAGATGTCAACAAAGCATACAGTCATAGTAACTAATTATTACACCTAAAAAAAATTACCAAAAATAATAAAAATTATGGGATAAAATACTAAACTGGAAAAACTAAAAATTGATATTATTTTAAAAGCGATTTGACGCGAAGATCACCTTTAAAAAGAGGTGTCATACGAGCCCCTTTCACATACAAAAATAACATTGATGACGTCAAGTCGTTGCTGGGACACTTAAATCTGTCATTTTTATGTAGGTTGTCAGAGAGAAGAAGAGAAAGGGAGCATTATCTTCTTATCAGAAAATAAAATTATCTTCGCCAATGGATTGGGAAAATTTTAAATACGGTATAAATATAAGTATATTTTGTGACTATTAATTATTAAGTTGAATAATAATTACATATAATACATATTTTAATAAATAAATTATTAAAATAAACAAATTAGATAAGAGGGATGGATATTTAACCACTAAACGCATGCAAAAACTCGCTTTTGGGTTATAAAACTGAATAAAGGAATTAATGAACAATTACTTTCATATCTGGTAACCTTAAAGAATAACTAGTCGGCCTAGTTAAGAGTAGGTGTATTAAGTATACAGGGTCATAGCTTTTGCATATTATTGTCTACAGATTTCATTGTTGGTAAAGTAGCCACAAAAAAACTGCTGATTTTGTAATGGTATTTCCTAAAACATAAAATACCAGGTGTTCGGGTCGCACGAATCTTAAGTATGTGGGTGAAATAAATAATTGTTCTTTTCTTGTTGTATCCAAATTTTTTGTCTGAATATCCGGTATTTTAAATCTTTGCCTACAAAGATTGAACACATTCAAAGGTCGACATATCGATGTGTTTCCGCCAGTTACATTTAAGGATTTTTTTTATCCCTACTTAAATCACACTTGGAGGTACTGTAAAGTATTTTATACCTAAATAACATAATTTATATACAGGGTGTCCGGAAATTCCGTTCGTATATTTTAAGGTGTGATTCTACACAAAAATATATGAAAAAAAGTTCTTATGAACATGTGTCTGGAAATGCCTCCTAAGGGCCTTATGGCCCTTTGAAGATGGTCTTTAAAAACTGGTTTTTAGTTTGTATCTCGGGAACCCTGTTAGATAGAGCTATGATATTTGGTATACGAGTTACTCTCGATAAAAGCAATAATCGCCACCAACTGCGTAATTGAAATTTTAAGCAGTGGTGCGTGAACAGGGGCGTACCCAATTTAATTTGACCCTATTTTTTGTTGTTAGACTTTTGACTTTCTAATTTTCGAATTAAGAAGCCTGATATTTTTACATAAAAAAAGTATTCTTGGAAAATTTTGACAGATATATATATATATATATATATATATATATATATATATATATATATATATATATATATATATATATATATATATATATATATATATATATATATATATATATATATATATATATAATTACTTATATATATTATTATATATTATAAAGGTAAGTCTGTGAAGTGGGACCCCCCATTTATTGCTTTAAATATTCAATTAGGAAAAAAAATATTTTATACAAAAATATATTTTGGTTTTTGCTGCTCTATATTTTGCGAACAACGTTATGTATACAGGGTGTATCAAAAAGCCAGAACAAGGACAAAGTTAATTTTTTTTAAATGAATCCCTATATTTTTTGTTACATTTTTGTTTTCTACATAAAATTCTAGATATTTTTTATCTAGCATATTATATCCCTATATTCAATTGTTTACGAGATATTCTCATTTAAATACAGATTTAGAATGAAAAAATCCGCTCATCTCTTAATATTGTTTTACGTTTCTATGGTTTTAGCGGTTTTTGTAGAGTGACAATACAACCATAGTAATAATTAATAAGTAATTAGTTATCACATGACGAGTAGAAATAGGTAAAACCTTAAACAAGAAAAAAACGATTAAAACAATTTTTTTACAGATTAATAAAACTGTCGTTATGACATTTTTATTAATCTCTATAGCATATATGGTTATTATGCAACTCTCAAAAAACCGCTGAAACCATAGAAAAACGTTAAACAACATTAAAAGATGAGCGGATTTTTTTCTCCTAAATTTGTATTTAAATGCAAATATCTCGTAAACAGTTGAATATAGGGATATGATATGCTTAATAAAAAATATCTAGAATTTTAAGCAGAACACAAAAATGTTACAAAAAATGAACTTTGTTCTTGTACGGACTTTTTGATGCACCCTGTATACATAACGTTGGTTGCAAAATATAGAGCAGCAAAAACCAAAATATTTTTGTATAAAACATTTTTTCCCAATTCTAATATTTAAAGCAATAAACGGGGGGTCTCACTTCACAGACTTACCCTGTATATATAAATATATATATATATATATATATATATATATATATATATATATATATATATATATATATATATATATATATATATATATATATATATATATATATATATATTTATATATTATATATAAATCATATGGTAACAAAAAATTAAGAAAGACTGACACGGTACATTTACCGGCAAAAACCTGCTACCACGAAATGTTTGGACTACAACTATATAAACTATAAGAGATACCAAAAAAAAATTATAAAACAGAAAATAAGCTTTTTAAATTATCAATAAAAATGTTCTATAAACATTTTTGATGAGATAAATAATAAAGTAGATATAAACGAAAATGTAATTTTGACAAAAAATTTCAGTCCAAAATAGATTTTTTTTATTGTGAATCAAATCCTGGATTCGATTTCAAAAGGATTCGATTTCTACCCAGCTCTGATATAATATAACATATTCCATTTTTGAACGTTCTTTTAGTAAGTTGGGATAAACAGTTAATAAATGCTCGATTCTGCCTTTTGTTACCCACGTTACTTTGGAAAATATGCATTGATATTAAAAATTGATTGTTTAATTCGTTTTTGCCCTTTCCATTTTTACACGAAAGATTTTGGTGCGTTTTCCCCCCATACTTAGCTTCCTTATTGTTCCCAATAAGGTAATGCGTTTAATATGTAAATTCATAACAATATTTTAATAACTTGTGGAAATAATGAAAGAGGTATATTAAGTGGTTTCTGAGATGTTCGATTTTGAAAATTACCCATTTTATACTAACTGACTGACTTACTGATTGACTCATGGGGCAGTTCCCGAGGGAGTAGAAACTTAAAATTTGGTATGTAAGTAGGTTTAAGGGCACAAGTAAAAAAATGTTCTGAAAACTACACATTTTGAATCGGAACGTCCCTCAAACAGGCGTATTTTTCGGGGGTATTTTAGAAATTCACACTCTGATTAAACCTTAGTTTCTAATATATCAAAGTGCCTACTTACTAACCTTGAATCAAGAATACAATTTATAATTCTTTAATAACAAAACGCACATCCACAATATATTAATAAACTATCTGCAAAAATGTTGTTTTCGGAGATGCTAAGATAGAAGCTAATTAATAAAGATATAATACATTAACGATGTATCTGTTGCAAGGTCATCCAGGTGCCAATATTAATTAAGAATTGTGTTTGTTGTTTCTATTTTAACGGTGATAAAATTGTTTATAGCTTGACGCCAGAAATTAATCAAGTTTTTGGATTGTGACTGGTTATAAATGGGTTTTTACCTTAAAAGATTTTATATTTCTTAATTAGTATTATCTACATACTTGAATATTAGGTATAATTATTTAGTTTTTTTTTAATAATGAAGATTTGCTGATGTCTATGAGATATTTAATTTTGAAAATAGCCCATTTTACTACTGATTGACTAACTAAGTCATCAAAATCATGGGGCACTTTGCGGGAAAGAAGAAACTTGAATTTTGTTATGAAGTAGGTTTTAGGACACAAGGAAGGGAAATATTCTAAAAACACATAGGATTTCTTTTACTAAACAAAGAAAATTGCTACATTTTATCCATCAGAGCCCAAACCAAGTACGATTTAAGGGATATTAAAAAGAGCAATCTTCGTACCTTATACTGACTTAGTCTAAAGGTTAGGTGAAACCAGTTTTAAGAAAACGGAATTTTAGAAAAGTTTATGCAGTTTTGAGGTTAGGTCAAAATTGGCTTTAGACTTGTGATTAGCACCCCAAAAAACCTCCCTGTACAAAATTTTAATAATATCGGCAACGAGTCCAATAAGTTTGCACTCAGCGCCACAATTCTTCAAAAAATCATAATTTAATAAAGTTTTAGGTTATTTTTTACTCTTATTATATTTAATTTCAATTAAATATAGCATATAAAATATTTTTTTGTGTTTTTTAAGAAACAACGACTAATAAGCTGGCATTTATAAAGATTTACATTGTATTCTTTTAATCTATGCCCAATATTTATACAAAGAAAAAAGATTTTAAAGTATGTAGGTATAGTAAAAGCTATAGAACAAATCATTCATATTCAGCGGTTCTGCTACAAATATCAGTATACAATCAAAATACTTACCTAAAAATGTATTTAAAAAGTGAGATAAGCATCACAAATTTGTTAGCTAAATCTTTCGTTTCTCGTCGAGCAAGGTATCCTAAGAAAAAAAGGCATGATATCCCCCCTCCCATTTTATTTTATTTATTTAAATTAGTGCGCAATAAGTAGATAATACTAATTAGGAAATAAAAAAACTTAAAAGGTAAAAAGCCATTTATAACCAGTCAAAATTTCAAAACTTGATTAATTTCTGGCTTCAAGCTATTAACAATTCTATCACCCTTAAAATAGAAACAACAAATACATTTCTTGATTAATATTTATAAAAAAATAATTTATTTTAATTAAATTTACTATTCTACACATCGGCATATCTTTATTATATAAAAAAAATCTAAATAATTGTACCCAATATTCAAGTAAGAAAATAATACTTACTAAAAAATAAAAAATCCCAAAAGGTAAAAACCTATTTATAACCAGTCAAAATTCCAAAACTAGATTAATTTCTGGCGTCAAACTATTAACAATTCTATCACCGTTAAAATAGAAACAACAAACACATTTTTTAGTTAGTATTTATAACAATTTTTTAAATTTATTTAAAATAAATTTACCACTCTACACATCGGCGAATCTTTATTGCACCAAAAAAAAAATCTAAATAATATTACCCAGTATTCAAGTAAGTATATAATACTAATTAGGAAATAAAAAATCTTAAAAGTTAAAAACCCATTTATAAACAGTTAAAATTCCAAATCTTGATTAATTTCTGGCGTCAAACTATTAACAATTTTATCACAGAAACAACAAACACTTTTCTTGATTATAAATTTTTTTTAAATTTATTGAAATTACATTTACTACTCTACACATCGGCAAATCTTTATTTTATAAAAAAAACTCTAAATAATTATAGCCATTATTCAAGTAAGCAGATAATACTAATTAAGAAATAAAAAATCGTAAAAGGCAAAAACCCATTTATAACTAGTCACAATTCCAAAACTTGATTAAGTTCTGGCGTCAAGCTATTAACAATTTTATCAGCGGTAAAATAGAAACAACAAACAATTTTCTTGATTAATATTTATAACAATTATTAAATTCATTTTTCTACAAACATGTTAAAAATTTAATTTTTAAAACTATTTAGATGCCTTAAAAATGTTACTTTAAAGTACTAGTGCCTTAACCTTAAAGTATCATTTTAAAGCACTAGTGTTAAAAGTGAAAGTTCAAATTTTGAAAGGTAACGTCAACGTTTCTTTATTCACTTATTTATATTAATTGTACAATTCAAAAAATTTAAAAAACAAATTCCTTTTACAGTTCTAGCATTTTCCGTAGTTGAGGTGGATTGAATAAAAGAAACCGCATTCTCAGTCGACGTTGAGGCACGATCTGCTGCTCTTTTATTCACTGCAAGTAGTTTTCTGGCAATAAAGTTCTTATTTTCCAAGGAATTTTTGATGTATCCTTTAGCAACGGTACAGGATTGCCACCCCCATGCCTCTTAATAATTGTCGTCAAATTTGCTCCAGCATCGGTAAGTAAACTCGCTGAAGAACGGCGAAAACAATGCCCCGTATAGAGGATTGGATTTGGAAACTGCAGAAATCTTGCTATAGCTGCAGGAATTTTTTCAAAAGAGATAATTCCGACAGGATTTCTGGTACATTTACCCTTCGCGTATTTTAGGAAAAGCCTCCGATGTCCTACATACTTTCGATAATAATCCAAATAAAATTTTGTGAATCATCAATAAAGTACCCATATCTTCCAAGTCGTCAAGAGTCAACTGCCAAAGCTTCTCCCTGCGACAGGCGCCAAAAATTCCCAAAAGGGTAACTACATTATCAGGTGCACAGTTCAAAAACTGGCCAATTTGCGCTTTGCTAAAAATCTTTGATTTTTTAGGCTGAAATTTCTCTCCTTGACGTTTTAAATAAGCGATAAGCTTAAAAAAGTTACTGATATCCACGTCATTGTTTATGCGTATCATAGCTTTAATCATTGAATAATTCGACCATAACGATGATGCTTTCCAAATCTTCGCTTTTTCCTCAAAATACGCAAGAAATATATTTTCGGTATATTTTCAAGCAATCTATATACATCTATAGCCTGGCAACCGTATCTGTGACAGTGCGGCGTCGGTAAGGGGTAGGAAGTTGTAAACCAAACATGGCGTACTTCATTCATAAAAAGCACAGCGGCGTGCGGATTTTCCAAAAGTTCAGGAATATTTTGTAATTTGTTTAAATGAAATAATGTGTACAGTATACATTTACGTTTTATTTAAAATATATTTTAAATGTATGGTCGTCACCAAAAATAAAGGCATTTAAAGACCATCAGTAACAATTTCACAAAATATTTCATGGAAATGTAAAAATGCAGAAAAACGTCATCATCTAATCGGTTTTTTATTTGTTTACCTAAGATAGGCGGTATTTTTAATTTGGAAATTCAAAATGAGGAAACGTCGTTCTACGTTCCCTGTAGTATTATCATTGCAATTTTTGATAAATGACAAAGAAATTTATAAAATAAAAACTTACTAAGTAAGCATTACTATTACTATAATGTTAAATCATTATCTACCCATGTCTCGTCCAAATAAATAATATTTCGCCCTTCTTGGCAATATTTTCGTATTTCATGTATATTTTTGTACCTCCAATGTAATATATTAGGACGCTCCATTATTTTTTTTTTATTTTGAAATTTACGCCAAAAAAAATCGTTTGATATTAGTAACGTCCTAAGTGTTTCCCTAGAATATGAAAAATTTAAATCTTCTCGCAATTTTTGCAACAATTTTCTACTTGTCGGGAGAACATTCAATTTAAGATAAAACCTATTTATCATATGTCTTATCACTTGAAAATCAAAATTTTTATTCTTCTCGACAAGAGAAAGACGCCGTCGTTTTTTTAGGACTGGATAACATTTGATTGGGGTTATTTTCCAACCGTTCCTTATCTTCTTTATTAATTTTTCGTACAGTTGATATGGCAACTCCGGTGTAAAGAGATACCCGATCAAGCTTACGTTTAAGTGGCAATTTTAAAGAATTGCTTGCGGCTTCTTCATCGCAAACCCCATTAACAAAATAAAACAAAAATAAAATGGACAAAAGTATATTTAAAAGTAGCTTTTATTTAATTTATGAAAAGCTGTATGCTTTATTCTGTGTATAACAGTGTTAGTTCTGAAATAAAAGCGTATTACTCAGTCTTTATTTAGTGACAAGCGGGTTGCCTAATCATCGAGACTTGCCCGCTTTCTTTGTTACTTGCTAACAGCTTAATGAAAACAATACTTTTTTCATATTTTTGACGTAAAAAATGGTATAAAGACGAATAAAGACCCTCTTCGAAAAAAATGTTGCAAACAGATGACTTGCCAACTTTAGTTGCCGCTACATATTATAAAGCTTTCTTTTTCGTATGTAAAGTAAACATGCCGTAACCAACCAGCATCAACAACGGTTGTAAGAATTCATTAATAAATGCCAACTTCAATAATTTTTATCTCCAATTTTTAAATAATTTAATTTTTAATTGCATTTGTGCGATTGTAGAAAAAATATTGTATGATATTTATGTTAAAAGTACGTTTTATGGGACTCATGTGAGTTGCTTCGCAAACTTTCATATTCGTGCCTTTAAATTGTACTTTTAACACTTATATCATAAATAACTATTAAACTAAATTTACTACTCTACACATTGGCAAATCTTCATTATATCAAAATAAAATATAAATAATTATACCCAGTATTCAAGTAAGTAGATAATACTAATTAAGAAATAAAAAAATCCTAAAAGGTAAAAACCCATTTATAACCAGTCAAAATTCCAAAACTTGATTAATTTTTGGCGTCAAGCTATTAAAAATTTTATCACCGTTAAAATAGAAACAACAAACACATTTGTTAATTAATATTGGCACCTGGATGACCTTGCTACGGTTTCATCTTAAATGTATTATATCTTTATTAATTAGTTTCTTTCTTAGCATCCCAGAAAACAACAATTTTGCAGATAGTTTATTAATATATTGTTGATGTGTATTTTTTATTAAAGAACTATAAATTGTATTCTTGTTTCAAGGTTAGTAAGTAGGCACTTTGAGATATAAACATACAGTAAAACAATATTTTTAATGTTTTGTATTGTATTATTAAAGGGAATTTTGAATCATCCTTAATTTATTAGAAGGTATTTGTATAGATAATATTGTATTTTACTTCAAAAAGTACTCTAGATTAGTATTTTTATTTTATTTAATTAAAAATAACCAAGGATAGGCACTTAAAAAACTGTATAATTTACATACATATATGGAAGTGGAGGCTGCGTGTTTTTATATGACTATAAAGCACTTTCTATGATCAGTTTTATGTATAGAAATAAAAATGTGCGACAATCTAATTTTTTTAAATTAAATTAAATAAAAAAAAATATTAGAAGTTTAGTGTCTTAGAGCCGCAAAACTATATATTTTTTTATAAATATCTTTCTTGAAATACCTTCTATAATAACGCCTGAGTAAACTTCAGGTTTGGAATAGGTCTACCAAACGATGGTAGACTTTCTTTAGACATAGAGACACCTTAATGGAAAGAAAAATAAAAAAATTCTGGTAGATACGTTTACTAAGATTGGTAGCTTTAAAATTACAAAGCCTCTAAATAAATGGATAACTACCGGGTCCAGCCAAAACGATTACACGTACTTTATTCTTGTTGGGAAAAATCACACCGAATGTAGACCGACTTATTTGTATGAAATTTACTTCCAATAAGATGGTGCCCCTACCCATATCGCTCTTCGAATAATAGAGTATTTAAATAATCACTTTAGAAATTGTAAGCTAGGAACACCTGGACCAATAAGGTGGCCACCACAATCTCCGGATCTAAAATCTCCAGATTTTTTTTCTTTGGGGAGTGTCGCAAAATAAAATTTATAAAAAAGTCATTTTAACCCAATTACAACTTAATTAAAGAATTAATAAGGCTTTTGTAGAAATAAAACCATAACACATCATGCATGCCTTAAACTAATTTTCGAAAAGATGTCAAGAGTGCATTAAAAACAACAGAGGAGCTTTCGACGATTTGCGATGATTCCTGTTGTTTTTCACTTAATCTAAATCTTTTTTATTTCCTTTTAAAGTTTCTATAGTTTTTTAATTTAATCTTTTATGCCAACCCTTTACTATTTGTATATTAAAATATATTGTGTAATATCTCTCCAGCTACTATATCAACATAGTCTCGTTTCTAGGATATAAGCTTTTGTTTCATAGCCTACTATGGTATAAAGTAATAAAGTTTAAATAAATCGCATGAAAAACCATTTAATATGCCGTTTTAATATAATATCTAATATACAGGGCGATTCCTTAAAAAAAAAGGTGAGGTCCGATAACCTTTTTACCTGACCTCGTATACCTAATCTAAAAACGGCAGTGAAGTAAGTAAATATAAGATCATTCTGATCAGTGGCGGCTCCTCCTGAGGTTTGCGCAACCCCAAAAAGGTTTAAAATAAATTTAAAAAATTATTATATATATATATATATATATATATATATATATATATATATATATATATATTTTTTTATATATATTATATATATATATATATATATATATATATATATATTAAATCTTACATAGTTACAGTTTTTTTTAAAAATTTATTCGAACATCTGTATTTATTGTTTTATTAATGTTATCTCGAAATAACAGCCAAATTTTTAAAAAAAAACTTGACTGCTTTTCGCTAAAATATCATTAATTTAATCGCGCGTCGCATCCTCGAAGCCGATGCCGATGGAGGGTTTGCAACCCTTGAAACCAATAAAATTCATTATGGTGGTAAGTATAGGGGTTGTTTATCTACTTGGGCGCTAAAATTTAATCTCGTAAGCGGCATGAGCCGTTATTTTCCCAAACGGTGCCGAACCAACCCAGAAGGCACTATCATCAATCTGAACCGAAGGGCACTTCGTTTGGCATCGGATAAAATCGCTTCACTAGAATCCATTGGATTTTTGCTGATTTCCCGCCTATATTTCCATGCTCTTGTTCTTTTTAGAATTATTATTGGAAATTGAGCTTCGACAGCGATTTATTTATTCCCCAACATTTTTATTATTTCAGGCCTTTTAGACCGTAATATGGAACTGGAAAAGTAAGTTTATTGCTCTTATTTGATATTTCTAGGTTATGATTCAATTTAATCTTTTTTATTTTTTAGGAATAAACGTTGTTTGTCTGAATAAACTGACGACTTGCCAATTTGCAACATAGAATTTTCAAGTATATCGACTAAAAACCGACATATTAGAACAAAACACTCAGACCAAGATTAGTTTCTACATCAGAAGGATCCAAAAAAACCCAGCATATCATATGCCCAATCTGCATAAACCAAATTTCTTTTCCATTCCATACAGACTTGATTAAACATTTAAGTACTTTTCATAACCTAACTATAAAAGAATCTACTTTGTATTTTAAATTTTGAAGAGTTTTCAGCTTGGAGGACCCAGGAGAAAAAGGAAGTAGACTATGCTTGCCGTACAGGAAGAAAATATTACACGGGGAAGAAAAGAAAGTATATGAGTGTAACATAAGTGATTACAAAGGTGTCTTTTAGTGATGTATAAGGAAGTATAATTTGTATGGTATTATTCTTTTTAGGATTTGCCAGCACAGCTCAAAAACGTAGTGTGAAAAGTGGAGGGTATTATTTCCCTGGAACATGTCCTTCCAAAATTATGGTTAACCCCAGCCGAGGGGAAATATTTTTTTTAAAAATGTTATTACTACAGCTAATCTTTTTAATTTTCTTTTGGGGTCTGTGACTGTAAAGGGTTTTTTGAAACTCATGTGGGGCACCCCTGATGAACTAAGGGCCAAAGATTATCAAAATCGAAAGAGACAATTGTTCAAAAATCAACTGGGTGTATCGAACCAAAAAAGGGTAATTTAAGATTCACGTATAATCCAAAATGATCAACTCGAAGAAGAAACCTTGTAACGAGAGGAGATTTGCTATATCTAATCCAGGAAATTTAAAATTGATAATAGGAGAGATGCAGATGACATAAAAGCTACAGCATTGAAAATTTAAGAATGGGAAAAGACAAGGAAAATCTGATTGTAAATAAATAAATAAAATATACAGGATGTTTCTTAATAACATGCTAATATTTAATGGGGTGATTCTTGGACTCATTTTAAAAAAAACTTCAATTTAAGTATGTCCTAAACGTCTTCTCTTTTTTAGATACAGGTGTTAAAATTTTGAAAAAAATAATTTTGTTTTCATCCACTTTAAAAAATTTTTTTGAAAATTGCTGTACCCGCGTTATGCATTAAAAACTTTTAACCTAGAAACATTTTTTAAGAAATTATTGTTCAAATTAAAAAATCGTTTTTTTTCGAATTGGTCAAATGAGATGCAAATAAGTGAATTTATTTTTTATGGGGAAAACGCTGAATCGTACGAAAAAAATCAAGTAACCCAAAATTTTTTTTAAAAATTTACCGAGGACTCCAAAAAAAATTTTTTTTAGGGAAAGCAGTGGCGGACTACTTTTTTCCCTTTAAAAATATCTAGTCAGGGGTGTACGGGCCCACTTTGGGAAAAAAAAAAATTTTCTTAGGTCAAAAAATGCCCTTTTAAAGCATAAACGCCGTACACCAATTTTTTATAAAAATATTTTTAAAACGGTTTAAAAAGACAATAAAAAAATTAATTTTTTCTTAAAATTTTAACACCCTGTATCTCAAAGATAAGACGTTTAGGACATACATTCATATGAAGTTTTCTTAAAATGAGTCCAAGAATCACCCCCCCAAATATTAGCATGTTATTAAAAACACCCTGTATAGGGTACTATAACAATAAAGCTGAATTATAAAATTTAATATATAATATCATTTATTTATATTTTTACCCTAAAAAACTAATAAAATAGTATAAACACATACACATTGTAACTTTTTTTTTAAAACTTATACAATAATCTACAAACCTAAATAATAATTAATTTTTTAATCACATAGTCAAACTAAAGGATCTTAAAATTCATTAACAATCTACCAGAAAAATCTATCAAGAAAATAAATGCCTCAGTGGTGGTTACAGTTTCTTGGCGCCATTGTCATAACTGGCTCCCAACCCCTGGCCCACCTTGGAAAATTCGTATGCTAGCGGCGGGGGGGTTTTTAATCCCATCAAACCTTTTTTTTATCTCAAGCTGATTTGAATTTATTGAGTATAATTTGTTATTTTGGTTTATATGTTACATAGCTCCTATGTTTTTATTACAGTTTTTTTTGTCTTTTTATTAACATTAATTTTATTGTGCTTATTTATTTATTTTTTTAAAGAACCATTAGAATTGCAATCCCTTACTTTTTAACCCATGAGCCGCCACTGATTCTGATATTGTTATTTTTGCCCCATATTCCTTAAACTATCAAACATTTTTAAATTTTGATTTTATTATTTTAAGTTTGACCCAAAAAGGGCACATAAGGCCGATTTTACTTTTTTAACAGCACCAACAATTGCGGTGATATTCTATAAACGTGTCGAAAATGGGACACCCTGTACTATTACAAAAAGTCCTATAATAACTTTTCAGTGTTTTTACTAAATTGTTTGTTTAATCAGGGGCGTACTAAGGGGAGAGGCCTCGATTTAATTTACTCACATTTTTATTAAACGCCATATTTCTGCGGTAAACGAATTTATTATAAGTTTTAAAAATAAAGTTTATTTGATTATAATTGTGTTAATAATAATAACAGTGTAATTTAAAAAAAATGTTCCCCCCCTTTCCCAAAAATTTTGGAATACTTATCTTTTGCTGGGGCATAATAAGTTATAAACCCCGATAGTTTTTATTTTAATTTATACGGCAAAATCAAAATTTTTAAAGAAAAGTGCAAAAATATGACGTTTAAAAAAAAAGTGAATGAACTAAATCAAGGGCTCCCCTGTCGGCACGCCCCTGATTAAAATAATTATTTAGTAAAAATACTGAAAAGTACCTACTATTAAAAATTCATTTATATCCCAAAAACTCAGATATATCTGAAAGGGTTTCCCAAAGAAATATAAATAAAACCGGCCCGGAGTTTATATCAACATGGGTCCACCGTCGCTATGGCGATTCAAAGATGGCACCGAGATAGGTGCCTCTTTGAATCCCCCGCGGCTTTTATGTTTATTTTGGAGCTATGTTGATATAAACTTTTTTTCATATTTTAACAAGTAGAATCACCCCTAGAATTATTCGAACGGTATTTCCCCCAACTAACATTTTTCGAAGCCTAAAGTTTTATTAAATGGTAACGGATATTTATAAGAGGTTTATAAGGAACCTTAACTTTAATAATAGTTTTTATAGTTTTATAAGAAAACTATTGGTGTTAAAAGTTTTGTAAGACACGAAAATACCAAACCCTTAAAATTTTATAACATTGCATCCCAAAAAGTTTCCGTTACCTTATCTATAAAACCTTTAGTTGTGATTACTTAAAAATTTTTAAAGGGTTTTTTTAGCTTTCTTAAAAACCTTATTATAAACTTTTACTCTTGGGTTTATCTTTCGTAAACCTATAAATCTTAGTTTATTATTCAAAGGCTCATATAAAACTATAGGTGTTTAAAAACATGCGAATGTTTGTGTTCAAAAATTTACTTTTAAAAATTTTGAAATATTTTTTTAAGCCATACTTGAGCTAAAGACATTTCTTCAAAAACATGGGGTTAAGGGAAAAGTTGGGCAGTTTATTTGCAAAACAAATCATGAGACATAATTTTAATTTTGAGGATTTAACAAAAATAATTTTTTTGAGAGCCCTTTAGGGGGACGCTTTAGTTTTAGGAAGGGTAAAATGTAATATTACTCGATAAATCTTTCGTGATCAATAAAAAATTTTCAGAGTATTTAAGTTGTTATAATAATTATTTAATAGGTACGTCATTTTAATAATGTCAAAGTAAAAATCCATTCATTTCAAGAGTAGAAGCAAAATAATAATAACAAGGACTTGATATAGAACATATTGTAAACAAACGTTTGAAGGAGATGACAAAGGGGGGTCTTTTATTTTCCTTGTCCTTAAAAATTATGTATGTTTTTTAAAGGTAACACAACCTCTTCTTACAAATAAATGGAGAGTAAAGGTTTTATATTACTAAAATTTAGTCACCATTACTTTTATGAATTCTCCATTTAAGTGCTATAAGGGTTTTTTTAAAAGTAATGAAAACGTTTCGCGAACCATTGATAGGTCCTTAGGTTTTTTAAAATAGGCAATCGAAACGTAACCGTTACCATTATAAAATAAAAAATGTTAGTTGGGCCAGACACCCTGTATATTTAATTTCTTTATAAGCAAAAAAAATTTTGTAACTTTAGACAGTTACTGGGGTGTTAAAATGATTAGATTAAAAAGAAAACGTTTAAAAGCCTAATCTGTAGTATAAATATTTAAAAAAGAATGACTGTCTAACTCTTTTTCCCTAAACAGGACAAAATTTGCATAATTTTCCATTTTATAACTGACTTACATTACAAAATTATGGTCCAAAAACTATTAACCAATTTTAATAAAATTTGGCACGATGCTTCATCATAGAATAAAGTTTAAAAGTCCAAATCGTACCAAAAATTTGTTTTTTTTTTTTGGCTTTTTTTATTTTCAAAAACAAAATTTTTTTTTTGCGATCTCCTATTGTAGAAAATTTAGTTATTTAGTTTTATTGTAATTTTCTACTACCAATACCTACCTATGAAGTTTTCAGCGATTAATGCGAAAAAAAGTGTTTTCCGCGTTGTTTAACATTTTCTTTATTTAATAAATGTTTTGGACCTTTTTGAGAAAGAGCAAATCTCGATTCTTGTTATACACATTTTTCTAGTTTTCACGTAAAATATTTCTGCCATCTCCTATATCCAACCAAAAACAGATAAGGCTTATCTCAATTGCCAAAAAATATATTTTTTAAAGTAAAAAACTTGTGCAAGAAGTTGCGTGTTAACTTTGCAAATACGCAATACATATTTCATGTTTTATTTTGTTAATATCTACTTAAGTAAAATTAATTGGAGGGATTAAACCGATCCATTGTGTTCTTAATATAATTATTAGCCGTTTTAATGTTGCTTTAATAAACACGTCATTCAGAGCGTCAGCCTTGACAAGGTCGTCATACTTTTTGTTTCCTATAAACATGACCACCTTTAGGAAACCGCACTTCGTTGTTATTAGTTGCCTCTCGCTTGGCCAGTCACATAAAAGCCTCGCAACAAGATTTTAAATTTTTATATTTTAAATCGCGCCTAATTGAATTACATTTAGTTATTGCGCTAAATTCCGAAGAATTTATTCTTTGTGGTGGGCGAAGTCTCGCAGGTCATTTCCAAGCAAAAAGAAATTTAAAAAAAATAAGTTTGGTAATTGTTTAGAATCGCAGAGCCACTTTTTTGGGATGTAAAATCAACATAAATATTTTTTTTTTGAGTTATCAAATATTTTTATTTTTAAAGTTTATCAAAAATGAAATAATAAAAAAAATAATTTCCAAAATCTCAATTAAAAAAAAACATTTAATATTATCAAAGATAATACTACTAATAAGAAAACCATTCAATGCTATATTTTTGATCCCCCTAATGGACTTTGGCTAACGCGAGCCGATGCCCATCAGTTTTTTTCGCGCTATCCTTAAACGAAAAAACAGTGTTGCCGGAAAACCACTGGTATTAAAATCCAATCCGTTTAGCCGCCCGCTTTCGCTACTTCGTTTTCCCGAATAAGGTACAAGCGACAGACATTGGCAATGTAGCACGGTTTGTTTCGCTGGGGCGGGGACCGACAATTTTATTCGCTTTTTTGACATTGATATCAAAACTGATTCAAAACGCCCCATTTAAATGAACCATCTATTCGTAGTAGTATTATCTTTGATATTATTTTATTATTTGGTCGGCTGTTTCTTCCCCCTCGTCGTATATTCTGAACTTGGGTCCCCATTGTATGAGCCTATCTTGTGTAGGTATCCTCTAAGGTTATCGTGCCCTGTTAGCAACCCTGTTGTTATGCAAAGTCTTTTCCTACTTTGTCTTAGTAGTTCTTTCTTCGTTCTTTTAGATGGCCCCCCTATGAAGTTTTTTCCATGTCTTATTTTACTGAGGTTTTCCCAGCATTCCTTGTGTTTGTTTCGGATCCATTCCTTGGTTTGCCCTCGTGCTGCAGTTTTAGTCACTCCAAGGGCAGGATCTGGTCCAAAATATGATGTGGATGATCCATGTCTCGCTAACTCATCCGCTTTTTTGTTGCCTTGTTCCGTTCTCCCAGGACTTTTAGTTCTTTTTGGCATTCCCATATCAGCCTGGACTTTACCTTGGGGTTTGCTAGTGCCCCTAGTGACGCCTGACTGTTTCTTATTATGCAGATGCGCTTGTTTTTATAAGCCCTTCTGTTATGTTCTTTTGCACAGTGCAGTAAGGCAAATATTTCTGTTGGAAATACAGAGCTGTGTGTTCTTAAAGAAATGGAGAATAATGAATTCCTCATTTCACTGTACACGCCCGCTCCAGTTCCCTGCTCGGTTTTGGAACCATCCGTATACCAGATGATGTCTCCAACCGTGCCGGGGAGGTCGGGTTGCTGCCACTCATATTACTAAGGGTACAGGGTCTCATTATTAGATATTATATTAAGAGAGCATATTACATCCTCTTTTTAAAAAAACAACACACCATGAATAATATTGGTTTTCTATAAAGATAAGATCTTTCTTTATTATCATCAGTGGCGTTTATTAAGAGAAATGCAAGGGAGGCTCACTGACATTTTGAAACAATTAAAATAATTTTGGGTAATAACTTAATTTTTTACCTATTTTTTGTTAATTTTAAAGTAAGCAGAATTTTTATACTCAGTATACGCCACTGCTTATTTGTAATAATGTAAAAAAAACTAAATCAAAGATAAACAAGATTGTTTGTATCAATGATCATCATAAACATCACAAGAAAAAAATGTGACCTTGCACATTACGACTTCCTAAATCTTTATTAATACCCATAAACTGAGAACATAGTGATATTTTACAAACTAACTAATGTAACTGTCCAAAATTATTCTACTAAATTAATGGTCTTTTACGTTGTATGCCTAATTGGTAGCTGAAATAACCACAAAGGCTTTACACCATAAATTTAAGAATTATTAGGTACTTAAATGAGTTTACAGCTTATTTTATAAAACCATAAATATATCACAATGGTCGGTAAAATAAGGTGACAATTTATTAAGGTTAATGTTAATGTAAACTGATCTTTGAAGACAAAGAAATTTAATGATAAGTCATAATTTTGTTTGTCCTAAAGAACTTCATGCGTATACAGCTAAAATAAGCAATAAATGAACAAATTAACACGTTGTAAGAGGTATTATTACTTATCAAAAGGTAAAACTAAAACATCATCCAGTATTTAAAAAATAAGTTACCCCATGCCTAAGAACTCCAATCTATTCGCACAATATTTCGTTTTTTCGCAATATCAATATCTCTATTTTTTTATACAAACCAAAAATCTTCCTCCCCTTCTAACCTGAAACAACTATTAACAACATCCCGGAAAATATAAACAATATTTATAAATAAAAAAGTATGTATTTTAATAAACTATGTTTATATATCTTTATTTTAGCTGATTTTAAATTTTGCTCCCAATTTTCGGTAAAAAATTTATAGCTAAATGGGAAAAGTGCATTTTAAATTTCCATTGTAAGTGGTGATGTTTTACCCTAATAAAGTCCTAATTTAATCAAATTGTATACAATATAGATCAAATAGTAGATGTACATTCAAATACTTTTTTGACAAAGTCAAATATTTAGCAAAAGTTAATAAAATAAATTTACATTCGGGGAAAAATGGTGACGTCACAAACATAACCTATATCTGCGAACAAACAGTAAATTTTTCAGAGGTTTGGTTTGGACATCATGGTTCCTTCCATAAGGAACTTAAGGATTGTTCAGAAAGGATAGTGCGGGTGCTGGTGTATTTAAGGCTTGGCCTAGAGCAACTTACAGCTTTCCACATGAAAATCACGTCTCAGAATATCAGGGGAAAATCTATGCTATCCAAGCATGTGTTTTAGAGAATGTGAAAATTAGATAACACAAAGAAAATATTACACATTCTCTTAGATATTCAAGCTACACAGAAGCCTTAAATTCCCATCATTTAACATCCAAGATCACGACCTAAAAAAACTTGCAGGAAATCACAATGAAACTTCTCTGGGTTTCTGGACACTCGGGAATGGGGATGGCAGATAAACTAGCCAAAGCCGGTCTATCTTAAAGTTTTAGGGGCCCAGAGCTAGTCCTTTGAGTAACAAACCAAGCGACGAAAATAAAAATATGACCTCCGAAACTCAAACTTCTAAAATACTCTCTAAATATACGATATAACCGCCCCTGTTTTAGAGCATTTCTAGTAAATATGTGCAGTTTTTAAAATTTTTTCTTTACTTGGGTCCTAAAACCCACTTACATACCAAATTTTAGGTTTCTACTCTCGGGAAGTGCCCCATAATTTTGATGTATCAATGAGTCAGTCAGTAGGAAAATGGGCAATTTTTAAAATCTAATATCTAAGAAACCACTTGACATAACTTTTTCTACTTTTTCACAGGTAATTAGAATACTTATGTGAAAATACACACAAATTCTCATACCTTTATGTAGACCGATAACGAAGTTATGATAGGAGAAACATACTGAAACGTTTCGTGTAATACACACACTACGTACGTGAGGCAGGGTATAATAGAATAGTCAATGATCGATATATATGATTAATATTAATTAAATATCATTAATAATTATTTATAATGTTTGATCTTTTTTTAATTTCTTTAAATCACCGAAAAAAATGTATCAAAAAAATAAATATTGTAATTAATTTAAATACTCTATTTAATTAGATAAACAAGATAGTCATTTGACATTTTAAGCACCAAAGTCAAGTGCAATATTTTAAATATAGAAACAATTACTATAATGCTTGCGTAACTGATTTTCAAATGACAATTAAAACTAGTAATTTTAAATAGCTGCTGCATAAAAGGGGTGGTGTGTAAAATTACAGTGAAATAAAGCTGGTTTAAACTATACTTAAAGTTACAACCACGCGGTATAATATCATACTTGCAAATCGGATTAATCCATTGCACTTCTATGACAACCTTGGAATATTATATTATTATAATGTACCTATCTATACTAGCTTTAAGTTGATCATTGGCAATTACCATTTAATAATATGTGAATCTCAATTATTATGCTATTTTGGTGAAAAATAGTCTTTTTTTTAAATTGTCTCTAAACTAGATAAACTATATTTTGATGGGCGTGATCTAATCAGTCACCAAATTATGTAGTATGTTCTTAAAACAACAGATCAGTCACCAACTTGTTAAAGCCAACCTATTTGAAAACAAATATGTGTAAATGTGCAAACATCCAGAAGCAATTAATGACCAAAAAACAAAATTACATTGCCATAGCTAACCAGAACTAATCAGAATTAAACAAATTAAGTGATGCTGGTGGCTGGATTTTGGTGACAGGATTAATAATTAATCTTGTGACTGATCTACTATTTTGGGAAAACAGTGATTATTTTGGGCCTAAAAGCAATTTCTCGGAAGCAATTTATTGTGATTATGTATTTATTTAATTAAAAAAAAGAAAAACTGTTACAAATTTGGGTACATAAATTTGAAAACAAATAAGTTAACTTGGCATAAAAAATAAATTTTGGGATTTTATATAATAATAAACGAATTTTTTTAGAGGCAAACATGTATTATGGCAATTAAAAAAATATTTCCTTTCTAAGGGTCTATATTTTATGACGTCTTTCTGGTACAGTTTTAATTACCTATCTCGGCACAAACCTTCAATAAGAAGTGCCGGGACCTCATTGTAATTCTCAATAATAGACGTTTCTCACTTATATCTGTATCATATACCCATTTAGGTTATAATTTACCCGTATACCTGCTTGCTGTGCCAAAATAGGTATCGCCCCTTTAAGCGTAGTCTTTATTTTAAGCTTGCTTCCATCTTAACTCACCTTTTTTGAATTTTTTATAACGCGCGCATATTTCAGGTGAGCTTACTATTTCCAAGAAAGAAACTAAAATTATCTCTTTTAATTATAACTAGTGTCCGACCGAAAGTTCGGTTTCGGCCGAGTTTCGGCGGCAGTTTCGGTTTCGGCCAAAATTGGCCAAAACCGAAACTGATTTCGGAAGTCCCTGAAACTAAGAGTGTTATAGTAATTTCAGTAATTATTATTTTCATATAAGAGGTACCTAAAATATAAAATTAAAATAAATGATTAAAACAAAATTAATATACTGTGTATCCATTTCATGTCCTAATTAATGCAGAATAATGTGTAAAATGCACCAAATTTCAGTATTTTAAGGAATTTTATACTTGACCACGTGAGTTTCGGTTTCAGCCGAAACTGAAGCCATGGCCTAATATTCGGTTTCGGTTTCGGTTTCGGAAAACCAGTTTCGGTCGGACTCTAATTTTATAACCCTTTTCTTAGTTTCTCAAAAAAAAAATATATATATGATTCCTAAATTTCAATTTATTTTGAAATACACCCAGGTTTCAAGGCAGATCTAGGCACACAGTAGTGCGCCAGGCCAAGTTCCTAACGCAAGCTGTGTGTATATTACACGAAAGGTTTCAGCGTATTATTTCACTATCATAACTTTATTATTGTTTCACGGAAAGCTATAAGATTTGATAAGTAAATCCACATAAGTATTCTTATTACCTGTGAAATTATTGAGAAAGTTATGTCAAGTGGTTTCTGAGATATTCGATTTTGAAATTACAGTTTAAAAACAATATATTTAATTATCTTGTAACAATCCGGCTAATAATAATGATAAAATTCAATTATTTAAGTCATAAAAGTTTTACCATATCTTTTTGTGCGATTTTCTATTCGCAAACTTACCAATAATATCGTCGTATGAAATCTTGTCTATTAGTTCTGACTCTACGCATCAAAACGCTAAGATGTTGGCTTAAGGTAGGTCTTAAATAATTTTTCGCTCGTTTTAAGCAAGAAAAGCTTCTCTAACCCAAACAATTTGTCGCTGGTGTACCTAGAGCCAAGCGAACTGCTGTATTTAGGTTTGGATAAACATTTTACAAATTCTGTTTCCGCAAGAACGAAGATGGACTTTTTAATGATCCAGAATCCGGTTTTATCAAAATTCTTTGAAAATTAAGGTGACCTTGAAAATGTATGCAATATTGAACATTAAACTAAGTCAATCTCTAAATCATTAAGCTACAAAGAAAAGGAATTTTTCTGTAAGGGTTGATGATGACAATTTACTAATTTTGGTAAGAAATGAAAATTTTTCAATAAATCTGTTGTAGGCCTCATATTCGAAGACACCGAAAAAAATTTTGGCCTCACACGCCCTAGGCTCCAGCCTGGCGGACTATTCTCCAATCCACTACCGTGTCGCATACGAAATCAGTCGTTTAAAAATCATACGCATCGAAAATTTGTATTTTCGAATGACATTTTCGACATTTACTGTTCAAAATTTGTGCTAGTGGGTAGGACCTATTCGAGAAATAAATTTTCGTTTGTGATTGTTGTGACTAACCTACCTTTTTTTAAACAAATGTTTTATTTAAATCGCAAATAAAATATCGGTAATTATTGATATAAAGTTTATTACATAAATTTAATTTTATACACAATATCAAGCAATATAAATTAAAAATGATAATGGTATCAATGTTTATATGCTAGTTATTTAATTTTTAGTACATTAAACAATACACCTTAGAAATTATAAAGAACTAAATGTTTGTATGATTTTTTTTTATTACATTGTAATTGTACCTACATAAAACATCTTCTATATTTAGTAATTTTATTATATTTTATTATTTCGCCATAGCTTCCAGGCTTTTTCTCCGCAAGGATTTTTTTAAAGCAAAATTATTCCACTTCTTTTTGGTGTCTTTGAATATCAAGGATAAAGAAAGGTTTTCCCTTAAGAGATCTTTATCGAGTTTGACCAACTCTACTAGTTGATCTTTCTGAGCTCCACTACAATATTGTAGCATTTGTGTTAAAAATAACACTTGATTTTGAAATTTTTTAAGAGCCTTTTTCTGTTCCATTATCCACATTTACACTGCTGCCAAGTTTGGTCATTTCAGTCATTTGACTAAATTTCGAATTCGAGATTAAGACTCGCAAAACACTCAAAAATGTGAAACAAACCGGGTAATTGAGACTCATTTGCAACATTTTTCAGTTGAGACTGGAGAACGGACCCCCTGCTGGTAAATCCGCCACTGCATAATGGGAGTCTTCTAGAGACGCCCCTGCATTGTAACTAGATACGAGCACCGCGGTCTCCAAATCAACATCCGCAATGACAAAATAAAAATTGCGCACCGAGAGATCAGAAAGGTTATGAGTGGGTGTGTCAAGACGTAATAATTTAACTGTTATATTATTAAAACATTGCTTGATTTATGATGCTTTAGTAATTATGCGATAACTATTGTTATAGTGGTAAATACATTAATTTTTAAACTTTATCTGATTTACCTAAATACTAGGCATATCGTATTGATTACTTTATTATACAACAAAAAAGTATACTAGGAATGGCAAACAAAAATTAATAAATAATAATATAGGTCCTTGATTTCTTGACAATTTGGTGAAGTTAAAGGTAAAATAACTTTGTACCATGCCACCCTGCACCTGAATAGCAAATCAGACCTAAGTAGGCTGAAGCCTAGGGCGGAAATATTATGGGCAGCAAATTTACGATTAATTTTTTAAAAAAATTTATTTTTAATTTTAATGATAAATATAATTAAAGATTTTGCAGAAAAAAAGGTTCGAAGAAAAATGTTAGTATAAGGTTTTGCTTATAGTTTAATAATACATAGTTCAAAAAAAGACTTATTTGTTTTACCATTTTAATTTATATTTTGTTTTTATGTTATGACATATGTTTGTTTTAAATAATAATTATTTAATTTTCTGTAAGATTTACTTTTGTTAAATTTGTTTATTAAATTTTTATTAGAATTACTAGTGAAGTTTACATTCTTTTAATGCTAAATTTTTCATTCTGATATTCAAAAAATATTGACATATTAGGGCGGCACAAGTTAAATCCGGCCCTGCCCATTAACTTTATTTTTATCCAAAAATTCGTTAAATCTCTCAAATCAAAGAACCAAAACTAATTTTTCTTTAAGAAAAAATATTGCTCTTTTGGGAGCTGCTAAAGGAGGAATACCTATAAAATAGCGACAGATCCTAGCTACAGCCTGTCGGTGGGCAAGAGAAAGAAAATTTTCTGTAAACATGAGATCAATAATAATATAAATAGTTCTTCTTTAAATGGATTCGAGAATGCTAAGGATTGTAGGAAACGCCATTCCCCAAAAATGATACTAATATTCTAAACAGGGTCTGATTTGAAATACATGTAAAAAAGGAATCCATTTACGAATCCGGATCCTTGTAAAGGAATCGAATCACCAATAGGTACGGGTCACAATTCCTTTTTAAAAGAAAAAAGAATCAAATCCAGGGAATCGATTCCTATTTATTGGATCCCGAATCCGGATCATCTTTAGTAGTACTTACAAATGGTAACTACAATACAAATGATACTACATAATCCAGATGAAAAATCAAATGTCAAAGATTTTAGCACGGAGCCCGAGCCACGAAATATAATTTTAGCCACATTTTAAAGTGCTGTAACTCTTAGCCAAATTAGTTTTTGGTAAATATTTTTCAAATGTAAATATACTTCGTTTCACGAGGGTTTGTACTTTAGTCATCAATTGCCTTACCTTTTTTAAAAAATTAAAAAGGTCAAAAACAGACTGAAACAAATTAATGACGTTAAAAAGGTTGGTCGTTTCTTAAAATCAAAATGGCTGCCGTTCAGCAGTTGATTTTTTAAAGCTACAATAATAATATCCTAAAATATGGGTTATGAAATTATGTCATTTTTCAAACTTGTCAAAAAAATTGTTTTGTCAAAAGTAACGTCAGATTTTATTTTCAATTTCGTATTTTTATTGTGTAATGCCTCGACGGTATTCAGAAGGTGAACAAAATATGATTTTAAACCTTATTGACTATTTCACACAGGAGAGAGATGCAGGAATTAACCTGTTACCACTTACTGCAGTTTTAAAGGTAAGTATATTTGTTTATTCTTATTGGTGTACATACATATTAAAATGTAATTTATGACTATATTTCTTTGCATGCTGTAGAGAGTAGCTGATGCCCTGGGAGTCGGAATTACCACCGTTAAAAGATAAGTTCGCATGGAATCAGAAACAATGAGGATTATAAAGCAACCATAACTACAATTCAATGCTCTCGTGGACGCCCTCTTTATAAGATTTATGAGCACATAGAATTTACGCAATGTTTGCAGCAGGTATTTAAAATAAACTTTATTTTATTAAATAAATTTAAAAAATGTATACATATTTTTTTTACAGGGGAACATGTTACATTAGTTTCACTCAAAACAAATTTGCAGAATCTTGATGGTGTGGAAATTTCAAAAGCGTCCCTATGTAGAGGATTAAAAGCACTGCAGTTTAAATGGCGAAAAGATTCTATATCCAACAGAACATATTTAATAGAACAGCCATATGTCATTGAAAAAAGAGTTCGTTTTTTAAGGTCATACCTGGATAATTTTACGCCAGTATTGCTTTAAAACCCGTGTAATATGTGTAAGCAGTAACTTATATTTTTATTAGAAGACATTACTAAAAAAATTATGCTTTTTGTTCCTTTAGACGTGACGAACTAGCATTACAATATGGTCACCGAGTACTGAGGCTTCCACCTTATCATTGCCAGTTTAATCCCATAGAAATGGTATGGTCGGAGTGCAAGAAGTACTATGATTTAAGAATATGTTCAGTCAATCCAGTTACTGCCAATGCGGTTTTAAGCTTATGGAATGAAGCACTCGAAAAAGTAATGTTTTTAAATTAACCATATTGCCTTTCCTTTAATGTTTTTTATTTTCCTATAGGTAACCCCTAACAAATGGACCCATTACTGCCGCCATACGAATAATCTTATTCAAGCAGTCTGGGAAAGAGATCGCTATTTGGACTCTTCAGATATTCTTCCTGTTATTATAAATGTAAAGGACTCAGATTAACATCAACACATATTAAATTATTATACGATATTTCATGGAATAACGAAAGATTGAGAAAAGGAAATACATTTTTGTATAAACAAGATGTATAAAACCACTTTGTACGCGTTTAATTATTTTGGATATTTTTGGTCTCTCCTAAATGAACTTCATGGGCCTAATTGCACCATTTTAGGAATAAACTTGACTTTGTTAAGTCTACTTAAAAGTAAAGCCAAGCTTGACTTTTGTTCGGGTTGCAACTTAGTTAAACTTAGTAAGTGATAATGCTGGCACCACCGCATATTATAAGTTACGGCTATGGTATTTTCTGCTTCTTTAGTGTTCAAAAATTCAGTTAAACCTTATTGACTATTTCATCCATATAAATAATTTGATTAAAGAAATTGAAAAAAAAAAGAACGTAAACTAACAAATAAAATTACCAAAAAAGAGAGAACATGCGAAAAGAAAACGTTTGTTGCTAGCAAGGTATAAGATAGCACGGTACAAGAATATTATAAAAAATAAACCAATTTATAGACCGTCTTTTTTTTAGCCCGAAAATCGGAAAGAGTTTAAAATAACTGCAAATCGTTATATACGTGCTATATTCCAGGTATTAACTGCAAATTGTTAATTATTTATTATATTCCAGGTATTTCTTTCTGTTTTCTATAAGGCTTAACACTGTTGGCTTTAAAAAATGAAATCTTTCTAAAATTGTTGTATTCTGATAATTACTTGTTCCATTATGCCGACTAAAACACCCATTTTCTAAAAAATCGGGGATTTCGATGGTCTTTCATCATGAGAAACACAAAAAAATCAACAAAATTAAGACAAGAATAACGTTAAGTCTAGATATTTTTAGGCTGAGATAAAGCGAATCTTGAATCCGCCGAAAACGCTGGTCCAATCGAATTTTTGATTTAAGATTAGCTTTATCTTAAGAAAATTAAAAATTTTATTGGTGCAATCGGATCATAATGAATTAAAAATTTTATTAGAAAACAATTCTGAACGTGCTCTAAAGAGCGCTTTGAAACGTACTTGCATCAATATTGCCTAACTTTAATTAAAAATGTGAATAGCATTGAATTTACCTTAACTGTGATGCTAGATCTTCATAAGGGTTTTAAATGTGAGTCTTGTGGACATTTTAAGCAACTTATAAATGGGATATTTTATTGTAATTTTACAAAAAGTTTTATGAACACCGTTTAATTATTTCTCTGTTTGCGGAATATAAAAATGATTTTAAAATATTAAATTCATTTTTGTAAAACACCCTGAATAGAAATAATTAAATGTGTCATTTAAAAGTCTCTCGGGTTATCCCAAGGATAACATATTAAAAACTTATTAGGATCGAGCAATCAACACTTTTAAGATCAAATGCAAGTAAAATTTATGCATACACTCTAGGGTTAGGAAAAAATTGTTTCATTTAAATGTTATTTCTCTGGAGCTGCAAATAGGGGTGTCGATAGGTCGATAGACCCATATAGATAGTTCGAGAAGTATCTCTGTATCACACGGAGGTACTTCTCGAACTATCGATAGGGGTCTTTCCAAGCGATACCCTATCTAGGAGCTCAATACTATCGATAGTATCGATAGTACTATCAATCCATCGACAACCCTAGCTGTAAACCAATATATTTTCGTTAAAAATCACATGTTAGGTGTGTTTCCTTATTTAAAGATTTTAATAGGCTGATTTTTTAGAATTCTTTATCTTTAATCTTAATTCATGCTAATTAAGAATCTTACGTTAAAATTTGGAAATTTAAAATGGTGAATTTTGGCATTTATAAACGATTTGTCTCAAATAAGAAATACTCGTGTAAGGAAAGTTTATCTTTCCAAAAAGAAATCGATTTCGAATTATTTTAAAATTGTATAGCGAATCCGAATCACAGATACTATTTTTAAAAAGTAATCGATTCCAGCTTTCGGATTCTTAAAAAGAAATCGATTCCTGAATTTAATTCCAGAAGGATTTTGCTACCGAGCTCTGGAAGAAGCCAAATAATTTTTGGCTCCAAAAAGGAATCCAAGCTTTTTAAAGCTGCTGAGGCTACGGACGTAATGTGTTTATGCCAGTTAGGATAACTCTTAAAAGTAACGCCAACAAGATTGAATGACGTTCTGCAGAACTTGGCCGCTTATATGTAACGGATAAGCATTGGCAAATTTTTTCGCTACAGCGAACATGACTGTGTTTCGGAGCAATTAAATTGGACAAAATGTTTTGCCATTTTTATTTAAAATAATTATAATTACTTTAATTAACATTTCCTAGTTTAGACGTATAGTAATTAAAATATTCTCGTTTATTTAGTTAAACAACCTAACAAAAAATTATAAGGTTACGTATTTAAGAGTTTTTATTGATAATCAGTTAATTTATTTGATACGACAATACCGTGTACCTACTATAAATAAGTAAAAGTGTTAGATTATAACATATTTCTCTCACATATAAGCGTTAGCTGTACCTATAACACACCTCGAAAATATTTCAATGATATAAAAAAGCTCGCAATTAATAAAGCATTTTTTGCCTTTCACGTATAATGCAAAAGTAAATAATTGAAAGGTAATAGACTAGTCTAATGTAGTCAACGAAGTTCAAAAACGTGTTAATTCCAAGGAAGTTTGAAGGTTAATGGAAGCCCAAGCAGAAGTTTTTTGGGTTGATAAAAACCTTCATATTTTAGTCATTATTGGTTTATTTAGTTGTGACTATAATTTTGTGTTTATTACTTACAATATCATAACAAAATGCCTGAAAGTTGAATGGTTTTTTCTTGCAAAACCAAAGGGAACATACCCGGAATACCCCTGATTAGGAAAACTAGCGCAGGTCAATTCAAATATCACTTCCACAAGACCAAAACTAATCTTGATTTGGGGCTTCAAAAATCTTGTCTAGTTTAATGCTACAAGATACAGTCATGTTCGGTGTAGCGAAAAGATGTTATTTAATTGTTTTGGCCTTACTATTAAGAACAACCTTAACTGACACAAGCACATTACATCCATAGCCTCAGCTGCATTAAAAAAGCTTGAATTCCTTTTTTGAGCCAATAAGTATTTCTATCCGTCCAATCTGTATATTCTGTATGTATTTTAATCAGACCACCTTTATTAATATTGTTCTCATGTCTGGGCAATGGTATTTCCTACAACTCTTATCATTTTCATTCCATTAAAAAAAAACTATTTATCTTAATAATGAGCCCACGCTTACAGAAAAGCTTTCTTCTCTTTCCCACCGACGGGCTGGAGGAAATATGTTGCATTTTTATAGGTATTTTCACGGCTTCTGCTCCGAGAAGTTGGCAAGTATAATTCCGCTGAAGCTTTCAGGAGAGAAACACGTAGTGCCAATTTTATAAATCGTTTTACAGTCGAAGTTAAGAGGCCCCGAACTTCCCACTTTCTTTGTTCCATCATCCCCAGAGTGTCTAGACTGGAATCTGCTACCCGCAGAAGTTTTCCTTTCTCCAAATCTTTAGGTTTGGTTTAGATAAACTCCCCTTTACCACACTTAACGGTACGTTAGTATTGAAGCCTCAGCCTTGGTGGACTGTCTTACGATATAAAAAAAATTCTATACTTTGTTTTAAGTTTGTTAATGTTATCTGCATGAGGTTACACTATTTTATTGTACTTTTATATAAATTATATATTTATAAAATATTAAATTACCCCAAAACACAAACAACCAGTTCCAAACATGGTAAGTTTTTACTTTTCTCGACCCTTTGCCGATTTCGATGATTTTTTGCATACAGAGGCGCTGATTACAAATCTAAAGTAAGTGTTTTTCGTCAACGTTTTATTTTTCAGATATCGATCCTTAAGTATGATAATTAGATTAAACTCATTTACACTATCTTGCCCTTCTTTTATCACAAAATTCGTGGTAAGTACATGAAACATACCTGCACTCCTGGACAATTTTGTTCTACAACATTGGCCTTCCATAAACTTCCTTGGTTAATTCGAGATAAAGCTCCTAAAAATATTAGAGATAGCTCATTGGATTCAGAATTATTTAAAAAAAAATTATTTAAAGGATTTTTCAGCACGCAAAAAATTACAAAATTAAGTTGAAAAAAAGGCTTTTTGTTTTTTGTTAATAACTTCGAAGTTGTTAATAATTATTAAATTTTTAAAAAGCTTCTTAAAGACGAGGAAATTTCCAATAAAAAGGTTCGAACTCCCGAAGTTTTATCTCCATTATTTGTAATTTTTATTAATCACAGAATATAGGGATACGCGCGACCGCTAAGGCATGTATACCACAAACGCCTAAAGCGAGTATACCATAAACGCCTAGATTCAATTTTTTTATATTTTTGTTAATAAAAAAAATAATAATAAACAAAATAAAGGACTTTTAAAAACGTTTATAACGTGATCCCATTAAGGAGTCATTCTGGTTAGTCATTTTCCAATTATTTTTTTTACATTTTTCAAAAGTACATATATCCGAGCTGTCGCAATTCAATTACAATTACCAAATACTCTTCTAAGTAGTAGTAAATTACGATTACCAATTACTAGCATGTTGGTAAAAGTAATTCAATTATCAATTAAAACTAAAAGTAATTGAATATTTTAGCAACTACTCTATTTAAATTATCACAGATAATAAACACGATACACTAAACAAATAAAATATTTATATTAATATGCATCATACACGCACGTCACACTATTTAAACTGCTTTCTCGTCAAGTTCAACACTAAATGACTCTAAAATAAAAACTTCTTTTTATCCTACTACCCCAAACATTAACAGATTTTTCCACAAAAAAAAGATTAAAAATGGTGGCGGTAAGCATCAATCGAAAATACTAAATCGGCGCAGAGGCGGCGTCCACCGGATTCAAAGCGGCCCGCCGTTTTTTAAAACGCTTTTTCTGTCCGTCCAAAATTCTAGCAGTTTTTACCTTAGGAAGGGTTATTGAATTTTTTGTAGTTATTCAATTATTTATTAGGTAATTGAGTTAATTTTTAGGTAATTCAATTACTTTACAAGTAATCAAATTATTTGGAATTCGTGAAAATCAATTACCAATTGGGATTACAATATCCCATTAATTAATAATCCAAATACAATTACCTTTTTCGGAAAGTAATTAATAATAGTAATCTAATTACTGAGAAGTAATTAAATACGATTTTTCAATTATTTTAATTCAACAGCCGTCGAGCGGGACATAGGGAATCCCATGTAAATTTTGAAGTGGTCCAATATTGGCTCCCCTAATTATTTTAGAAGAAAATATTATTAAGATTTTTTAAAGAGCACGAAAAGTTGTACCCAGTGTACAAATTTCAGCTCTTCTCAGTCCGCCAGCTAAGAGATAAATGCTAAATTAAGTTACGGATCTCCTATCTTCTTACGCGCCCTGTATTATTAGAAGTTTATAATAAAATACCAGAAAAATTATTTAACCTCTTACTCTCAAGTTGTCAGATCAATGTCACATCATTTTTAAATAATGAACTACTCAAATCAAGAAAAAATCACTATTATAAAATGGTTTTATCAGGGAAATAGTTATCGAAGAGTAGCGGACATGTTTGCAGCCTATTTTCCCAATAGGCCAATACCGACCATAGAAGGGACGATAAAAAAAATTGAAACTACAGGCACAGTAATCAATAATTGCAAATTTGAAGAAAATCGACGTGAAAATCAGAGACAAATTGTACAAAACGAGAGGGATTTAGACGTGATACTTTGTGTAGAGGAGGCCGAAGGAAACATTAGCACGAGACAACTGGAGGACATTACTGGACAAGACCACACCACAATATCTCGAATTTTAAAAAGATGTAAATACCACGCTTACAAGTACGAAAGACACCAAGAATTAAGAGACGGAGACGAAATACGATGACAGGAATTTTGCTTTGAGATGATGGAGAGGACAAACACAGACAGAGGTTTTCTTACAAAATATTTGCTTTACTGACGAATGCACTTTTACATTGAACAACGAACCCAACATTCAAAATTGCCGGTACTGGAGTAACGAAAACCAAAATCGATTTGTTGAGACAAGGACTTAATATCCACAAAAAAATAATATTTTGGCGGGAATTTTCGGCCACCATATCCTTGGACCATTTTTCCTTGACCGAAACTTGAATGCGGAATACTTTCTGGAACTTTTAGAGGAACAAATTTTGCCTGCTTTAAACAACCTTGCTCGTGAAAATCAAGAGATTTGGTATCAAATGGATGGCTGCCCAGCACACAGTGCCAGAGCTGTGCGCGAATACTTGAACAACGCATTTAATAACGACATCATAGGCCCGAACCACGCAATATCTTGGCCAGCCAGGTCTCCGGATCTTTCGCCAAACGATTTTTTTCTATGGGGACATTTAAAAACTAAGCTTAAGTACCAATAAAAAATATGAAAATTTAGACCAGCTAAGGAATGCTATTTCCGCTGAATGTGCCAGAATATCGATGTACCAACTAGCCAACGTAAGAAATGAGTTTTATAATCGTTTGGGTTATTGTCTGGCAGTTAATGGAGGAATATTTGAGCATTTGATTAAATCCTGATATTTTCGTCATAAATTGATTTCTAAATGTAGACAAATTTGTTTTATTGTCTTGCGTAACTGTGAGTGCATGTGTTGGAATTAGCTGTAAACTAAAATGAAATGCGAGAATTCTTTTTGAAATTCCCGTATAAAATTGTTCAGTTTTGGCAATGACATTATAAATTAATGATCTAAATTGTCACTGATAAATCGATATGGTGTTTTTATTATTGATTTCTAGAGTACAGGGTGCATAATGAGATACTACGTTGCAGAAGTATTTAAGCAGTTTACTCTTTACTGGTTGGTTGAAGAATGCTCAAATTTTCATTTTGGGTGGAACTTATTGTGCTCTTCAATAAATCCTAATAGCATTTTTTTCTAAAATAATTAGGGGAGCCAATATTTGACTACTTCAAAATTTACATGGGATTCCCTATGTCCCGCTCGGCGGGACCTATCTAAAAGTATTGTGTTAAAATATCCAAGTGATCGGACCATTGTAACTATATTATCTTTGTAGCTCTTAATATTCCCAAGAAGGAAGAACTAATAGTAAAAAGCTCGATTGAAAGAAAATAAATTTTTTAAAAAGGCTGAATGAATTTTGTATTGTGCCGCCATTGCTAATTGATTTTAGGTATTTTTTTTATAAAGCTTTAAACGCATTTATCTTAGAACTACGTTTTTTTAGTTGGCATCCACGATTTCTCTGGAACCACCAAACCGATCTTTATGAAATTTACACCACATAATTTACACAGTATTCGCTTCCTCGCATTAACCCAAAAAATAAAATTTTTGTTATTACTTAAAAAACATTTATTTTGGCTCCATGCGAGGTGACCATTTATGTATTGAAAGTAAATAATTTCATTTTTTGTGTTTTAGATCAGCCATTATTTAGATTTCATGGATGCCAGCGACATATCACCTTTTGGAGGAGCTATGTTCATCCATTGTTTTTTCATATTAAAAAAAATAAACAATAAAATTTTTTGATATTTTTGTTTAATTCAAGAGTGTATTTATTAAGCCCAATAAACCTTATATTTATATCTATCATAGTTTTTGTGTAACAAAATCGGGAATATTGGCTTTTTTTCGAGCGCCGGAACCGAAATGACCCCTTAAGTATACCGGGTGTTTCTCAAGGGTGGTTCCCCCCTATAACTTTTTTATTTTTTAAGATGGAAAAATGAAATTTGGCGTGTCGATTTATGACCTAAAAATGCATTAAACGATGCGTTCAATTGTTTCTGATGATTTCCGGTTTCACCAGAAATGACCTTAACCTTTGAATTTTAAATGAAACACCCTGTATATTTTTACCCATTTGATAGAAAATGATATCCAAATACAATGACACCCATATGTCAACTTTTGACATTTTTCTTTAAAATTATTTAATTTTTTAAAATTTAATCTAGAGTGCCATGACGTCGTTAAAACAAACAATTATGAGTTAACGAAGCGTGAAAAAATAGTTTTAATTATTTGACGTATTTTATGTCTTTTCCAGAAAGGTAAAAATATTTTTAAAAAAATATTTCTGGACATAACTCAATTTTTTCAAATGGAACGATGGTGGCTCGTTGGCATATTTGAAAAGAGCATTTTTTTGTGAATAATTTGATACCCCACACTTAATATTTTAAGTTAAATCAACACAAAAAAAGCAAAAAAATAGGCATAGTAGTTGTTGCTTATAATCTTATAAAATTAATAAAACATCCGGTCCCTGGCATTCGAAGAGAGTCATATGCATTTCGGCAATTTTGTCAGGTAGGCTTGGAAATAACCAAAACTGAGCATTTCTGAATGCGAATATAATGCATTTCGCAATGATTAGGTAGGGCTTAAAAACCTAAAACATTGTGCAAACCGCGTTAATGATGACTTATAATTAAGTGCGAGTTAGTTATTTAAAGTTATTGCTGTGTTTGTTAATAGAGCATTTTGATTTAAATACCTAGAAATATAATAATTAATAATAATAATATAATAATTATTATTCTTATAAGCAACAACTACTTTGCCTATATTTAAGCTTTTTAAGTGTTGATTTAACTTCAAATATCAAGTGTGGGATATCACATTATTCACAAAAACATGCTCTTTTCGAATATGCCAACGAGCCACCATCGTTCCATTTGAAAAAAATGAGTTATGTCTAGAAATAAAATTCTGGAATCTTTTTACCTTTCTGGAAAAGACAAAAATACGAAAGATAATTAAAACTATTTTTCCAAACCTCCTGAACTCAAAATTGGTTGTTTTAACGATGTCATGGCACTCTAGATTGAATTTTAAAAAATAAAATATTTTTAAACAAAAATGTCAAAATTTGACAAATGGGGTGTCATTGTATTTGGGATCTCATTTTCTATCGAATAGATAAAAAAAATTCAGGGTGTTCCATTTAAAATTCAAAAGTTGAGGTCGTTTCCGGTGAAACCGGAAATTATCAGAAACAATTGAATCTGTCATTCAATTTATTTTTAGGTCATATATCGACAAGCCTAATTTTATTTTTCCATCTTATCTTAAAAAATATAAAAGTTATATGGGGGAACCACCTTTGAGAAACACCCGGTATATCTAAGACGGTCTTCAAGAAGCGAAAATTTTATAGACCAATTATTTAAACATTTTGTTAATTAACAATAACCCTACTTATTGATCAATAAACTTTAAAACTTATTTTTAACAATAATTTATTCATTTAAGTGTATAGAATACACCAGTGGTCACCAACCCGTCGATCGCGAGCTACCAGTAGCTCGCAAAAGCAATTCTGGTAGCTCACGTTGTAAAAAATCTAAAGGTGTCACGAATCATACGAGTATCAGTATCATTGTGTTTATTTCGAGAAAATTCTCATAATAAACACTAGCAGCGGCAACACTGCGGTAAGGGATTTGCCGCTGACGTCACCATGCTAGAATTGGCTAGAACCGATCAGAGCGCTATTGTTCGAGAACGATCTGGGTTACTTCGAACGGGATATATATACAAACGCGCAGCGACATTGCGCACAGTTTAATACTGAACGAACAAACACGCAGCAATTTCGTTAGAGTTGACCTAAAAATTCAAAATATTATGGCAAGCAGTAGTAAGAAAGTAATGACATACCATTTCCATTCGAAATGGAAAGAACAATATTTCATTGCATAAGTTAAAGGTAAAAATGTATGTTTGTTATGTAATATCTCTGTCTCCGTTGCTAAAAAAGGAAATATTGAGAGACATCATAAAACTGTATATTCGAATTTTAAAAAATCTTTTTCATTAAATTCTGCCATTAGGAAGGAAAAACTGAATCAGTAAAAAAACCAGTTAATTGGACAACAGTCAATATTTTTAAAAACAGACGACAAAAATAAGGCTGTAACTTAAGCATCTTACCGTGTGTTCCAGATAATTGCACAAAAAAAGATACTTTATGAAGACGGAGAAATATTAAAACAGGCCTTTTTGAGAAGCTGCAGCTGCAGATTCCTTTTTTGCCAACTTTAGAAATAAGGACGACCGATGGTTGAGCAGAGGACGAATGCTGAAACGTCTCAATGATGTCCTGTCTGCGATAGTCCAGTTATTCAAACAGTGCAATGAACCGATTCCGGAATTGGAAAATTCAATCTGGCTTAGAGATTTTGATTTTCTTGTGGATATAACAAATAAAATTAATGAGCTTAACATGAAGCTTCAGGGGAGAGACATAGAACTAGCGGAAATGATTTCTGATATTAATGCATGTATCAAAAAACTTAAATTTTGGAAACAAAAGCTAAGAAACAGCGACACCAAGCTTTTTCCTATTCTTTCAGAAAAGATATCTCAAAATTTATTAAAACCCTATGACAGTAAATATCATATGGAAATAGTCTCTAACTTAAAGGAGAACTAGCGGTCGCAGGGATCCCTATTTTCAGTGTTCAATTAAAATTATAAATTATGAAGATAGAACTCTGGAAGTCTGCATTTTTTTATCTGAAATTTCCTTCTTTTGAGGGAGTTTTATTAAAATTTCTTAATTTTTAATAGTTCCGGAGTTATTACCCAAAGACAAAACGCCTTTTTTTTCAACTTAAGTTGTTAAGACCTTTTGCGATTTTTTGCTTGCTGAATATTTCCTCAAATACAATATTCTAGACATTATTTCAAATTCAATAAGCTATCGCTCATATTTTAAGATGCTTTATCACGAACTAACACCTTTTTAAACTCTTTGACTAGACAATAATACTGTTTTCTAAATACAAGATGTTAGACCGAGAAGTTTTTCTATTAGCAAGTAGCCCAATTGAATTGTCATTCAAAATAGGGCCCACGTAAGCATAAAATAGGCTATTTAGTTTTATTGATTTTATTGGCCTATTAGGGTGCTAATACAGTATTGCCCGAAATAAACAGTACTGAACTTGTAATCGTATTATATATTTAAAAAATACATATTATTGACACTTTATTATATGTTCTAAATGTGCACCTCCTCGTTCAAGACAGACTTCATAACGATGTTCTAAGTTTCTGGTCATGTTATTGAATAAGGGTTGTCTCAGAGCTGCGAAGAAGACTCTAACGGCATCCTTTAATTCATCGATGGTTTGTGGTGCCCGTTTGAAAACTGCATTTTTAGCCATGCCCCAAATGTATGCGTCTGGAGGTGGGAGGTCTGGAGAATGTGAAGGATAAGGGAAGTCAGTAAATCGTGAAATGAATTTGCTTGGAAAATGTTCTTGAAGAAATTGACGAATTGCGGCAGCAGTATGGCAAGTTGTCCCGTCCTGCTGAAAAAATTGGTTTCGAAATGCCAAGTTACGTGCACGACAGAATTGACGTAGATCAGGGATAAATCGTGTTAAAATGTGTCTGAACCTCTGTTGATTAAGTGTGACTTGCCTACCATTCTCTTCGATGAAGTACGGACCAATGATTCCGTGTCCGGACACAGCACACCAGACACTCACTTTTGCACTATGTAAAGGAACCTCTTGAACCTCATCGGGTCTGGCAAAGCCCAGAAATCGATTTGTGCGACGATTCACATAGCCTGACAAGTGAAAGTGTGCTTCGTCTGAAAACCAAACATTTTTCAAAATTCAGGATTTTCATACTGTAACGCGAGAATTCTGGCGCAATATTCCACTCTACTGCGATAATCCCGAGGATGTAGTTGTTGATGTACCTGAATCACATACGAAAATGCACCCAGTCCTTCAGGATTCTTTGAAAGGAAGTTCTTTTAAATCAAGTTGTAACGATGTCCTTGCCTGGCTGGCTTTCGGATTTTGTAAGATTTGCTCAAAACACGTTCATGGTTATTGTTGTTGTTAACTGTCCTGGGACGCCCCGAGTTTCCTTTTCGTTGGCACAATACACTACCCGTATTTCTGAACTTTTCAATAACCTTCAAAATTACAGCATTACTTGGAGAACGTTTATTAAACCGTTGTGTGAATTGATCAGACACGTATAGCAAACTTGCACCATTATGTCGGCCCATTCCGTATGAGCGAAAATAATGCTCTACCAGAAACACTTTCTCCTCTGTACTTAACACCATTTTTAACAATTAGGCCCTACTAATTACTTGTTTGAGGTTTACTTGACAGGTCTATACTAGCTAACTTGAGTGTGACAGCGCACGCATAAAAACACCGCCAACTTAGTTTCAGTACTGTTTATTTCGGGCAATACTGTAATAGTAATCTGTGGATTCCCACCAAAATTTTTGAGGGGAGAACTTTTGACAGTCCAAAAACAACAAATTTTTTGGACTTTTTTTAGTTTTTTCAATATATCTTGGAAACTAATAGTCGTATTGATTTTTTTATTTAATACTTTTTAAAGAGCATTAAATTTCCTACAATTCTCTCTAACTCTAATAGCAAGCGAGCTACAGCCCGTCAAAAATTGTCTATTTTCGCCAACATTGCAAAAAATCACCAAATCCTCCTATTAACTCCTTCATATTTCTTTATAAGTCGTCCAAAGTCTTATTAAAATCATAATATTGATTATGATTGAAAATGGTAACTTAAAAAGCCCTAGATTTGGTTTTTAAAGCGAAGTAATGAAGGAGGGAGGGGCGTAGGTAGGAGGAAGGGTTAACGCACAGTGTTACGATCTTATGGTATGACGGGACAAAAATCATATGTCTGATTATACCAAATGCAATTAAAAAAAAAATTGTTATCCATAGCTCGTCACTTATTTTTTCTAAGGGGTTTTTAAAGTTTTGGTGCCACGACTGGGGTATACAGTGTGTTCCTTAAATAACCAATAAATTCATTTAAAATTCGGTTGTTTTTTCTCGAAAAAACGCTTGGATCCGTCGATTTTTTATTTTGGTTGGGGTTTTTGGCATGAAAATTTCATGTATACAGTGTGGCCGAAATACAACAGAGCCTACTAATTTTTTTAAAATTGAAAAATAAAACATATTAATATAAGTAAATAAATTTAAATATAAAACTACTTAACATAAAAACCAATTCTTAAAATTAGCAATAGCTTGCAAAACAAAATAAATAGTCAAAAACGAATCATGAGTAAAATTTTAGGCTAATTATTCTGAATCAGTAGTTCTTCAATTAAATTTAAGTTACGAAAAATCTAAAGAAATAGGGTAATCCACAAAATTTTTAATATACTCAAACTTTTCTAACTGAAAATCGAATTTGGTAGTTTTCCTTAGATTTAAATTTTTTGAAGCTAGCTAAATGGGGATCGGATGTTAACAAATGCGTTCTAATTATATCAGTATTCGCAGATATTCTAGAGCATTTACAGGTATTATTTAATCGAATTTTTCGACATTCTTTATGTCTTGCTTCCACAGCATCCTCCAAAAGCTGACCAACTGGTAAGTCAAAAAATTCGATTATTTCACCCCAGTAAACTAATACCTTATGAACTGTACTGGGCATATGGTACCATAATACAATGATAAATATAATGTTCTTGTCTAATCTAATTTAAATTTATTTCAATTTCACAAACATTTTCAATTAATTCACAATTTACGCCTGTGATTTCTGCACTTATTTGTGGGTTATGGAGAAAACGCCTAGCAGTATTTCCATCATTTGTGGGGCCATACCCGGGCTTAGGTTTATCAATTATTAAACCCATTCTAGATTAAAATTCAGTTTGGATTCTTTTTTTGTTGTTTTCATTTTTTTTTATTTTCTTCGCCTTTGACTTGCCAACTTTTAATTTCTAATCGATATGATATGTGCAGCAGGCACTCAAAAAAATGTATTCAACAATGTAAACTTGACAAACCAATATATTTGAAATACTACATTTAAAACACTTTCATCAAATATGGTAAATAGCATTTCGTATGAGATTTTTACAGAATTACCTTCACAGATAAGCTCATAAAGTTTTAATGCCTTTATTGATGTGATTGATAATATGTTCCC
Source organism: Listronotus oregonensis (assembly GCA_019359885.1). Classification (NCBI taxonomy): domain Eukaryota; kingdom Metazoa; phylum Arthropoda; class Insecta; order Coleoptera; family Curculionidae; genus Listronotus; species Listronotus oregonensis. The sequence continues at coordinate 101,362 of JAHBCN010000550.1, read as the reverse complement.
CATTTCGAACTATGTCTTCATCTACTTTCATAAATACAAACTTTATTGGCTTTTTAAGTCAACCATTTTCAACCCAAATTTTAAATTTTTTATAATACTTTGGACGAGTTATAAAGAAATATAAAGGAGTTAATAGGAAGATTTGGCGATTTTTTGCAATGTTGGCAAAAATAGACAATTTTTGACGGGCTGTAGCTCGCTTAGACGAGACTTTAGTTATTGATAATTGTAGGAAATTTAATATTCTTAGAAAAAGTACGGAATAAAAAAATCGATAGGACTATTAGTTTTTGAGATATATCAAAAAACTGAAAAAAGTCCAAAAAATTCGTGGTTTTAGGGCCATCAAAAATTTTGGTGGGAAACCACAGATTACTGTTATTAGCACCCTAATAGACCAATTAAAACAATAAAACTAAATAGCCTATTTCATGCTTACTACAATGTACTATTTGATTGGGCTAAAGATAAGACAAAGGGAAAATAATACATAATTTATTAATACAAAAATAAATAATAAGAATTAACAATAAATTTGCAAGTCACCGGCTGGTTTATTGATTTTATAGATTGTTTAACTGATTGTAGATTTTAATTCTCAAACACATTTTTTAAAATTACTATTTGAAGGGCACGATTAACGTATATTTTTACGTGTGTAGGTATTGGTTTATATCTTAGGCCAAGTTCCGGCCTGACACAGGCAGTGTCTATTACGCGAAATGTTTCAGCGCGTTTTCCCCCTATTATAACCCTGTCTAATTCAAATAAGTATATTAATTACCTATGAAAAAATCGGAAAGTTAGTCTTAGAGCTGGGACGGATCCTCGTAAAGGAGTCGAATCACCAATACGAATCACAATTCCTTTGTTAGGAAAAATGGAATCTGATCCAAGGAATCCATTCTTATTATTATCAGAATTATCCTTATTTTATATACTTACAAATGAATGATACTACATAATCCAGATGATAAATCATCCGTCAAAGATTTTAGCACGGAGCCCGAGCCGAAATATAACTTTAGCCTAATTTTGAAGAGCTTTACTTTTACGGCCGAGTGATGCCGTTGTTAAATTAGAATGGATTAGAATTGTTCAAAAGTTAACACGGTTTAGAATGTTTGACAAAACGTCATTGTCAGTTTTATTCAATGATTTTAGTAGGCAACCTGTCAAAATCTGACATTTTGTTAAACATTCTAAACCGTTGTTAACGTCCAATTGCAATATTTAGCTAATTTAACAAGCGATCATCACTCGGCTGTTAGCCAAATTAGTTTTTGGTAAATATTTTTCAAATTTAAATATGTTATTTCTGAAATCAACATGAAACCTTAAACGGAACATTTTTTCGAATTGTATGCTAGATCTTTAGAAGGTTTTTAAAAGTGATTCTTGAGATAACCATAAGCAACTTATAAATGGGACATCTTGTAATTTTACCAAAAGTTTTACTTGTACCGTTAAATAATTTCTCTGCTTGTCCCATTTAAAAGTTTCTCAGGATTATCTCAATAATGTCATATTAAAAATTTACGAAGATTGAGCAATCAAAACTTTTAAGGTTAAATGCAAGTAAAATATATGCCCGTTTTTGGAAGGCTATAGTTATGAAAAAAAATGTTTCATTAAAATGTTGTTTCTCTGGATTTGAAAAACAACATATTTCGGTTTAAAATTACATGTTAGGTGTGTTTCCTTATTTAAAGATTTTAAAAGGTCGAAAATCAATGTGATGCTGATTAAGAATCTTGAATAAAAATTTGGAAATTTAAAAAATACGTGCCCTCTCTCAAACCACAAAAAGAGGTAAATAATAATATATAATAATTCTAAGAGCCAACTTTGCATTGCATTAAAAAAAGTAGAAATGATAAGTATTTCTAATTAATCAAAAACATCTTCAATTCATGCCCTTTCGAAGGGTATGCAATAACCACCATTTGCTTAAAAACTAGAAATAATGAAGTATTTCTAATTAGTCAAAAACATCTTCAATTCATGCCTTTTTGAACGATATGCAATACCACAATTTGCTTAAAAATAGCAAGAGTTAATTTGTCAACTTTATCAAGGTTGGAATTTTTTATGAAATTCTACTTTTGATAAAGTTGACAAATAACTTTTGCTTTATAAGCAATTTATGGTTATATAAAAGGGCATAAATTAAAGATGTTTTTGACTAATTAGAAATACTCAATCATTTCAATTTTTTTATGCAAAGCAAAGTTGGCTCTTAATTATTTTTTACTTCTTTTTGTGGTTTGAGGACCGTATTTTTCTTTGTAGCTGTTATGGGCTCCAATTATTAAATTTGTATGATTCTAGTACTATTTTAGATTAAAATAAAATTAAATAGGCGGTGTTCAGAAAATTGAAAAAACTTAAAATGGTACAAGAGTAAAGTGCATATATTTGAGAAGATATGGAAATAAGTTACTAGGAAAAGTTCTTTAAAATTAAAAGGTAGTCTCTTATACCAATTTTCGAAAAAATCGACTTTCTTTTATTTATTTATGATTAAATTTATTTTAATATCAATTTTAAATTTTTAATATCAAATTTTTTGCTGTTAAGTAAGCATTTAAAGCTGACGATACTGCGCCTAATGAATTATAAAAGCGAAGTGTCAATAAAGCTTGTCACTATCAACGCCTACTAGTACAATAATGAGTTGTTAATTTGGAATTAATTGATATTAAAATAATTTTCTTCACAAATTAATAAAAGTAGGCCGATTTTTTCGAAAATTAGTATAAGGAACTATCTTTTACTTTTAAAAACTTTTCCTAGTAACTTATTTCCATATCTTCTCAAATAAATGCACTTTACTCTTTAACCATTTAAAGTTTTTTCAATTTTCTGAATACCGAGTATAAAACTTGTTAAATGTTTCTATCCCAATCTTACTCTAAGAATTAGCAAAATTTTTTTCAAGAGTAGCAATTTTGATAAAATTAAAAATAAAGAAGTTTTTCCCTTTTCCGTGGACATACAAGTATGTATGAAAAGGTGTTGAATAGGAAAAACTTCTTTATTTTTAATGTTATCGAAAAAAGCTACTTGTAAAAAAAATTGTTGCTACTTCTTAAAGCCAGATTGGGATACAAATATTTAACATATTTTATACGCGATGTTCAGAAAATTGAAAAAACTTTAAATGGTTCAAGAGTAAAGTGCATTTATTTGGAAAGAAAAAGTCGTTCAAAAGTAGAAGGTAGTCTGTAATACCAATTTTCGAAAAAATCGGCCCACTTTTATTTATTTGTGATTTATATTATTAATTAACTAATTTCAAATTTTTGTACTAGTAGGCGTTGATAGTGACAAGCTTTATTGACACTTCGCTTTTATAATTCATTAGCCGCAGTATCGTCAGCTTTAAATGCTTACTTAACAGCAAAAAATTTAATAAAATTGATATTAAAAATTTTAATTTATATGAAAATAAATTTAATCACAAATAAAAGTAGGCCGATTTTTTCGAAAATTGGTACTAGAGACTACCTTTTAATTTTGAACAACTTTTCCTTGTAACTTATTTCCATATCATCTTAAATAAATGTACTTTACTCTTGTACCATTTTAAGTTTTTTCAATTTTCTGAACACCGCGTATAAAATATGTTAAATTTTTCTATCCCAATCTTACTCTAAGAAGTAGCAAGAGTAGCTTTTTTCGATAAAATTAAAAATAAAAAAGTTTTTCCTTTTCAACACCTTTTCCGTGGACATACTGTTATATATATATATATATATATATATATATATATATATATATATATATATATATATATATATATATATATATAATATATATATTATATTATATATTATTAACGCGTGGACAAATATACATACAATAAAAGTGCACCTTATAATAGAGATCCACCGTCACCACAATAACAAAAAATTTAGGGTCATTACAAGCTAAACAATGCCTCAAAAAATTTCTGGTGAAAAGAGCAAGATTTTAGAAATTTCCTAAGAACATACACTATTTCTTAATAACAAACGGACCTAGTAAACTTTCAAAAATCAATATCTTTTTAAAAAAAGGGTTAAAAAAATCAGTTTTTTTAAATTTTCTAATACTTTGATTTGTATTGCAACAGTTTTTAAAAAATATCGTAGGAACCGTATTCGAGATATTCCGAAATGAATGCATAGCTTTCATACATGACAGATATCGACATTGTTAATTATGCACAATTTGATTGTTAATATCTCGTTTCACAGACGATAATTTTTTTTTCAATTGGATAAAAGATACTTTTATTAACCCTAGATTTCAATTTTATTTAAATCTTAAGAAAAACCGTTTCACGAGTGAACTACCTTAATAATACTGTCGTTGTTTTCAATTTAAATCTGCGAGTATTTCTGCTCGCAGAAATGTTATCAAAAATGTGATCGTGTCAAACAGCCTTTACATTTGAGAGTCATTTAAATTTACCGGGTATTGACACAAACCGTAAGGTATGTATGTATTTTTTAATAGTTTCCTGATATTTAATTATAAAAATATTTGAAGAAAAACTATCACTTTTGAAGGCAATCGAGTTAAAATTACTTTGGTCTATGGTGGTCCCACAACTTAAAAATGGGTTTTTACTTTTTAACGAGTTTATAATTTTTATTTTATTGTACGTTAATATTTTAAACTGACCCGTTATCATGTTTTTATTGTTAAAGTTGTGGGGTATCATGTGTTTTGTACATGGTATTTGTAATTTCCATATAATATAGGCTACCGAAGAATCTTTTAAAGGTTAATCAGTCTACATAGAGACAAACCTCAAATCTCTTTCTTTACCCATTCAAGAGCAATCTGCTATATATCTTTTATTGAAGGTAGTTCACTTGTAAAACGGCTATTCTTAAGAATTAAATGAAATTGAAATATAGGATCAATAAAAGTGTCTTTTATCTAATAAAAAAAACAAATTTTTTTATTGTCTGTGAAACGAGATATTAACAATCAAATTGTGCATAATTAACATTGTCGGTATCTGTCATGTTTGAAAGCCATGCATTCATTTCGGAATTTCTCAAAAACGGTTCTTACGAAATTTGTTTAAAGCTAATGAAATTTAAATCAGAGTATTGAAAAATTTAAAAGAAAAAAGTTTTTTTTTGTTAATAAGATATTGATTTTTAAAAGTTTACGTAGGTTTGTTTGTCATTAAAAAATAGTGTACACTATTTTATTCTTTTTTTTTACCTAATCGCTCTTATTAAAAGTGTATTTTAGGACTAAGTGGGCCCAAAAAGTGTAAAATATTGTAAAATATTACTGAATAACGAGCAGATCCCATGTGTTGTGTACAGTCTACTACAAAAATAATATTTTTAAGCATTAAAACCCTCTAACTTTTGGTAAAGCTTATTCGATCTTATTTGTAACAGCGCTAAATTTGTGATCCATTCAAAATACTGCATCAGGAATTACACCAAAATGGGAAAAAAATATAATGATCCCTACTGGGATTGGTCCCGGCCCGTCCAACAATTAATTTTTGTTAACGAGAGATGGGCGAGTTTAGTGATGAGCGAGACTGGTCTTGGTCTTGCGGTCTTGGTCTTGCAGCAAGACCAAGACCGAGATCAAGATCAAGACCGCCTTTTTGCTTGCAAGACCAAGACCGGGGTATGCAAGACCAAGACCAAGACCGAGAGTGCAAGACTACGCAAGACCAAGACCGACCTGCAAGACTCTTGCACTTCTGCGACTTTTTTTTAAATATTATAATATTCAATCTTTATATTAAATATACAGAGGTATTTCATACAGACATGACAAAAAATCTGTTAAAAACTGCCAGAACAGGCGATTATTTAATGAGTAACATCACTAGATGACACTTACAGGGAGGATCAAAAATTTCCAAAATTCAGTTCCACACTGTAAGAAACGGCACCATTAGATTGCTTCTTAAAACTAAGATATAAATGTAAAAGAGATGGATTAATAAAAATATATTTTTTATGTCATATAGGAATACTTATTATACAAATGGATTTTAAATATCACTTCCGGTTTGGATGGAAAAGTCAAAACAACGCCAAAAGAATAATAATGATATCATTTTTGTTAAAACCAAAAATGATATTTAAAAATTATCTAACCATCTACGTTAACTATATGACAGTTTTACAATTTCCAGCATAATATACAGGGTCGTGATTTTTTAAATGGATTTTTTGCCATACATTTTTTATTTTAAATTAAAAGCTAAAAATAAGAAAGTTTTCTTAAGTGGCAATGGATTCTTCGGGAAATTCAGAAATAGAAAATAGTTTCACATATTTTGCCCTTTTTTTCTATAATTTGTGTATGTTCAGTTTCTCACCATCATAAACGGTTTCGGAGATATTGAGCTTTGTCACACTATTGAGCCACCTTGTATATGCCGAATGTTTATAAAGTATTTGTACCAAATATGTACAACAAATTTTTGACTAATTTACAGAGAAAAAGTTTATATATATTAAAAAGATTCCTCAATATTTTTTTTAAACCAATGTTTACATATTAGAATCATTTTTACGGAAATTTAACATCTGGTTGAAGTTTTTTTGAATGCTCACACAGTACATAGTTTTGTATTTGTTTTAATTTTATTCGCTTCTTTAAAGAAAATTAAAATAATTCTTATTACTAGAATGTTTCTATGTGTCACTTAATGTATAAAAGCAGGTTGTGTCTTAATTCAACTAAAAATGGGGCGCTATAAATAAATAAACCCCTACATTTAAAATATGCTTTTTAATCAAATAATTCAAATGTACGTGTAAGGTTAAAATCGGTATATTTTAAAATTTTAAGGCAAAAAATATAGTCTCTATCTTTATTTATTTTTAAGTATCAAAAAATATATTTTATTTAAGATTACTTAGTTTAAATTATTACTGCCAAAAAAAGCAAGACCAGCAAGACTCTTGCAGCAAGACCAAGACCAAGACCTTCCTTTGGCTTGCAAGACCAAGACCAAGACCGGGCTTGCAAGACCAAGACCAAGACCAAGACTAGCCCGGTCTTGGTCTTGGTCTTGCTTTGCTCATCACTAGGCGAGTTCGGCGCGGATGATATGAAATAGACGAAGATAAAAGATGTTCGTTCATCCCAATCTTGATTTGCCTTGTGGACCGGCCGGGCTTTACCTACTATAAGGCAATACTTTTGTCTACGATTGTTGCGACTGAACCACCTTAAAAAAAGTTTCGGCATAATTACAATTTAAAGCTCACGTCTGGCCCTTTAAATTAACCGTCAGACCAAAAGGCGGGCTCTGCTGAGTTCCAATATAAGTTTATTTTGCTTCGTTTGAGAAGCAGAAATTCGATCGTGTTCCTTTATTCCGATTTAAAGTAAATCGGTTTAATCTCACTTAAATATGCCACATAATAATTGTAAAGGGTAATTACACCGTTAATAACCATCCCAATTAACACAAAAAAACACAACAAAACGGCTTAAAGCTTTAAAGTCTGTTCATTTCGTTTGAAAAAATAAGACACCATAATCATGATAACCAACTATTAAAATCAATGCAAATTTGGATAAAATTCTTCATAGCATTTTGAAAAATTTTAAATTCATTTGAGTTTGATACATATAACAAAATATATCAATCAACTAATACTTTTTCAGTACGAACATATTGCTTGTTTTTCTAATAATTTATAGAATACTAGAAAAATGACTTACATTACAATTGTATAATAATTCATGACACACTACATGTGTGGTTGAGCTCAAGATTACCAGCTTGAACTCAATTGGAAAGAATTAAATCCCACCAAAAAGTTCCTATCCAAAAATCTCGGCCGTTTAAAGTACTGATATCTAAAATTAAGTGGATTTCACCAGCAAGTCCATACTTCAATATATTGTTACAAGAAATTACGACAATATATTTTACCAATATTTTGTAAGTGCGGTGCGTTGACGTAGCTGGGAATAATTTTTGGGGGGGAGGTTAGCCTTTTGTGTCAGGGGTATCGACTCTGCAAAATTGGGTAATCTTTGCGTGGTACTTCATACAGGGTGGCCCAACGAAAAGGTCGCACCCCTATTTGTGACTCCTGGTATATTTTGGAAAAAACGCTCGGACACGTCAATTTTGATTTCTATGGGGAAGCCTTTTTATCTATAGCCGTACAATACAGGGTGGTCCAAAAATAATTGCATTACACTTAAGATTTTTAAATTGAAACCCCAATTTTTAAAAATTTTGGATTCTCCATGACGTTTTTAGTAACTTTTGTTAATAAAGTTTATACCTATCTTTAATCGTTGTAAAGTTATTTAAGTTTATATTTAAATTTGACCAACTTAACTCAATACTGATAATAATCGATTGCACGGCTAAAAATAATAATCATGGATACCATCAAGAACATCTAGCATCAGTGTCATCGTATGTCATAGGAAAACTTTGTCTTTGATTTCAAATTGTAAATTTACCTAGTTCTGATAAATATTAAACAATAATTTATTCAGTTCAAGAAAGGGTAAAAATAATAATACTCTTTTATCAAAATGGGGGCATTACAAAAGCTACTGCCCGGTTTTTTAATGCATTACATTCAGACAAAAATATTAACGATGAGTATGTGGCCAATTAATGAGAAAATTTGAAAAAACTGGATCTTTATCCAATATTCGCCGTAATCGCCATTAAAAAATCGACCAGTTACAAATGAAGTCGCAGAATTATCAGTGTTGGAACACGTAGCACTTGACAACACCCAAGGCACTGGTGGACTGGCTACTTCTTCAGGATTTACACGTTTAACAGCACAGAGAATTTTGAAAGACAATTAATTTCACCCGTATAAGATAAAACTTGTTCATGAGCTTGATGAAGACGATTGTGTCCCAACTTTTAATCAACAATGCAAATATGTTATTTAATATTTGTTTCTCGGATGAGTGTACGGTCTATTTACATGGTGCTGTAAATAGAAATAATTGTCGATATTGGAGTGATTCAAATCCACATCTGTTTCGAGAGGTACAACCGCAATCTCCTGAAAAAATAAATGTGTGGGCCGGCATTTTCGTAAATCATATTGTAGGACCTTCCTTTATTCCTAGAAACTTGACGGGCAAGACGTACTTGGACATGTTAGAAAATACAATAGAGCCACGAATTACCGAAATAATAGAAAATAACGTTAATTCTAATGAAAATGATATTCATTTCCAACAAGATGGTGCACCATCGCACTACGTGGCTTTAGTACGATAGTTTTTGGACACGCATTTCCCGAATCAATGGATCGGCAGACGAGGCCCCATTGAGTGATCGCCGAGATCTCCGGACTTAAGTTCTTTAGATTACGTTCTTTGGGGGTATTTGAAAAGTAAAGATTTTTAGTACAAAGTTACATTCTATTTAAGATCTTCGGGAGCGGATTACGGCTCAACGTAGAAAAATAATTTCATACATGCTTGAAAATGTGAGAAATAGATATGAACAAAATATTTATTGCTCCATGGAGGTAAATGGACAACACTTTCAGCATTTATTACCACCTACTTTATAGAAAATTAATTTTTACTTTACCTTTAATTTGCGTATGACTGTAGGTTGCTTTTTTTTAATTCTAGGAGGGTTGCTTTTAATTTTAAAGTCTTGTTACTATGAAACCTAATTGATTATTATTTTTACGATATATTTCCTTATTATCACTTTTTTTGGAATTTTATTATAGTCGTAAATAGCTTTACAACGATTGAAGATAGGTATAAACTTTATTAACAAAAGTTATAAACTTTTCGGAGAATTCAAAAAAAAAAAGGTTTCCATTTAAAAATCTAAAGTACAACGCAATATCTTCTTTTTGGACCACCCTTGTATTGTCCCCCTAAAAATCAAACTTGACGTGTCCGAGGATTTTTTTCAAAATATACCAGGAGAGTCACAAATAGGGATGCAAGCTTTTCGTTGGGTTACCCTGTATAATATTAAAAGATACTGCAACTCAGATTGTAAAACCTCGATCCTTACGCTGCAACCTACGATACTCTTAAACTAAAACTGAACATCGCTGCCCGCACGCGTTTGTACTTAATGTTTTGTTTTCCGCCTCAAGACCTAGCATTACCAAAATTATTCACTATAGTAGTAGCACAGATTTCCTAATATTATAATATTAAGAAATCTGTGGTAGTACTTCTTTTTATTTATAGTTTTTTTCTTTTGTGAAAATTTCGGGGGGGTTCTGACCCCCTGACCCCCCACTGGCTACGGCCTTGAGTGGTAACAATATTCTAGATTACTACCCACCAACAATGTCAATTTTCAACGTTAATAACACAGCTCCACAAATAAAAAGTTAAAGGTCTAAAGACTTGACCATAATATCTTGATGTTTTTGGGGTTGCTGAATTGGAATTCGGGGCCAGTTTAACCTCATCAGATCAGGCTTATAGGCATTTCTAGGTCAAATTTGCAAATTAATTGCAACTAGATTTAAAGAGTGTATACTTATGTTTAAGAGGTCGTTGAATCCGAATCCGTCGTCAGTTTGACCCCATCGTGTTATGGTAAAAGGATATTTTAAGGTCAAATCTGCAAAATTATAATTTTACATATTTAACCACGGATTCGTATTCAGCAACCTCAAAAACATAAAGATACCATTGGCAAGTCCCTCGGACCTTCAATTTTCTTTATTTGAACGTGTAATTCTGCAGATTTGACCTTGAAATGCTCTTAACCCTTACCTGACTTACAATTAAACTGACTCCGGATTTGGATTCAGGGACCCCCAAAAACATATAGATACCTTGATCAAGTATTTTGGATCTTCAACTTTTTTTTGTGAGGCTGTGTAATAAATAAAAAATATATATTTTTTTACAATAATAAAAGCAGAAAACACAAAAATAACATTAGTAGTTCATAAATTCATAAACAAAATATCAGGACAAAGCAACGGCAAAAAAACAATAACTTTTAAATGTTTGATCAGCGGTTGGCAAAACCAGTTTGACATAAAATGTCACTAAATTTCACGGAAATTGCACCAATAAATTAGAACAAATTAAATATTGTTAAAAACATTATTGTTTTACAAAATATTTCAATTTCAAATGTACAAAATAAGAAGACTGAGTTTAACAATTCTCAATTTTATTTTAGAAGGTTTACAAAAAGTTAAAAAAAACCTATAAACAATACGCGATTTTTGTTGTATTTCATTTTAATCAGTGACGGCTGCAGGATTTCTAAAAATTTTTACCTAAAAAGTAAGACATGGGACTTACGTTCACACACACTTTAGTAAAAAATATTTTCATTATGGGATTTTCAAAAAAAAGTTTTCTTTTGCCAGACCAAAATCTTAAGTTTTAAAAGCGATACTCTGCCTGTATTTTTTTCTTAAATTGGATCCATTTTTTTTGTCAAATCCCAAATTTCGTAAAAATATCTATATTTTTTTTATTGATACTTTTTAATTAGAAAATAATTTTTCAGTGACTAGTTCCCTAGAGTATTTTACACTGGCAAAATATCGTAGCAACGGCCTGTTTTCTACTAGCAAAACTCCTGCCCGCACTTACCTGGACAAATCCAAAATTATGGTTTCTTAGCGACAACATTTTTTTAGATTAAAGAATAAAACTACTTTCAGTCTGACAAGTCTGACAATAAACACTGTGTTTTTAGCTAAAATTTGTCTCGATTTCTCGTGAAATTGTCTTGTCAAATATCATTCGAGAAAAAAAAATTCTAAACAAAATATTTCCCTTGTTTAAGTCAAGTTTTTTGCTTTTATGGAAATTTCGTTGATGACATTTTTTACAAAACCACTCGCCTGACGGCTCGTGATTTTGTTGTAAATGTCATTCACGAAATTACCAAACAACAAACTTTCATACAATCGAAATATTTTCCCGATTTTTTTCTCTTATAGTCTAGTCGAGAAGTGTGTTAGGAAAATATAAGCGTTAGATCATTCGACGCGGAATGCAAATCTGAGAAGGGCGTTTCAAAGATTTTTCTGCCAATAAAAATTGCAATTGTTATTAACAAAGACCGAAAAAAAAGTCATTTCGATTTTTGATGATAAATCAAAAACCATAAGAAATAGCGGAAATTGCAAAAAAGATCCTCGATGAAGAGAAAGTTTCCAATAAAAAAGTTCCAACTCTCGGAGTTTCATCTCTATTATTTATAATTTTAATTTAACGCTTTTATTGCGTGCTCGGCGTCAAAACCAAGGAGTACGTCACCCTAAATATTTTATTTAGGGTATTAAATATTAATTATGGTGTATTCAGAAAACTTTAAAGAATTTATTCCGGTTGAAAATGTAACTTAAAGTTAATTTTTCAACTGGTTAGACAACAAAATTGTTTCGAACTTTCGTCTTTATTCTACATAAAAAAAATGTTTAAATAATTTTCGTATAAATTTTCGCGTCGTGGAGCCCTTCTTATATACATATCTAACAAGATCACGCATAAAAGTTTAAAAATTTTGAATGCTCTGTTTTATAACTTTCACAAAAAACGAAAAATCAGAGTAATATAGTCAAAGTTAAAAAATTATTATAAACAAGCATTAAAATGTTTTAAACTTTTATGGCGTGATCTTGTTAGGTATGTATATAAGAAGGGCCCCACGACGCTAAAAGTTTGTACGAAATTATGTAAACATTTTCAGCGTTAAATTAAAATTATAAATAATGGAGATAGAACTTGACTTTCTTTCGGAAATTTTTTCCTCTTTAAGGTTTTTTTTTGCAATATCTCTTATGGTTTTTGAATTATCATCAAAAATCGAAATGGCTTTGTTTTCGTTTTTTGTTGATAAAAATTGCAATTTTGGCAGAAAAAATCCTCAAATCGCCTTTGTTAGATTTGCATTTCGCGTCGAATAGGCTATCGCTCATATTTTTCGAAGCCTTCTAACTATTTTTCACAGGAAACACAATTTTTGACTAAATTATTATGATCTTATATACGAAAAAAAATTAACTGACTATGACATGAATATAAAATGACATAAATAATATTGCGAAATTTGGGATTTGAAGATAAAATTTGATTAAATTAACGAAAAAAAAACATTCGCTTTTGAGAATTTGATTTTCCTTCTTAAAGCTTCAAAATAAAAAAAAAATGCAAAATCCAAAATGAAAATTTCCTTTACCGATATGTTCCCCTTGAGGAACTTTTTAGATAAAAAATTTTAAAATCCTAATGCCGCCACTGTATAAACAATAAGCGATTTTTGTTATATGTCATTTGGTGGTACTACTTACAGATAAAGACAGGGTGGCGACAAGCAGAACGAAGAGCAATGCAGGGGCGGCTGTGGCATTCATCTCGGGCAAGGCTGTCACATCGTCGCGCGCGCTCCTTTCGACTCGTCCGCACCCCAGCAAGACTACTAAGACACTGGTACCGAACAACACCGTGCTGCTGCTGCGGAAGAACTAGTGGTTCCGGGAGCCCGGAGCTGAAACGAGACTTCAGATGAATGTTATTTTGGTACCACTTTGATGGCGCTTGTGTGTTTATAAATTGAGGCATATTTACTTTTAGGTTTTTTTTATTTTTTTGTATCTCTATGTTACTTGTAGACAAGAAAACGAACCATTTTGTCTAGCAATTTTTTCAAAATGCATAAAATGACTTAAAATTTTGACAGTAGGTAGTTCCCTAGTCCAAGGATCAACATCTATATCATGCCGAAGGGCGCCTTTACCTTGGGGGTGGTTGCAAACCATATCGGGCCTAAATTTTTTTTATATTTTGACCACGGAAATCGATAGAAAAATGATTTCTAAGCAAAAATTGTTATTTGCATTTTTTTGTAAAATGCATACTTTTCGAATTATTCGCGATGGAAAGTCGGAGTTTTTTGTCGATAAAATCAACGTTTTTAATCAGTTTTTTGCAAATAACTCGATAAGTATGCATTTTATCAAAAAACTAAAAATAAAAATTTGCTTCCAAAAAAACAAAAAAAATGGTTACTTAGAAATAACTTTTTTGAAAGATCTTTCTTTAAAAAAAAGTTATGAATCATAAAAATTAAGTGAGTTATGATTAAACTAAGGTTAGCCCAATTTTTTTTTAGTGCAAAAATCTTCGAAAACAACCCCTTTTTACCACCTTGATTAAAATGAATCCTAGCCCTTTTTCAATTATGTTAATCTCTGTATCATAAAAACATGTTTAAATTTTAACCGATTTAAATTACTTAATTTTGAAAAGAATTAGTGAAAATCAAATTTCAAATTTTATATAAAAAATGCCTTATAGCTCTTTATAAACCAACAAAATGTTTTTTAAAGAACTTTTTACAAAAAATGAAAAAGGTATGCTTAAAAAAATTTTCTTTAAGACAATAATAATTTAAATTCAAATATTTTTTGTAAATATCTTTATAATTTAATACATTTCTTAATGTAATGGTACGTATGTTATTTATTTTATCCGTTAAATATAATTTTTCTCATTAATCCCTAATAGGGGTTGTCAAGTTTTACTTAATTTAAGCTTTAATATGAAAGTAAAGTAAGTTTTGAAGTTTTGTAATAGGTAGTTTTCCCAAAAAAAAAAAAGCGCTATGTAATGCACACTTTAAAGGTGATTTTTTTTTTTTTTTTTTTTTTTTTTTTTTTTTTTTTTTTTTTTTTTTTTTTTTTTTTTTTTTTTTTTTTTTTTTTTTTTTTTTTTTTTTTTTTTTTTTTTTTTTTTTTTTTTTTTTTTTTTTTTTTTTTTTTTTTTTTTTTTTTTTTTTTTTTTTTTTTTTTTTTTTTTTTTTTTTTTTTTTTTTTTTTTTTTTTTTTTTTTTTTTTTTTTTTTTAAATTTTTTTGTAATGGTACGTATGTTATTTATTTTATCCGTTAAATAAAATTTTTTTAAAAAAAATTTTTTAATTTTTTTTAATTAAATAAAGAAATTTTTTGAAGGTTTTTAATTGGGGGTATTTTTTTCCCCCATAAAAAAAAAAAAAAGCGTTCATCGGCGTAATGCACACTTTAAAGGTGAGTCGAACTTAATTCCAGTTTTTATGCGAGTCGATGCATTTAAAAAAAAAATGTAAGGGATGGATTTTTGGGATAAATAAATTACACAATTAAATTACTAATACTTTTGAGCAGTCACATTTTTTAATTACAACTCTGAAACAATAAAACATGTTAATTTTCCTAGGGCAAACAATTTTTTTATTAAATCATAATAAGGGTTGATTTTCAAGGGTTGAAATACATTAAATATTGTTTTATAGAAAAAAATACTTTTTTTTTCAACTTAGGAGGGTAAGCCTAAGCTTAATAACAAATTTCATGCAAAACACTGTGATAATATAATAATTTTTTGGGATTTTTTTTAATTAAATCATAATAGAGGTTGATTTTTAAGGGATGAAATATTTTAAATGATGTTTCAAAGAAACAAAATACCACTTTTTCAACTTAGTTGAGTCAAATTTTACTCAACTTAAGCTTTCATGTATAGTTTTATAGGTTTTAGCAACAAAGGGTAGTTTTCACCCCATCGGCATGATAAAGATTTTGAAGAGGAGGGTAAGTTAAGCTTAATCCCAAATTTTCATGCAAATCTATGCATTTTGAAAAAATTGCCAGGTTTTGCACTTTTTTCAGCTTTGTTTCCTGGACTATTAAGAATCTGGCTAGATTTAAAACAAAAGAAATACGACATAAAATTAACATGTTAATTATGAGACTTTTTATTTCGTTGTTTGTTTTTTTTAAATGATCTCTTTTTTTATGCGTTTTACGAAAAAGGATTTAGTATTCTTATTTAGTTACAACATAATGAATTTAATTTATATGAAATTTTTGCTATTTGAATTAAAATAAATAGATAATAACAAATACCTGAAGTTAAATCAGTATTATTCACAATGGCGTATATTGGCTATATAACGTGGAGAGGGGGCCCAAATGTTTAAAAATTCAATTAAATACCGTATGTAAAGAATAAAATTTTCTTTTAAAATAATTTAATGATTTTAAAAAGTGTGTATGGTAGGGCTGCCCCTTTTATGGTTAGTTCTTGTTAGTCCACTAGTTAACACCAACCCCCCAGGAAGATTTTATTAAACTGAGCGAATCCAACGACAGCTTAGGCCCTTTAAAAGCCCTCGTTAAAGAAATAAAATATGAATGTATTGTACAGGATTTCTAATTTTCGTGATATAGGCTTCATATACTCTTTTTGGGTCAAGCTTAAAATGGTTAAAACAAAATTTAAAAATATTTACTTGCTTAAGAGATACGGTTGGAACAATGGAAAATTGTCAATTTTAGAATAACACTATATTTTTTTAGTTAAGAGAGATACAGAAAAATATTTCATTCAAAAAGTTCTTTATTATTATTGTTAAATAATCTGCCGTTTTTCGAATAAGTATACGAGATCAGGTAAAAAAAGTCCTAACGGACCTAACATTAGATCGTGGTGGCCACCTTATAGGTCCATGTGTTCCTATTAGACCAGGAAAATGACGTTAAAATAAATCGATTTTGCCAGACAACACGGATCGGGATGCGGTTTTCGACATCTTACTCGAAAAAGTACCAGGAATTCATTGTACATATAAGAGGCAGCTGGTCGACCCAAAGTGCATTTCGGGTGGATACAGTACATCCCCGAGATTGCGTAATTCTTTTAAAAATATACAAAGTCGATAAAATAATGTAAAATAGCGTAGAAATTACTTCCCGGGGTTTTCGAAGGCGCTGATTTCGAATTTGACCTCGAAACACTCCTACGCTACCCAGGGGTGGCTTCGCGGGGGTGAATTTTGGCCAAAATTATCTCTTAACGATAGATCGCGAGAATCCGGGTCAAAGGTACTACTTGAGGGGTTTTTGGGGGCGCTGATTCGGAATCCGCCGTTGGGATAACCCTACGACCGACAGGGGTGGCTCTGCGGGGGTAAATATTGGCCAAAATTGCGAATCTAGAAAAAGCAAAAGAAATATATTTTTAAACACGTTAAAAAACAAGATTTTTTGACAAAAATCAAGGAACGACGCAAAGAGGATTCCACGTGCATGAACTTCGTCGACAGTGCCCCGGTGCCAGGCTTTCTTCCGGCTTTTGGCGTCTAATATCAAAAATCTTTTCTTTTAATCGGTTACGTGAATTTCTGCTTTCGACCAGTATCGAAGGTTTCTGGTATTAATTAAAATCCTCGAGCAAGTAACACAAACAAAAAAATTCGTTAGGTGTTTTACTAAAGTGTTCGGATATATGACGTACATATGCGATAATATTGTTTTCGCGATTTGCGTGTTTAAAAAAAAACCATTTCTTCTGGGGATCATGCTTCTTTTAGATTTACAATGTTGGCCAAAATTTACCCCTGCACAGCCAATCCCGTCGGTCATAGGGTTGTTCCAACGACGGATTCCGAATCAGCGCTCCCAAAAACCCCCAAGAAGTATCTTTGACCCGGATTCTCGAGACCCACGTTAAGGGGTAATTTTGTCCAAAATTCACCCCCATAGAGTCATTTCCGAGTAACATGGGAGTGTTTAGAGGTCAGATTTGGAATCATTGCCCCCGAAGACCTCCGGGGAGTAACTCAGATTCCAGCGACCTATCGTTAAAGGGTGATTTAGGCTAAAATTCACCCCTTTTGAGCCACCCCCTTGCATCGTAGGGGTGTTTTGAGGTCAGATTCAAAATTAGCGCGGTTAAAAACCCCCTCGAGGAGTAACCCTGGTCCGGATTCTCGCGTCCTTTCATGCAGCATTCAGCACCTCCTGGCATCGTGGGGGGTGTCAAGTTCAGATTCAAAATTAGCGCCCTCTAAAACCTTCGGGAAGTAATTTTTACGTTATTTTACATTATTTTACCGACTTTGTATATTTTTGAAAAAACTATGTAATTTCGGGGATGCACTTTATGCCCCCGAGATGCACTTTGAGTCGACCAGCTCCCTCTCAGATGTACTGTTTCCTTGTCTATATTCAACGGTTCGGTATCATTCAATACCTATAAAAAGTGCTAAACGCGCCTAAAGGAGTTTTCACTTTAATGAAATTTGAGCTATTACTTTTTAAAGCTATTACAAGATATACCATTTTTATACCTAAGTATGGGCCTTGACAAATTCTTACACCCTTATGTCTTTATTTTCCTTGTTTTGGTTATTATACGCTTTTAATCTTAGCTTCGTAAAAGAGCCGTATGTTGATCTCATAGAAAATTAATATTATCCACGATATGTTATATTAGAAAAAAATTGTTATGCTATCTCTCAAAATTAAAATTTAAAAGATTTTTCATTTAAAAAAATGAGATATCTTTTTTTATCTTACCCCGTATACTTATTTTATAAACATACTATTTAACAATCATTATAAAGAAACTTTTGTGTAAAACATTTTTCTTAATTTTTTTTAACCAAGAAAATATGGGATTATTCTGAAATTGAATTTTTTTTTATTATTCCTCGTATCTCTTAATAACTATTACGGATTACCCAATAAAAGTGTCGAAAATGGGACACCCTGTACAACACACACGAACATAATCTTTGCCTTTTGGTTAAATGCATTTTTTTGCCAATAAAGACTTGTTAATTTATTTATTTATTTATATACATAAATTTTAACATAACAAACAGGAACAAATAGTCCATTTAAAACGCGGGTCCTGGGTGCCAACTTCGCTGCAAGTGTGAAGTACCTTCAGGATACGTTTTTTGGGTCGCTGATTCCGAATTTCGGGGTCCCGCAGCTGAAAATTCTGGCATCACCCCTAAAAATGCAAAAAACATCCTTTTTATTTTTTTTAACGAAAATCTTATAAAAACTTATGAAAATGCTCTTTAGGCACCTAATAAATACTCCTAAGGTACGTTTTTGGGTCACTTATTACGAATTTGGGGGTCCCGAACCACTCGAGTTTTTGGAACACCTTTAAAAGGCCAAAAAACACCCTTTTTAGAGGTTGTTAAGAATAATCTTTTGAAAATTTATAGAAATTATTTAATATTGATACAAATTTGTATTTTTTATGAAATTATATTAATTAAAGCCCAAATTAAATTTTATGATAATTTATTGGGCGTGAAACGACCCCCAATCATCCCTAAAATATCAAACAAATTAAAAAAAATTTAAACAAAAAAATGTAATACTTTTCCTGAAAATTTGGATAAGTACCCATTTCACGACCAAAAAAAAAAAATTTCCCTCCCCTAAAGGATTATAAGTACCTCTCGCACCTCTTTTGGAGGCTTAGAAAAAATCCGATTTAAATTAAAAGCAAAGCAATGACTTTAAATTAATTTCTTTTGGATTTTTCTTTATTATACCAAAAAATTTGCTTACAAGAAAGTATTACTAGATGTTTTCACCCTTTTGACGAAAAAAACTACCCCTAAAACATGATAAAATAAAAAGTGCACAAAAAAATTTAATTTTTTACATTTTGCCTTAGATTTTAAATAAAAATCCATTTTTCGATTTTAAAAAAAATTTCATCCCATTAACAACTAAAATAAATCCGTAAATCTCTCTTGGAGCTTAAAAAAATGTCTAATTTAATGTAAAAAACAATTTTTACAATATTACTTTTGCATTTTTTTACTTTTGACTTTATTTTTAGAATAAAAAGCCATTAAAAATTAAAAAAGGGGTGCAAGGGGTACTTATAATCCCTTGGGAAAGAATGTTTTTTTGGTCGTAAAATGGCTATTTATTTAAAATTTAAGGCAAATAGCAAAACATTTTTTTGTCTTTTTCTTTTAATTGTACGATATTTAAGGGATGATTGAGGGTTACTTTACCCCCCATAAATTACTCAAAAATTTAATTTAGGCTTAAATTAATATAATGTCATAAAAAATACAAATTTTTATCGATAGTAAATAATTTTTATAAATTTTTTATAAGATTATTCTTAAAAAACCCCTTAACACGGTGCTCCCTTTTAGGGGTGACGCTGGGGTTAAAGGGTTTTGGATACCTGATATTCAGAATCAGCAACCCAAACAACGTACCCTGGGACCCTAATTTCTAGGTGCCTAAAGAGCATTTTCAAGTTTTTTAAAAGATATTTTTAAAAATACCCTTTAAAAGGTGTTTTTTGTATTTTTAGGGATAATGTCAGAATTTCCGAGCTGCGGGACTCCGAAATTCGGAATCAGAGATCCAAAAAACGTACCCTGTAGGTAGTCTCTACTTGCAGCGAAATTGGGCACCCAGGACCCGCGTTGAAATGGACTAAAAACAATTCTATTATGGTCTATGAGTAAACTATTTAGATCCGTGGCCAAAACACATAGTATGTAAGGCCAAACAGCCCAGATTAAAAATTTATTATGGTCTTGGCGTAAATCGGTAAAAGTATTACGAAATCTTAAAACTCTCTCAATATTTGGTGTTTAGTTTTGTACAAAAATATTACTCACATTTACGTAATAACGAACGAGGGGTGATATCAGATTGTTACCTTTTTTTGTGATGATACCTACGAACACAGACAACAAAAAAACCTACGAATAACAAATAACAGCAGTCATTTTAAATAGAACCTTTGTGGTGTGAGGATGGAAATAGTTTGTCCGTAAAAATAATGGTCAATTGTAGTGATAGTGTGATAAAGTGATAGTGATATAGGAGTACAAGAAGGCTTTAGAGGTACCTTCACATATTTTGTATTTTAATTAAAATAATTAGCCGTTTTTTGTTTTTTTTTGCTTAAATAATTTTTTTTAAGCCGGATCTATTTACCTTTTGAAATTTCTTAACGTTTTCTCTAGTATCTTTTGCCATTTTTAAATTTTTATCAGTGCTCTAGGTATCTTTTTAAAAAGAAAGTTAATATTATTTGGCTTCTTTTTGGAGCTTTTCCATTTTTTTTAATTATTAATATTTTTAAATATTTTTTTAAACGGATCTGTTGATGCAACCTTTTAAAATTTTGGTTATTAAATTATTTTTAAGGTATTTGTAAATAATTTATTAAAAAAAAAAATAATCATTTTTAAATACTAAAGTATACTATACTATATACTATATACTATAGTAATACTCTAGACAATAGTATTTTAAAATAAAAGAAGTTTTAAAAGATAATTTTTACAAAAGACAATTTAATAATTTTCTCTTGTAGACTTATATGATGTTGCTCTTACAAGGTTAGTCAACAATTTTCTTTACTTTAAACTTGTTTTCATGTATTTTTTTTACAGAATTTAAAGAGGTGCAACCCTGAATTACGTAATTTACGTCGGTTCCAAGGGGGAAAGCGGCCAAAAAATTTTTAATTAAACATTCTATAAATTAAATCTTTTTTTAATATTTTATTTTGGCTTCGGGGAACTTTAACGTCATTTTTATACATTTTTTTTTCACTTATTCGTTGCACCATAATAAAGCACATACGGCCGAGTGATGATCGCGTTGTTAAATTTAGCAATGGACTTAGCAATTGTTAAAAGTTAACAACGGTTTAGAATGTTTAACAAAACGTCATTGTCAGTGTTATTCAATGATTTTAGTAGGCAACCTATCAAAATTTGACATTTTGTTAAACATTCTAAACCGTTGTTTACTTTTAACAATTGCTAAGTCCATTGCTAAATTTAACAACGCGATCATCACTCAGCGGGTAGGGTCTAAAAAAATTATTTGGTAAAATTTTACTTTACGGACACCACGCCGATTTTTATAAAATTTTGCATCCGGGGTTTTTGGGGGGATCGAATCTGAAATAGTTTAACCTCGTTTTAAGTATGAGGCCTCAAGTAAACTAACTCAAAATTCTCCTTCTTGAAACTGTTCCAACAAATGGGAACATAGACTGATTAGGACAAAAAAAAATACACTAAAAAATTTACAAAAAATTTAAATACCATTTTTTTAATATAGGTTTCGGCAAAACCCATTTGGGGATTTTTTGGCTTTTTTTGTAAATTATTTACTACTACATCCCTACGACGCACGTTCCGATTTGCCCATCTCTACTATGCCCTTATCGACACCCGCATACATTTTAATTTTGCTCTTGTTGTTATAAATAAATTTACAACATATTTTTTTTGAACTGTCCGGATTTTTGGACTCATGTGTCCTGGATTTGAAAAAGACCATATGGAAACCCTATGTATAACTGGTTGCCTAATTCATACTTAAGTTGTAAAGATATAAAAAGCTGGATTTATTTAAGGTGTTTTTTAATAAAAATAAGCAATAAACTTTTGTAAATTTTAGTGTATTCGTTTGATATATAAGTGCCCAATCAGTGTATGTTCCATTTTGATGATAATCAGTTTCAAGAAGGAGGAATTTTAGAAAGAGGTTACTCTACTTGGAGGCATCATAACTCAAAAAACCAGGGGTTGCCGGAAAAAAGTATTTTAGATTTGTGATCAGCGCCCCAAAAAATCCCCGTATGCAAAAATTCATGAAAATCGGCGTGGTGTCCGTAAAGTAAATTTTTACCCTAACAAGAAAAAAAGTAAGAAAGAATAAATTAGAAAGAGATGATACGATGCCTTTTTGTTGACGTTTCCCTCCTTGAATAAGGAATGTTGCCAGATGTTTTCTAATAATTTGTTATTATTAAAGGATGTTTTTTTTTTCATTTACCAGAAATGAAGTTTTTTTATTGAAAGAACTAATCAGACTAACAAACAACCACTTCCAAACTATTACTCTGGTTAGTTCCTGGTTATGTTTTATAGCCAAAAATAGGATAGACCCCTTTTTCAGATAATTACGTTATTAACTTTTTTTACGATCAATTTTTGCAGTTGCGAGGCGGAGCAGCCGAGCAGCCGAGCGAATGCAAAATATATTTTTCGCAGAATTTAAAGAGGTTCAACCCTGAATTACGTAATTTAGGGCGTTTCAAAAGGGGAAAGCCGCCAAAAATAACTACATCCTTTTTTAATATTTTATTTTTCCTAATTAAAGTCACTTTTATCCCCTTTTACCCCAAGATACCATGTATAAAAAAGTAAATGGGGCAAAATTTATATTTTTTTGATTAAAATATATTCTTAGTTTACTACAGGGTCATCCACCAATAGTCCAGGAAAAGAAACTATTTTGCCTCGCAATTTTTTCAAAATGCAATTCAAGGATCAAAATCTGTATGATGCCAAAGGGCGCCTTCACTTTGAGAGTGGTTGCCAAACCATTTTGGGGGTGGATTTTTTTTATATTTTGACCAGATTTTTAATAAAAATGACATTTTTTTGAAAATAACTCAAAAACTAAGGGAGATCCGTAAAAATTACTAAGGAGTCAAATTGTAGCTTTTTGAATCACAAATATTTTGCTTTTTACTGTATTACAGAAATTAAGTGAGATGTAAACGTTTAAAACGTGTGTGTATAGAGGAGCACTACCTTCTTTTAGCCCTTTAAACTCACCCCTTTAAAAAATTAAGGGTTTTAAACAATTATAATATATAGGACCCTATAGCTCTTGGAAAAAAAAACAACAAAATGGGTTTTAAAAGAACTTTTTATCACAAACACTGAAGAAGTTACGCTTAAAAAACTAATTTTTAGAGCATTCTAAAAAGCGATTCAATGCATTTTTATAAATCCGTGGTCTTGTACTTTTTTTTTGCATTGTAAGATTGTAAGGGGTGGGTTTTTGATGATTAAAAAATTACAAAATTTAGTTAGTTCTACTTTTGAGCAGTCACATTTGTTAATTACAACTCTGTGACAATATGTTAATTTTTGTAGGGTAAACAATTTTTTGTATTAAATTATTACAGAGGTTGATTTTCAAGGGTTGGAATATATTAAATAATATTTTAAAGAATTAAATACTTATTTTTCAATTTATATGAGTCTAACTGTATGTGACTTAAGCTTTAATATGAAAGGTTTGAAGGTTTTTGCAATAAGGGGTAGTTTTCACCCTTAAAAAATAAGAAGCAATCCACAGCATAATGGAGATTTTAAAGAGGAAGGTAAGTTAAGCTTAAAACCAAATTTTCATGCAAATCTATACGTTTTGAAAAAATTGGGAGGTTTACACTTTTTTAGCTTCGTTTCTGTACTACAAGGAGAGAACAGGCCCATACCGTCAGAGGCAACCTCGTCGCTCGTCAGTGCGAACAGCATACGAATAAGAAAGTGCCAAGAAGTCTAATCCTTTTCTCTCTCTTTCTCTCTCGCTTCGCATGACGATTGATCGGTAAGTATATACTTCTCTTCGCCGACTTATCAGCATGCGAAGCGAGAGAGATTACACTTATTGGTGGTTTCTTTCGTCGCGCGCTTTCGCACTGCCCAGCGGCCAGGCTGCCTCTAGTCTAGTAGGTATTTCTTGAAGCGAGTTGTTCATGTACTATACATTAAAAAATATATTAAAAACATCAAACAACACAGAAAGAATAACCGCTTTAAATACATAATTAAACAGGGTATTTCAAAATTTGGTGGACAAACTACAACTATTGCAAAATAAAGAGACCACAAAATCCATAAATCTCAAGTTTTTTTTAAGAGAATAGAATGATTTACAAAGTCAAAAGCTTTTGTTAAATCACAAAACAGCGGCTGCTAAATTACCATCATTTATTACATTTTATACATTTATCATAATATTGTATTAGCTAAATCTTCTAAAGCAGAATTGAAAGTAAGATTTGATTGGAACACCCTGTATACCCTCATGCGCAAAAGTCCGGAATAAAATTAATATCTTTTTAACCAGTAACTTAGGAAAAAAACGCTGAAACACGTCAATTGAAAAATAAAATTTTTTTCAACCCCTTAGCTGCAACCCTCCCCAACTTTTTTTTTCAAATGCAAACCTATGTCGTGTATGGGCTCATTGAAAAGCTCGTAAAAAATGAAATCTGACCATACCCTTTCTTTTTTTAAACTTATGTGGTTACCAGGAAATGAGAAAAAACTCTTTTAAAAACAAAAAAGTTAGAAATACCTACTTAGTGCTATCTACGGGTGAATTAACGTAACAGATGCTGAAAATGCCCTTCACCCTCTACTTGGCAGGCTCCTAGGCGATGGTAAAACCCGTCTACGGAATTCCGAATGGCCTCAGCCGGTATGTTATGTGATTCCACTCTAATTCTGTTTTTAGATCTTCAATATTAGCCGGCCTATTTTGATAAACCTTGTCTTTCAGATATCCCCAAAAAAAAAATCTAAGGGCGTTAAGTCTGGGGATCGTGGCGGCCATTCAATTGTACCACGTCGTCCAATCCAGGTCCTCAAATATTTCATCGAGATATTCTCTGACGTTATCCAAAATGTGGGGAGCGCCGTCCTGTTGGAACCAAAGTGTTTCAGTGGGGATATCTGGATCTGCTTCATTGGGAAACATAACAGCTAAAGCAGGCACTAATTCAAAGCGTAAAAAGTCTAAATAGCGTGCAGCTGAAAGGTTTCCCCTTAAAAAAGTATGGCCCTAATGTTCTGTTGTTGATGATGCCTGCCCATACATTTACTTTCTGAGGACGCTGCGTCTGAGCTTCGCATATCCAGTGTGAGTTTTCCTGACTCCAGAATCGAGAATTGTGCCTGTTAACTACTCCATTTAAATAAAAAGTAGCTTCGTCTGAAAAGAGTATGTTCAGTGGAAACAGATTATTCTCGTCACATCGCCTCATTATTTCCTCACAAAATTGCAAACGCCTGTCATAGTCATCTTCCAAGAGCTCTTGTACAAGATATACCTTATATGGGTGGTATTTTTCTGTTTTCAAAAACCTCCCAATCGTACGTCTAGACGCATGATTGTTTTGGGCTAATGAAACCATTGACAAATGTGGATCTTCCTGCAGAGATACGGCAATGTCCAATTTTTGATCTTCGTCTAAAACATGTGGCCGGCCACTTCTGGGCAAGTCCTTCACTGTACCATGTTCTTCAAATTTTTGTAAGATCTTACTCACAGTAGCCTGGGAAATGTGATTTTCCGGATATTTTGCATTAAATAAAGTACACACTTCACTTTGACTCCGCATTCTATCCCCACATCCCAACAATATCAAGACTTCGATACGCTGCCTCTCTGACAATACCATTTTTGTTTGGCAAATTAAAAAAAAAACTTTGAAGGTACACAATTAATAAACTAAACAGATTTCAATTTTACCCAGAAATGCCACAATTTTAAAACTGAGTCAATTTTTTTTATCAGGGCATTAAATTTGGTACAAAAAATTTAACAACCTTTTTCTCTTTTTGAAGTACACTGCTCAACAATTGCTTGGGATTATAACTAATTTTATGTGTAATTTTTTCTGAAAAAATAAATTCCAAAGAATGTTGATGCTAGATTACGTTATCAGTTTTACACATAATCAATAAAATTTGTTGTGCTGCCTGCCCAGGTTGGTCTGTTCTTAAAATTTGTAAACTTTTAGAAACTAGGTACTGATGATCCTTAGCAATTGTTGAGCAGTGTACATACAATGCTGAATGCCACTTTATTTGTTTATTTGCAACGTTAATTCGCCCGTAGATAGCACTAAGTAGGTATTTCTAACTTTTTGTTTTTAAAGAGTTTTTCTCATTTCCTGGTAACCACATAAGTTTAAAAAAAGAGGGTATGGTCAGATTCCATTTTTTACGAGCTTTTCAATGAGCCCATACACGACATAGGTTTGCATTTGAAAAAAAAAAGTTGGGAGGGTTGCAGCTAAGGGGTTGAAAAAAATTATTTTATTGCCAAAAAATGCGTACAATTTAAAATCAATTGACGTGTTTCAGCGTTTTTTCCTAAGTTACTGGTTAAAAAGATATTAATTTAATTCCGGACTTTTGCGCATCCCTGTATAAAAAAAGGGAACTTATACAAATTATACCCAGGCCGCACTAGTTTTTACTTAGTTTTTACCAAAGAAAAACGTCAACATTCCTCGCAAACCTGTTTATTATATCTGGAGTACGAACGATTTTTGTTATAAAATTAACAGGGAGATGATTCATTTCTTTTTCTGTTTACCCGAAGTTCGATACTGAATTTGAACTCTTTTTTGCAGTTTAAAAATATTAAAATTTCTTTCCATTGTCCGTTAGAGTAGCGAAGAGGATGGTTTGTGCAGAGGTTTTTGCGGAAAATAGAAAAATTATCCGAAAAATGGAATATAGTGATTGCTTAAAATAAGGTGTACCTGTCAAAGAGGTATATAGGCCCTATATAAGCTGAAAAAAAGTGTTTTTTTTGTTGTTAATAAATTTTATCATATTTTTTTTTACTTCTTTTGCTAAATTAGGGCGTTATTTTGGCCAGTTTTTGGCTTTAAGCCCGTTTGGCGCAATGAAAAAACCAATTTGTTTTTTTCTATAATATGTTAACTAAATTCTTTGTAAAAAACATATTTTTTGCAGCTGCAAAACACAAATTCGACATGTAAATTTTGTCCCACTTTAGAACTTTTAAAAATTTTATTTTAAAAGTTAGAAATGAGGCCCACACCAAATATATACCTGATGCTATTGGCCTCAACGGGAGCAAAAGTTGAGTTTTTTGGCAGGGCCTAAAGAAAAAACCTCTATTTGTATTTTTTTTATAAATTTGATCAGATTTTATTAATAAATACCAAATTTTACAAAATAATCTGCATTTTTCGGAAAACTGAGTACAAAAAATAAAAAACTTTTTTAGTAAAAAGGTTGTATAAATTAGGCGTACTGAAACGAGAAAGGTTTTGAGTGCCAGAAAAAATCCTACTAGTTTTAAGAGCAGTTCAAAGATACCAGCACTATAATATAATAATCAAATATTTAACACATATTTATTTGAATACTAAAAATTTTAGTTTGTGGTACTTACATCCTTTCCATTTTTTTGTATACAGTTAGAGGCATCTGAAATATTTGCGTAAGAAAATTGTAGAATGAAAAATACCAACGGCTGTGGTTTCTAAAAAAGCGTTAATAATTTTGCAAAACTTAAGTTTTGACAAAACAATTTGGTCAAATTTATAAACATTTATTTACATATATATGAAGCGGTTAGATGGGTTAAAATTTTATGCAATATTTTGATTTTTTATGTATAATCTATATAGGCTAACTTTATAGATAAGGATAGGGGGTGCACAAAGAAGGTGGAGGGTGGTTTATGGGGAAAAATTTAAATATATTAGGTTGTGTATATTACTTACCAGTAAGATTGACATTTTTTCCAAGTTTTTTATTAATTTTACATTGCTTATTTTGTTTTCAAAAATATTTATTAGACTAAAAAGATTATTGGGCTTTTCTCTACAATATAAAAGTTTGTTTTAAATTTTTATAAAATACACCTTTCTTTATTAGTATGGATTCTGAATTAAAAGTGATGTTTACCCATTTCCAACCAGATGAAAACTATTTTTTATCAAATTATGATAAAGACTATGATTAATTATAAAAAAAATAAAAATTATTAATTTCGAAACTCCTTGTATAATGTAAATTATTATTTTTAATAGTACATGACAGTACTAATATACCATTTAACGTTTCCTTCAATTTCATTAAAAAAATTATAATTTTCTTACTTTTTAAAAATTTAAAAATGTTGCAAGGCTTTATTAAAAAATGCGGTAAAATTTTACTTTACGGACACCACGCCGATTTTTAAAAAATTTCGCATACGGGGATTTTTTGGGGCGCTGATCACGAATCTAAAATTAGTTTTTTTTTCGGCAATCTCTGGTCTCTGAGTAATGAGGCCTCCAAGTGAACTCACCTTAAAATTCTCCCTTCTTGAAACTGATTACAAACAAATGGGAACATACACTGATTAGGTGATTAGGCACTTTTATATTAAACAAATACACTAAAATTTACAATAATTTAATATCTATTTTAAGTAAAAATTATCTTAAATGAATCCACAGTTCTGTATGTTGTAAGAAGATATATGATATATAACTGGTTGCCTGATTCATAATTAAGTTGTAAAGATATAAAAAACTGGATTTATTTGAGGTGTTTTTTACTGAAAATAAGCAATAAACTTTTGTAAATTTTAGTGTATTCGTTTAATATATAAATGCCCAATCAGTGTATGTTCCATTTTCATGGTAATCAGTTTCAAGAAGGGGGAATTTTGGAAAAATGACTATTTTGAGGTTGGTCCACTTATAGGCCTAATAACTCAAAAACCACAGGTTGCCGAAAAAAACTGATTTTAGATTCGTATCAGCGCCTCAAAAAAAACCCGTATGCAAAAATTCATGAAAATCGGCGTGGTGTCCGTAAAGTAAAATTTTACCAAAACCGCAAAATAGAGATATTTAGAGCCCACGAATTTTTAAAGAAAAATACAAAAAAAATTACGGTGTAAATTTTTATTTTGAAGATGAAAAAATAATATTTTTTAAGTTTCTTACCAATAAAATGCATCCATTTAGGTTTAGCAATTTCTAGTAATCTGGTTCATATTCTACGTATAAAGACAAATTAAAAAAAAAAAAAATATCAAATTTTTGTTTTTTAAAAAAAATAATTTTAATCGAAAAATTGACATTTTTTTATTTTTCATCTTTGATGAATTTTAAAAATAAAATATTTGACAACTCAAAAAAAAAATAATTTGTAAATTTTGCAAATTTTAATCAAAAAAAAATTAAAATCGAAAAATGAAACTTAAAAAAAAAGTTTTAAGTCTTTTAAATTAAATTTACTTTGAGAAATAAAGAACTAATGCCTCGCATCTTGCCTTTTGATTCGCGCATCAGATTCACTGGGGATTTGGTGACATGATTAGCGAGGATGATGCCGAGGAAGATTTGCGAAATGTAGTTTCGCCTTAACCGTTAACAGCCATATTTGCTAAGATCTAGTTGGTATAATGAATTCAAGTAGTTTAAGCTAGTGACTAAGTTTGTTCGGTACTAAGTTATTAACCTCCTTTTTCCTTTGTTTCAGACGATCGTGACGTGTGGGGCAGGTGTTTGTTACCGCTCTCAGGGATTGCCTATCCGTAAGTCTAAGAAGGTCTGGGCAAGCCGGCTTGCCCAAGGCACCGTCGCGTCGATGCCTTATTGTTCGTACCCTGATGAGCGGTGCGGAACTAACCAGGACTGTATGGCGTGTAAAGATAAGATGATAATTTAGCAGAGTAGTGTGAAGGAGTAAACCTATGATGATGATAAAAATATAAATTAATAACCGCGGCGCGAATTTTTCAGGAAAGCATAAGATGCAGA
The DNA here is from genome assembly GCA_019359885.1 of Listronotus oregonensis. NCBI lineage: Eukaryota > Metazoa > Arthropoda > Insecta > Coleoptera > Curculionidae > Listronotus > Listronotus oregonensis. The sequence continues at coordinate 71,199 of JAHBCN010000550.1, read as the reverse complement.
AGCCAATCACGGGAGAATCGTACCGTCTTTTAAGTCTAACGTACCTCTGAAAAGAACGGATGGATCGGGGCAAATCGATCCGGTCCCAAAGTCTAACGCACTCAAAGGGCTGGATGGATCGCGAAACTTTCCAGTCTTTTTTTGGCTAACGTTCGGAAAAGATTGGACTGATCGTTCGAATCGCCATATTTTTTTTATTTTTTGGAAACTATTAGTTTCCATTTTAACCTAATAATGCAGAACTGCAGTACTGAACTTCTCAATTCACAAAAATAAACTATATTATATCATCAGTATATAAATCGATTGGTTTCTGGATCTGTTTAATTGTTGCTTGCAGGGACAAATGAATGACAAAAACAACTGTTTTTTGCATTCATGGCCCTAACACTCAATTGCACTGAAAACATGGGAAGAATATGAAAAAAATTCCTAAAAATATTCTGTGCAAGTGGGAGTATGGAGCTTCAATTAGGTGCGATCTTGAAAACTTTAAAAACATTACTTAAAGTTCGGGACACAAGCCTGGAATGGGGCAGAGAGGAGTGAAGCAGATTCGAGCAGTGGACGTCTGCTTCACTGGCTTTTTCAGGTATTAAACAGGTAAAATATTTTATTTTCACTATTAAAGGTTTGATTATTTTACCAAATGTAAGCTTAAAAGGTTGTTTATATGTGTGGCTCTACCAATTTTTAAACATAAAAAATCGAAAAATACAGATATTAACATGTTCTTTTTTTTATTTTGTTTTATTTTATGGCGGATTTACGAAACTGTTAAGTAAAATCCAAAATAAAAAAATTATGCCTTAATTTTTATTTTAAAAATGAAAAAAGTTGGTATTTTTCAAGTGTTTCGTTAAAATTTTTAAGGCATTGACCTTTCGAGTATCATACTATTTTTTCTTTAAAAAGCATAAAAGAGCACACAATTTAAAAAACATTTGAGAGGTCATGGTTTAAACAATTGATTTTTTTATTTTTAAACTAAAAAATCTCATCAAAAAATGTATTTTTTGTAATTTTTTAATTTTTTTTAGATTAGAATAAGTAAATTTTTTGATTCTTTATAATTAAAAGTAGATGAAGCATCCAAACAATTATCGCTTTAAATTAAATAAGTTTTTAAACGATTTATCATTGACCAAAGGCAATTATTGGGACAAGATCTTGTTGGGGGAAGGATAATATTAAAATATTTATAGTTTTCATTAATAATGAATTTAATAAAGTTTGTTTTGTAAAATTTAAAAAAAATTGTTGTAGCTTGTATAATTTTGACAAATTTGGTGACGGCGGAAACGTTTCGTTTTTGAGATATCCATCATCCAACTTGAAAATCAAACTAACCTCATTTACACTATTCGTTTTTCTTTTTGCACAGAATTATTGATTTTGACACTAAATTGGAACACAATATTTTATAAACACCTTTTAAAAACTTGTTTTTATAATTATTTTATACCTATTTTTTTTAATTGCAAACAGTTACCTTAAAACGCCGCAATCATGTATAAACTAGGGAATTTTTTAGCAAACATTGCAGCCCTGTGTAAAAGTGAAACTTTGCAATTTATTGGAAGAAAGGTGTAAAATAAATATAAAAACAAGTTTTTAAAAGTGTTTATAAAATATTGTGTGCAACTTTAGTGTAAAAATCAAGAATTGCGTACAAAAAGAAGGTGGAATATAGTGTAAATGTGGTTAGTTTGATTTTCAAATTTGATGATGGATATCCTAAAAATAAAACGTTTCCGCCAAAAATTACATTTATATTCGTGATCAGCGCCCCAAAAAACACCTGTATACCAAAAGTTGCGTCAACTTTCTAGACAATTACCAAAAGAACTTATATCCTTTAATCTATCCTAGAGATCTTTCTTAATTTAGCAGCAAAAAGATTAAACATATTATTAAAATGTAATGCCTTATATTGATAGTTTGTTTCTATTGTTACAGGTTAGTAAATCCCTAGTTGTAGGATCCCTTGGTGAAGACTTATTTATGGTGGACCCTAACGCACTTTTTTTGAAAAAGATGATTGAGGAAGACTTAAAGAAGATCAGAGGCTGTGGTGAAATAGTAGTTGGTAGAGGAGCTTTCCTCGCCTGAGGCGGTACCACCCCACTTGCCCTTTAAAGGACTCGTGAAGTCTCAGGACGTTTCGAGTTCTGGGCGGTGAGTCAGTTTTCCTTCTTCCTCTTCTTCTTCTTTTTAGTTTCCTTTCTCTTCTTTCTTTCTTTTTCTTTCTCTTTTTCCACTCTACTAAAAATTGGAAATAATGATGATGGCACACCCGAACGTAAAGTTATCCGGAGGTAAAATACCCCTCCATTCGGTTCTCCGGGCGAGGGATACATTTGGGAGGCCACCATCGAAAAGTCTAATATCCTTCACAAATATATGTGGGCTTAACTCCAACGTAAACTCTGTTCACCATTATCTTCAATCCTCCAAACCCCACATACTATTTCTCACCGAAACCCAAGTAAGTCCCAAAACAGCAACCAACCACCTCCTTTTCCCAGGTTATGAACTCATTTCATCTTTTCGACCCCATGGCGGCGTTTGTGCTTACGTTCGCAACGACCTGGATTGTGCTAGGGTTTCTAACCTCGAATCGGGTAGGCCTGATATTCTTTGGCTTAAACTTTCTTTCAGATCTTCTACCAAATTTATCTGCTGTATATACCGGTCCCCGTCCGACAATTCCTACAACGAGTTCTTTGATTTCCTTTCAATAAAAATCGACAATATTATTTCCCAGTTTCCATTGGCCGAAGTAATCGTTCTCGGGGATTTTAATGTTCATAATAAGGATTGGCTAGGATCCACAAAAACTGATACACAAGGCAGAGCAGCAGAAAATTTCGCAATCAGCAACTCGCTCACCAATCTAATTATGGAACCTACCTACTTTCCTAGGGTTCCCACCCATAATTCTAACCCCCTAGATCTCTTTCTTACTTCCACCCCCGAACTCTATCAAGCATCAGTAACTGCTCCCCTTGGTAGCTCTGACCATGGTTTGGTCACCGTATCTTACTCCACTCATCTTGAGGCAACTGAAAGCATGCCGCCACGAACCGTCCGGCACTACAATTCGGCCGACTGGGATGGTCTGAGAGATTTCTTTTCCAGCTACCTTTGGGATCCTAACTGCTTTTCTACTTTCGATCCTTCCGAAATTTGTAAACAAATTACCGAAACAATTCAACTAGGCATTGAGACCTATATTCCCCACACTAAAAAGAACCCCATAACTTCAAATCACAAACCGTGGTTTTCTAAATCCTGTGACAAAGCCAGACTTTTAAAAATTCAAGCCCACAAAAAGTTTCTTCAAAACCCCAGTCCCGAAAATCGACAGGCTAGCATCGAAGCGAGAAATCAGTATAATCAGACTATCTCAGAAGCAAAAGACCATTTTAACAATCGAATAAAAGATAAAGTTCTCTCTTGCTCAAATGGCGGTAAAGCTTTCTGGTCGTTTGCCAAAAATATTAGTCAGAACTTTTGCACAAATTCTTTTCCACCCTAATCTCTGAAGATGGAATTGCTCTACCTCAAGGAAAAGCCGAACTATTTCCAAACAATTTGCTGCCAATTCTACCGTCTCTCCGGTCCAAAGGTTCATTCCACAAGCCATATTTTTAGTTTTTAAAAATAAGACTTCATTTGTCCAAACAAGTGCTGAAAACAACATTTCATGTCATTGGACCGTACGAACAACTTGATCCGTCTTTGTCTAACTAATATACTAATCCCTGAGTTTCTTTATCCCAATCTTCCCTTCCAACAGTTGTCCCTGTTTCTCATAAAATGTCCGATATATTTTAAAGTTAAACGATTAAGCGTATTCTTTCTTCTCTTAATACTAAATCATCTGTGGATGGCATACCAGCAATCGTCTAAAAAATGTGCTCCCGAGCTTGCACCCATCCTAACTCGCCTTTTTCGAATCTCTTACGAGACGGGCATTTTCCCGGAGAGTTGGAAAGCTGCACGTGTGCAACCTGTCCCCAAAAAAGGATCCAAAAGTCTCCCTTCCAACTATAGACCTATATCTCTTCTTTCAGTTGTTTGAAAAATAATGGAAAAATTCATTAATTCCCAAATCTTAAAGTATCTGGAAAAACATAACATCTTACATGATAGACAATATGGATTCCGTCACAGTAGATCCACAGCTGATCTTCTTTCCTTTGTCTCACACAACTGGAACAAGTCCCTTGAGTTTCTTGGTGAATCCCAGATCGTTGCTCTTGACATATCCAAAGCTTTCGATCAGGTCTGGCATGATGGGCTTCTTAACAAACTTCCTTCTTACGGTCTTCCACCTAAGCTTTGCTCTTGGCTTTCCAGTTTTCTTTCTAATCGACGTATATCAGTTAGTGTAGATGGTCATTCCTCCAGCTTCTACCAAATTAATGCTGGGGTGCCCCAGGGCTCAGTGCTGGCACCCACGCTGTTTCTTCTACACATTAACGATCTTCTCTCTTCCACAATCAATCCCATTCATAGTTTTGCTGACGATAGTACCCTCCACTCTAGTATTCAATTTCTTAAGCCACCGTGTAATCCTGATTTCGAAAACAAGCGCAGGTCAATGCAGATATCTCTTTCACAAGACCTCAAACTTATCTTGGATTGGGGCGCAAAAAATCTTGTTCAGTTTAATGCCTCGAAAACACAGTCATGTTCCCTGTCGCGAGAAAAGTCTGCAAATGCTCATCCCTTACATATGAGCGGCCAAGTTCTGCAGAACAAAGAGTCGTTTAATCTTGTCGGCGTTACTTTTGAGAATAACCTCAACTGGCACAAACACATTTTATCCATAGCTTCGGCAGCTTCAAAAAGATTGGATTTCTCTTCCGAGCCAGAAAATATTTCTCTTCTTCCAATTTGTACACTCTGTATGTATCCCAAATCAGACCCTCTTTAGAATATTGTTCTCATGTCTGGGGAATGGCGTCCCCTACAACACTTAGCATTCTCGACTCCATTCAAAGAAGAGCCGTTCGTCTTATTAATGATCCAACGCTCACAAAAAGGCTTCCTCTTCTTGCCCACCGTCGAGCTGTAGGGGATCTGTCGCTCTTCTATAGGTATTTTCACGGCTTCTGCTCAGAGGAGTTGGCCAGTATAATTCCTTCTCTGGCAGCTCCCAACAGAGCAACGCGTAGTGCAACTTTTATGCATCCTTTTACAGTTCAGTTAGAGAGGCCTCGAACTTCCCGCTTTCTTCTTTCCTTTATCCCTAGAGTGTCAAGACTATGGAACCTGCTGCCCGCAGAAGTTTTTCCTTCTCCTCCCAATCTCCAAAAATTTAAGTCCCGTGTGAACAAACTCCCTCTCACCACACTGAAGACACCCACGGTACGTTAGTACTTAGGCATCAGCCTTCGTGGACTGTCCCAAGATAAAAAAAAAAAATTTTTTTTAAATATACATAATGTTTCAGGTCGTCAGCAGAGGTGTATGTCTAGTCTGGCATGGTTTAAAAAGGCCCTGGCTATGTCCCCATTTAGAAGTGCTACAAACTTTTCCAGGTATACTATATTTTCTTTAATTTTTAGTAGCAAAATAAAATATTTCGTGATTATGCTTACATAAATATACAATAGTAATATTTCGAATTAGATAACTTAAAAAAAAATCCAGTAATATTAGTACGTCTTTATGTAAATACTGCAATTTGCTTGTAATCCTAAAAAAAATAATTTTGTAAAGATTCTGCCCCAATTATATAGAAGTTTTAAATTTTAAACAAGTAGTATCCGTGTACATATGTACGAACCATTTTTCCAAACACTATTTTTTTGCTCTATTTACTGGAATTAAACTTACATATATTTTATTAAAGCAAATTAATTTTTTTTACTAATACGATTTTCGCAAGTAATATTTCATTAAAATTTAAAGTCTGTACAGTATTTAATCAGAAATTTGTACTTTTTTTCTAAGCAAACCTAGGATTAAATTTAAAGAAAAGGAGGTATAGGAGCATAATGTTGAACTTATCGGGTACCAAGCCAGTATTTAATTTTGTTTCAGGAAGTGCGTGGAGCGTGTACGTGATTTCGGATCGCTCTCAAGGATTGCCTAACCTTCGTCGAGGTTAGAAGCGCGTTAACACAGACCTTATCGTAAATCTGAGAAGGTCTGGGCAAGCAGGCTTGCCCTAGGCACCGTCGATGCCTTTTTGTTCGTACCCTGATAAGTGGAGCGGAACTAACCAGGACTGTATAGCGTGTAAAGATAAGAAGATAATTTAGCAGAGCAGTGTGAAAAAGTAAACATAATAAGATAACAAAAATATAAACAAATAACCGCGGCGCGAATTTTTCATGGTAGCATAAGAAACAGAAGCCAATCACGGGAAAATCGTACCGTCTTTTTAAGTCTAACGTACTTCTGAAAAGAACGGATGGATCGGGGCAAATCGATCCGGTCCCAAAGTCTAACGCACCCAAAGGGCTGGATGGTTCGCGACACTTTCCAGTCTTTTTTTGGCTAACGTTCGGAAAAGATTGGACTGCTCGTTCGAATCGTCTTATTTTTTTATTTTCTGGAAAGTATAAGTTTCCATTTTAACTTAATAATGCAGAAAAATGTACTGTATTTCTCAATTTACAAAGAGAAACTTTATTATATTACTAGTAGATAAATGGATTGGTTTCTGTATCTGTTTAATTGTTGCTTCCAGGGGAAAATTAACGCAAAAAACAACTGTTTTTTGCATATGTCTTATGGCCCAGACGTACGACGTCTTTGCACTAAAGATATCGGAAGGTTATGAAGAAAATGTTCCTAAAAATATTCTGTGCAAGTGGGAGTATGGAGCTTCAATTAAGTGCGATCTTGAAAACTTTAAAAACATTACTTAAAGTTTGGGACACAAGCCTGGATTGGAGCAGAAAGGAGTGGAGCAGAGAGGAGTGAAGCAGATTCGGGCAGTGGACGTCTGTTTCACTGGCTTCTTCAGGTATTAAAACAGTTAAAATGTTATTTTAACAATTAAGGATTATCTATTTACTGTGAGCTTAAAAGGTTGTTTATATGTGTCTCTACCAATTTTTAAACATAAAAAATTAAAAAATATATTTTTTTCATTTTGTTGTATTTTATTGCGGATTTATCTGTTAAGTAAAAATCCAGATAAAAAATCTTCGGTGTTAATTTTTATTTTAAAAATAACAAAATTGGTATTTTTTAAAGTTTTTCGTTAAAATTTTTAAGACATTGGCTTTCCAAGTATAACACTATTTTTTTTCCTTAAAAGGCATGTAAAAACACACAATTTTAAAAAAAGTTGGGATATTATGACTTTTTTTACTTATTTTTAAACCGAAAAATCTCATCGAAAAATTAATGTTTTTGTATTTTTTTTCATAAATCAGCCGTAAAATAGAACAAAATAAAAAAACATTAGAATAAGTAATTTTTTAAATATTTTATGATTAGAAATAGGTAAAGCCACACATCTAACAATTACCGTTTCAAATTTAATAAGTTTTAAAACGATTATCATTGACCAAAGGCAATTATTGCGACAGGGTCTTGTTGAAAAGAGCATAATAGTAAAATATTTATAATTTTCAATAATTATAAATTTTATAAGGCTTGTTTTGTAAAATACAAAAAATGTTGTACTTTGTTGAATTGAAAGAAAAACCCTTTATCTTTCAATCTGTCTTAAAGATCTTTTCTAATTTACCAGCGAAAAGAAATTTAATATTATCAACATGTAATGCCTTACATAAATAGTTTTTTTTCTGTTGTTACAGGTTAGTGAGCCCCTAGTTGTAGGATCCCTTGGTGGTGGTTTATTTATAATGGTTCCTGTAGCACTTTTTTTTGAAGAAGATTGAGGCAGACTTGAAGAATATAAAGGATATGAAAAAAATATTTTTACAAAAAAATTATAAATATTTAGATAATGTTTCAGGTCCAGCAAAGGTGTATGCCTAGTCTGGTATGGTTTAAATAGGCGCTGGCTATGTCCCCATTTACAAGTACTACAAACTTTTCCAGGTATACTATATTTTCTTAATTCTTTAGTAGCAAAATCAATATATTTTCTAAATTAGGCTTTCGAGTTTCTACCCCAAAAGATTTTAATTTTAGACAAGTAGTATCCATGTACATAATGTACGACCCATTTTTTCAAACACTATTTTTTAAATTTCCTTTTGCTCTATTTACTGAAATTAAACTCACATATATTTTATTGAAGCGAATTTATTTTTTTTTAATTGTACGATTTTTGCAAGTATTATTTTTTTAAAATTTTAAATCTGCACAGTATTTTGTCAAAAAGTTGTTTTTTTTAAGCAAACATTAGGAATAAATTTAAAGAAAAGAAGGTTAGGAGTATAGGCTTCAACTTGTCGGGTACCAAACCAGTATTTAGTTTTATTAACCTCTTTTTTTCTTTCTGACCGCTCTCGGGGATTGCCTAACCTTCGTCGAGGTTAGAAGCGCGTTAACGTAGACCGTATCTTAAGTCTAAGAAGGTCTGGGCAAGCCGGCTTGCCCGAGGCACCGTCGAAGCCTTTTTGTTCGTACCCTGGTGAGTGGAGCGGAACTAAGCAGGACTGTATGGCGGTAAGAAGATAATTTAGCAGATAGTATGGAGGAGTAAACCTAAGAAGATAACAAAAATATAAACAAATCACCGCGGCGCGAATTTTTCAGGTTAGCATAAGATACAGAAGCCAATCACGGGAGAATCGTACCGTCTTTTTAAGTCTAACGCACCTCTGAAAAGAGCGGATGGATCGGGCAATATATCGATCTGGTCCCAAAGTCTAACGCACCCAAGGATCGCAACACTTTCCGGTCTTTTTTTGGCTAACGTTCGGAAAAGATCGGATTGATCGTTCGAATCGTCATATTTTTTTTATTTTCTGGGCACTATTAGTTTTCATTTAATCTTAATAATGCAGGAAATGTATTGCATTTCTCAATTCACAAAAAGAAAGTATATTATATTATCAGTATATAATTCGATTGGTATCTGGATCTCTTTAATTGTTGCTTCCAGGGACAAACTAACGCAAAAAACAACTATTTTTTGCATATGTCTTATGGCCCAGACATCAACCCTCACTTGCACTAAAGACATGAGAAGATTATGATGAAAATTTTCCTAAAAGTGTTCTGTGCAAGTGGGGTATGGAACTGCAATTAAGTGCGATCATGAAAACTTTAAAAATATTACTTAAAGTTCGGGACACAAGCCTGGATTGGAGCAGAGAGGAGTGGAGCAGATTCGATTAGTGGACGTCTGCTTCACTGGCTTCTTCAGGTAGTAAACCAAATGTTAGCTTAAAAAGTAATTGTTTATATGTGTGACTTCATCTATTTTTAATCAAAAAATAGAGATATTGACTTCCGACTATCTTACTATATTTTCCTTAGAAAGCATGAAAAAACACAATTTCAAAAAAATTGGAAAATCCTGATTTAAAAAGATTGTCTTTTTTATTTTTAAACTGAAAAATTTTATTGAAAAATTGACTTTTGTAATATTGTATTTTTTTTTCATAAATCCGTCTTTATATAGAACAAAATGAAAATAAAACATCAAAATAAGTAATTTTTAAAATATTTTAATTAATAACTAAAAAAAGGTGGAGTCACGCATCTAAACAATTACCGCTTCTAATTTAATAAGTTTTAAATCTATTATCATTGACTAAAGGCAATTATTGGGACAAAACCTTGTTAAAAGGAGTATATTATAAAAATATTTATAGTTTTTAATAATTATGAATTTAATAAGGCTTGTTTTGTAAAATTAAAAAAAAAATGTTGTACCTTGTAGAATTGAAAAAAAACCTTCATTATTAAATATGTCTTAAAGATCTTTCTTAATTTACCAGCAAAAAGATTACTGTTGATATCATCAACATGTTATGCCTTATTTTCATAGCTTTTTTCTCTATTGTTACAGGTTAGTAAGCCCCTAGATGTAGGATCCCTGGGTGGTTGTTTATTTATAATGGATCCTGTCACATTTTTTTTTAAAGAAGAGGAGGAAGACTTGAAGAAGAAGGATATGGTAAAATAATTTTTACTTAAAAAAATAATAAAAATTTAGATGTTTCAGGTCTTCAGCAGAGGTGTATGAATAGTCTGGTATGGTTTAAATAGGTGCTGGCTATGTCTCCAATATCAAGTGCTACAAAGCTATTCCAGGTATACTATATTTCCTTTAATTTTTAATAGCAAAATTAAAATATGTTGTAAATTATTCTTATGATTATGCTCACATAAATATACAAAAGTAATTTTTCAAATAAGATTTTTTAAATTTTTTTCTAGTAATATTAGTATGTCGTTGTGTAAATACTGCAACTTGCCTCTTAATCCTTCAAACAATTTTGATTTTGTAAAGTTTTTACCCCAATTTATAGAAATTTTAAATTTTAGACAAGTAGTATACGTACATATTTACGCCCCATTTTTCCAAACACTATTTTTAAAATTTTCTGTTGCTCTATTTAGTGGAAATAAAGTAATATATGTTTTATTGGTGTGAATTTCATTTTTTTGAATAATACGATTTTCGCAAGTAATATTCCATTAAAATTTAAAATCTGCACAGTATTTCGTCAGAAATTTGTACTTTTTTCTAATCAAACCTTATGATTAAATTTAAAGAAAAGGAGGTTTAGGAGCATAAACTTGAACTTGTCGGGTACTAAACCAGTATTTCTATTTTCTTAACCTCATTTCTCTTTTGTTTTAGAAGTGCGTCGAGGTAAAAAGCGCGTTAACATAGATCTTTTCGTTAGTCTAAGAAGGTCTGGGCAAGCCGGCTTGCCCGAGGCACCGTCGATGTTCGTACCCTGATAAGTGGAGCGGAACTAACCAGGACTGTATAGCGTGTAAAGATAAGAAGATAATTTAGCAGAGCAGTGTGAAAAAGTAAACATAAGAAGATAACAAAAATATAAACAAATAACCACGGCGCGAATTTTTCATGGTAGCATAAGAAGCAGAAGCAGAAGCCAATCACGGGAGAATCGTACCGTCTTTTTAAGTCTAACGTACCTCTGAAAAGAACGGATGGATCGGGGCAGTATATCGATCTGGTCCCCAAGTCTAACGCACCCAAAGGACTAGATGGATCGCGACACTTTCCGGTCTTTTTTTGGCTAACGTTCGGAAAAGATCGGATTGATCGTTCGAATCGTCTTATTTTTTTATTTTCTGGAAAGTATAAGTTTCCATTTTAACTTAATAATGCAGAAAAATGTATTGTATTTCTCAATTTACAAAGAGAAACTTTATTATATTACTAGTAGATAAATGGATTGGTTTCTGTATCTGTTTAATTGTTGCTTCCAGGGACAGATTAACGCAAAAAACAACTGTTTTTTGCATATGTCTTATGGACAAGACGTACGACTGGGCCTAACCCCCACTTGCACTAAAGACATGGGAAGATTATGAAGAAAATTTTCCTAAAAATATTCTGTGCAAGTGGGAGTATGGAGCTTCAATTAAGTGCGATCTTGAAAACTTTAAAAACATTACTTAAAGTTCGGGACACAAGCCTGGATTGGAGCAGAGATGAGTGGAGCAGAGAGAAGTGGAGCAGATTCGGGCAGTGGACGTCTGCTTCACTGGCTTCTTCAGGTATTAAACAGGTAAGTTATTTTATTTTAACTATTAAAAATTGCCTTTTTTTACCAACTGTGAGCTTAAAAGGTTGTTTATATGTGTCTCTATCAATTTTTAAACATAAAAAATCAAAAAAAATATGTTTTTTTCATTTTGTTGTATTTTATTGTGGATTTATCTGTTAAGTAAAATTCCAGATAACAAAATCTTCGGTGTTAATTTTTATTTCAAAAATAACAAAATTGGTATTTTTTAAAGTTTTTCGTTAAAATGTTTAAGACATTGGCTTTCCGAGTATAACACTATTTTTTTTTCTTAAAAAGCATGTAAAACACACAATTTTAAAAAAAGTTAGGATATCATGACTTTTTTCACTTTTTTATTTTTAAACCGAAAAATCTCATCGAAAAATTGATGTTTTTGTATTTTTTTCATAAATCCGCCGTAAAATAGAACAAAACAAAAAAAATCATTAGAATAAGTAATTTTTTAAATTTTTTATGATTAGAAATAGATACAGCCACACATCTAACAATTACCGCTTTAAATTTAATAAGTTTTAAAACGATTATCATTGACCAAAGGCAATTATTGCGACAGGGTCTTGTTGGAAAGAGCATAATAGTAAAAAATTTATAATTTTCAATAATTATGAATTTTATGAGGCTTGTTTTGTAAAATTAAAAAAAAAATGTTGTACTTTGTTGAACTGAAAGAAAAAACCATTTATTTTTCAATCTGTCTTAAAGATCTTTCCTTATTTACCAGCGAAAAGAAATTTGATATTATCAACATGTAATGCCTTACATAAATAGTTTTTTTCTTTTGTTACAGGTTAGTGAGCCCCTAGTTGTAGGATCCCTTGGTGGTGGTTTATTTATAATGGATCCTGTCGCACTTTTTTTTGAAGAAGATTGAAGCAGACTTGAAGAATATAAGAGGATATGATACAATAATTTTTACAAAAAAAATTATAAATATTTAGATAATGTTTCAGGTCATCAGCAGAGGTGTATGTCTAGGATGGTATGGTTTAAATAGGCTCTGGCTATGTCCCCATTTACAAGTACTACAAACTTTTCTAGGTATACTATAGCTGTTTACGAACAACCACTTTTCTTACCTAAGTTAAAGTTAGTTTCTGACCTGAGCTAAGTTGTTTGATCGAACACGCACGACTCCCCAAAACGAGAAAAAATGTCAAATTTTGCTCAACTTAGGTTAGCCAAGATATCTCAGACAGAAATCCGGGTACCTTAGCAGGGGCAAGGGGAGAGGTCAGATTCTTACTTAGCTGTGACAAATCGTACGGCCAACTAAGTTAGTTTCCCTCAACTTAGGTCAGAATTTGTGCTGTTCGTAAGCAGCTTATATTTTCTTAAATCTTTAGTAGCAAAATCAAAATATTTTCTAAATTAGGCTTTCCAGTTTCTACCCCAATTATATAAAATATTTAAATTTTAGACAAGTAGTATCCATATACATATGTACGACCCATTTTTCCAAACACTGTTTTCTAAATTTCCTTTTGCTCTATTTACTGAAATTAAACTTACATATACTTTATTTGCAAGTAATTTTTCCTTAAAATTTTAAATCTGCACAGTATTTTGTCAAAAAGTTTTTTTTCTAAGCAAACATTAGGAATAAATTTAAAGAAAAGAAGGTTAGGAGCATAGGGTTCAACTTGTCGGGTACCAAACCAGTATTTAGTTTTATTAACCTCTTTTTTCTTTTGTTTCAGAAGTGCGAGGCGCGTGTGGATGATGTCTGACCGCTCTCGGGACCGCTCTCGGGGATTGCCTAACCTTCGCCGAGGTTAGAAGCGCGTTAACGTAGACCTTATCGTAAGTCTAAAAAGGTCTGGGCAAGCCGGCTTGCCCGAGGCACCGTCGAAGCCTTTTTGTTCGTACCCTGATGAGCGGACTGTAAAGATAAGAAGATAAATTAGCAAACAGTATGGAGGAGTAAACCTAAGAAGATAACAAAAATATAAACAAATCACCGCGGCGCGAATTTTTCAGGATAGCATAAGATACATAAGCCGATTACGGGAAAATCGTACCGTCTTTTTAAGTCTAACGTACCTCTGAAACGAACGGATGGATCGGGCAATATATCGATCTGGTCCCAAAGTCTAACGCACCCAAAGGACTAGATGGATCGCGACACTTTCCGGTCTTTTTTTGGCTAACGTTCGGAAAAGATCGGATTGATCGTTCGAATCGTCTTATTATTTTTTTTCTAGAAAATATTGATTTCCATTTCAACTTAATAATGCAGGAAGATGTACTGCATTTATCAATTTACAAAAATAAACTATATTGTATTATCAGTAGATAAATTAATTGGTTTCTGGATCTGTTTAATTGTTGCTTTCAGGGGCAAATTATTGCAAGAACAAATGTTTTTTGCATATTCCCACAACTAACCCTCATTTGCACTAAAGATATGGAAAGATTATGCAGAAAATTTTACTAAAAATGGTTTGTGCAAATGGGAGTATGGAGCTTCAATTAAGTGCGATCATGAAAACTTAAAAAATATAACTTAAAGTTCGGGACACAAGCCTGGAATGGAGCAGAGAGGAGTGGAGCAGATTCAAGCGCTGCTTCACTGGTTTCTTCAGGTATCAAACAGGTAAGATATTTTATTTTTATTAATAAGGATTACGAATTATACCAAATGTGAGCTTAAAATTTTTAAAAAGTTTTTCAAACGATTATCTTTGGAACGAGATCTTGGTGCAAGATGCTATATTATCAGTTATTTTCAGCCTTCAATAATTGTGGATATGATAATGCCTCTTTCGTTTAATTTAACAATGTATATTCGTTATTCCCTGTACAAAAAAAAAGTTGACAGCTCAAATAAAACCTATAAGCTTATTACTACGGGATCCGAATAAGAAAAGTCTTTTAATTACTTTCAAGTTTTTCTTTCCTACGACCAATACTTATAAAGCTATAAGCAATTAAAGTATTTTTTTAAATTTCTTTTGCATTGTGTATATTTTTGCATTTTGTATTTTTCATACCCTTCTCAAACAGACTACATCTTGATTTTTGTTATATACATCATTACTAAGGATTTCTAGCAAAAACATACCTACCACCTCGTGCATCTAGCCAAAAACAGATTAGGCTTGGTCTACATAATTTTTCTTAAAAATATTTACTAATTTGCCAGCTAAATAAAAATTGATATAATCAACATAGAGTGTATTCTTTAACGGTTTTTCTCTTTTTTTTTCAGGTTAGTGGGCCCCTAGTTGTAGAATCCCGGTGGTGGTTTATTGATGATGGACCTTGGCGTACTTTTCTTTACATAGCAAATCTTCCGCTGCGTGCAACGAAGAAGTTTACTGACGGGGATATGGTAAAGTATATGATTTTGCTACAAACAAAGCAAGTAAATAAAGTTATATATAAATTATTTTAGGATTTTAACTAAGATTAAATGGTTTGTCACGCAGTTGCTTTAGCCCAAGTGTTTTAGCCTAAAAACAATTTTCCAACTTTTATTTGGCCGTTGGCAGCCTTTAAAATAAAAATTACTATTTTTATATTTTTTTTTTAAATAAAATTAATAACAATTAAATAGCTAAGGTACAGTAAAGCCGAAGGTGAGTAGCAGAGAGAGCGTGCATCAAAAATGCCTAACTCATTTGCCGGAGAGTAGGGGGTTAAACTGGGCGCCACTGCTTTTGGTGCCAGGCCTAGCAGAGACCTTCAAGATTTAATTGGAACTCTCGTTCAACTTCACCCAGTCAAAGATAAGAAAAATTTTACTAAACAATATTAACATTAGAAAAAGGAGACACTAGCGAGCCAAATAAAACACTATATCTAAAACAAATAGTAAATTGATTTTATTATAAATTTGTAATTTAGGTTTACAAAAAAAATTATAAAAAAAATGGTAATGCAGTAAAATAAAAATTTGTTTAATTTAAGTTTACAAAAAAATTATATATAATCGAAATAAAATTGAATCGCTGAGTTAATAACTATTAAATTTTCTTTACTGAGAAAAAAAAAAAAAATAAATATTATAAATATAAGTCTACAATTTATAAAATATATGAAATATAAAAAATATATATAAATACGCTTAATTATTTACCAATAATTTAGTGACCAGGTGCACCATTTGATAACCAATAAGAAAATTAAGATTTACCAAAAAAAAAATATTACAATAAAAATAAAAGAAAGGTCCGCAAATAATTTATAACAATATGGTAAAAATTTAAAAGCTAGAGTCCTAAATTGATTCTTGAAAAGAGTTTAAAAAAAAATTGTTAGTAAATTAATTTTAATGTTGCCTGTTTTGTTGAATCCAAGTGATGGCAGGTGTGCCAGCCACTACACCGTGAAAGAGGATGGTGTACAAAACTACAAACAACATTAACAGTTGGTCACTATCTCTGACCCGTCCCAAGAAAACTTCTACCAAATTGATGGCCCCTCCAAACCAAAACGAAAACCGTTTCAAAATTAATTAATGGCCCAGCAGAATAATGGCCCGTACGAAGAACCCTACAAAATTCAATACTAATTAAAACCCAATAAAACGTAAGATAATTAAGCGACTTTAAAAATCCCAAGAAAATTCCCTTAAATCCCATACTGTATGTGTTTCATCAAAAAAAGTTAATATAAGGAAACTTTAAAATCTGGTGCTTGGTTCGAGACCTTTCAGTTAGCAAAAAAAATAAAAATAGTTACTTATTAAGTAAGCAACGTTAATTAATCATAAAAAAAACAATCCCATTAAGTAAAGACAACATAAAATAAAATTGTTTCAGTAAACTAGTTTACAAAAAAAATTATGCCCTATTCCATTGGCACCAAAAAAAAAAGAACATATTCCCTAGCTACCAAAAGTTAATTAACAATCACTTAACTAGTGTAAAATAAAAGGTAATATATCCATACGATTGTATTTAATCGTAGGTAAAAGCCCAAAACATTTTATTGATCTTTATTTTTACTAGGCATAACAAATAATAAGTAGGTTTCTGACTGATAATTTAAATAGTTCAATGACGATATATTTACTTGTTTGCTTTTTTTTTGTCTAAAAAAAAAACACTCTATGTTGTAGAATTAGAAGATACCAACAAAATAAAAATAACTTAAATATCATTGATAAATGATAATTAAATAAGGTAAAAAAAAATTAATAACTAATTTTTGTTAAGTATAACAAAAGCCTCTCCGGCCTACTAAATTGACAATTTAAATAATAAATAGGTCTCGAACAGTCACCCAGATACTTATACCCTGAATAAAAGTCTCAAAAAGAAAAATTATGACAAGAAAACTTAGTAATTAAAATTTATTACCAAAAGAGGAATTTACCCCAGAAAATTAATTAATACTAAAAGAAACAAATGATCTATACACCAGCGCCATCTAACGGCGATTTATTAAAACTTTAACGCTAATTAGCGTAGCCAATTAACGTAACTGTCAAAAAAAAAAACAAAAAGAATAATTCAATAAAACTGCGATTTTCGCAATAAATTAGCCACAACAAACCCCTTAAATTGGTGTAATTAGGGTAATTAATAATTAATTCCTACTGAAATTCGACTTGCCCAACGCATGACGTAATATAAAAAAAAAAAATGAAAATCCCCTGAACTTAAGAAAACCCAAATAAATCTATTAATGTACCGTTTTATGCGGAAAATACTCAGTTAGAATAAGTCTAGAAGAACTTACCCAAGATGTTAAGGGGTATTTTCAACTAACACGTGATCCCTGCGGCGTCGAACTGCAAATCCTGCAATGCAGATTTCTTTCCCGAAACAGCCAAAAAGGCAACGCAAACCAACAAAATTCACACAACACCAAAGGTAACTTAAATCGGGAAAGATTTTTGGGAAATTTGCAGCACAAATCCTATAAAGATGGCTTGAATACCAGTCGCTGCAAATTTTCCTAGTTCTCGCCTTGAAGAATGACGTGAAAGTGCCAAATGGTAAAACATGGCCGATAGCCCTTTGTCCTTCTCAAAGAGTACCAGTGGGCGCACGCGCATCGCTGCTAATTCTAGGAATTTTCTCGCCTCTGAATTGGCAACATCGTTACGCATTTTGAGTTGCCTACCCATGCTGCCCAAATAACAATGTTAATTTTTTAGTAGACAATACTACGAGGGGTAAAAGCAACGTAAAGCATAAGGTAGGATACCAAATACGATAGAAAAACAAAGTAACCCAGCAATTACAATCGAATTTGGAGCCTTTTGCCAAAAATAAACTGCAAAAAAAAAATGAAAACCGACCTGCATTAAGGTAAACAAACTAAATTATTAAAAACAAACCTAGGAATAAGAACTAACCGTGACAGGTTATCGGATCCTGTTAGAAGGCCAGAGCCTAAAATTCTAGAACGCAAAAAGAAATGTGTTCAAATTTTGACGGACAATCCCGAATTATGAGATGGATAATTAGAGAAGACCTCTTACCTCAGTTAACACAGCCTCGGACCTGGTTAGGCCAGGAACTCACTATATCCTTATTTATACGAGCAAATATTTGTTGCTTAAATATTAAAAATATGTTTTAGGTAGATCGACCGCCAGTCCCGCCACAAATGATGGTCGATTCAGGAGGCTCACCTACTTCAGAGAGCGTAAAGCTTACTACGTCCCCATTTACAACACCACACATTAATTATTAGTATTTTTAAAATATGTTTCAGGTAAATCAACCGCTAGTCCCGCCACGAATGGTGGTTGATTCAGGAGGCTCACATGCTCCTCATTTACAATACCAAACATTAACTATTAGTTTCTTTAAGATATGTTTTAGGTAAATCAACCGCCAGTCCCGCTATGAATGATAGTTGATTCGGAAGGCTCACATGCTCCAGTGAGCTTAGAGCTCACTACGTCCCCATTTACAACATCAAACATTAACTATTAGTTTCTTTAAAATATGTTTCAGGTAGATCGACTGACAGTCCCGCCATTAATGATGGTTGATTTAAGAGACTCACATCAAACACACACAGGTTCCAGTGTGCTTAGAGGTCACTACGTCCCCATTTACAACATCAAACATTACCTATTAGTTTTTTTAAAATATGTTTCTGGTAGATTGATTGACAGTCCCACCATTAATGATGGTTGATTTAAGAGGCTCACATGTTCCAGTGAGCTTAGAGGTTACTACGTCCCCATTTACAATACCAAAAATTAGTTAACTATTAATTTCTTTAAAATATGTTTCAGGTAGATCAACGGCCAGTCCCCATAAATGATGGTTGATTCAGGAGGCTCACATACTTCAGTGAGCGTAGAGCCCCCATCTACAACACCAAACATTAACTATGAGTTTCTTTATAATATGTTTGAGGTAGATCGACCGCCATTCCCGCCATGAATAATGGTTGATTTAACAGACTCACATGTTTCAGTGAGCTTAGAGGTCACTACGTCCCCATTTACAACACCAAACATTAACTATTAGTATTTTTAAAATATGTTTCAGGTAAATCAACCGCTAGTCCCGCCACGAGTGGTGGTTGATTTAGGAGGCTCATATGCTCCAGTGAGCTTAGAGGTCACTACGTCCCCATTTACAACATCTAACATTAACTTTTAGTTTCTTTAAAATATGTTTCAGGTAGATCAATCGCCAGTTTCGCCATGAATGATGGTTGATTCAGGAGAGTCACATGCTCCAGTGAGCTTATAGCCCACTACGTGCTCATTTAAAACACCAAACATTAACTATTGGTATCTTTAAAATATGTTTCAGGTAGATCAAACCGCCAGTTCTACCACAAATGATGGTTGATTTAGGAGAGTCACATACTCCAGTGAGCTTAGAGCTAACTACGTCCTCATTTACAACACCATACATTAACTATTAGTTTGTTTAAACTATATTTCAGGTAGATCGACCGCCAGTCCCGCCACGATTGATGGTCTATTCAGGAGGATCTCATGCTTCAGTGTGCTTAGAGCTCACTACTTGGTTATTTACATCACCAAACATTAACTATTAGTAGATATCTTTAAAATATGTTTCAGGTAGATTGACCGCCAGTAGAAGGGTCTCACACTTTGCTATGCCTAAAACTCCCTACGTTCTCATTTAGAACACCAAAAATTATAAGTATCTTTTAAATATGTTTCAGGTAGATTGATTGCCAATCCCGTCACATATGATGGTTGATTCAGGGGGGCCAGATGCTCCAGTTAGCGCTTACTACGTCCTTATTTACAAAACCAAACATTCCATATTGCTTAAAATCTTTAAAAGTATGTTTCAGGTAGATCGATCGCTAGTTCCAATGTGTATAATGGTTCATTAAGGGGGACTACTTACTTCAGATAGCCTATAGCCTCTTGACTGTTTGACTAGGTGCAGCCTACATCTCCATTAACAAAACCAACCATAACCAAAACCAATTACTACAATCTTTTTCAGGTAAAAAGTGTCGTCTTTATTTTTTGACAACAATTATATATTTTGTAAATCAAAATTATCAGTTCCATTAATTTTTTGTTTAGAAAATATTGTTACATAAATAAATTTAATAATTAAATTAATATTTAATTAAAAAAATATCTTTCATTCATCTTTTTTCAGCTCCATTTCTGGCCTGGAAAATGATTTTAAAGATAAACCACAAGCCACAAGCAACTAATTAAAGTGATTCTATATTGAGTACCTTTTTTTGAAAGTAATATTACTTTTATCTACAAAACAGAAGATTAGATGCCACAAAGTAATGCTTTCAACAACATTGATGTTTTTCAAAGAACATACTTATGGTATTTAAAATGGTAAGTTTTTAAGCTCTATTATTTCATTTTACATGTTTAACTTAAGTTTTGTAAACAAATAGCATGACACTTATCTTCTAAATTTTTCAGAAGAATATGGAAAAAATCCCTCAAACAAAACTCAAGAAAATAAAAAAGACAAACTTTCCTTGTTACAGAATCGGTTTTGTGATGTAAAATGTCTGCTTAGATTTTCGTAAGTATAAAGCAGTAAGTAAAGCATTAGACTACAATGCTTACATGAATTTATTTTAGGCAAAAATGCCAAATATGCGAGAAGAAATGGAGATCTTAGCAAATATAGTCATACGAAAAAAACCATTTCAGTGTCCTGAGTGCGACAAAACATTGGCGCAGAACCATAATCCGCATTAACACTTGGCCACAAATTAGGGAGAGAAGGATAATCAATACAGGTTATTATATTTATTTGTTAATGAAAACGAAGCAGTGATTTTAAGAAGTGTTCTCTTTTTGGCACAGGAGCACAGTCGACTTGGCAACAGACTACCATATTTTCGACGGTAGTCCTATAAAAAGTCGATCGTATTTCTGAATTTAATTATTAAAAATGAACCATCTGATGAAACTTTAAATTTATAGGAATAAAGAATCTGGGGAAATTCTTTCAACAAAGCATATTGTATATAATCACCTGCCCATTTAATATGAAGACAATACACCAAGATGTCGTGTATGCAACAAATGGTTTAATAAGCTGCTTTGGAAAAACTTGCATTGTCTTTAAAAAAGTAAGTAAAAGGGAAAATTCTTATTGCGCGTTGGCGAAAAAAAACGAGGTTTGTTTTAAAATAATTGAAATAAGATATTTTATTTTTAAAGTTTAACCTTCTGTACCCTTAAGATGATAATTTTAACACGTTTAAAATGTTAAATTGTTTTTAATTGGAAACTAATCATTAATTTTAATTTAATTTTTAATGTTATATTTTTTGTGTTTTTTTAAAAACTAACTAAATAACAAAAAACAATTTACATAACACTTAAAAATTGAGAAACACTAATTTAATACGAATTGCAATAGTAATGCATTATAAACTTACGTAATAAAGACCTTAACCAACTTATATTACTAAAGTACTAATTTTAAATTCTTGCAGTTCTTAGAAAAATATATTTTTTTGTTTATCGTATTGATATTCCATACGATTGCAGTTTAGTGCAAAATTCAACTGTTGCTTTTAAAATAATCTCTTTAGATCCTAAAATGTAGTTCTGTAGTGGTATGTACAGTCGCACTTCATATAGAAGTGATCACACTTAGAAAATGAAACTGAATCTACTTGCTGACATTTTTATACAGCATAATGTAGTCAGAATGTAGTCCAATCATTATAGATTTTTTTTGTAATTAATGTTAACAAATATCTGACTGCGCCATGACTTTCGAAATAACCTGTAGATAACTAAAATAAAAAATCCAACTATTTTTTAAAACAATAATTTTTAGAAAAAGGGCCTTTTTTCTTTTTTTTAATATAACAAAAAATACTGGCTATATTACTTTACTTATAAAAGACCGTTTCTAGAGAATTTAAAAACATACAAAATGGTTTTTGAAAAATCCCGATCCGACCATTTTTCACCGTAAAAAGCCGGAAAGACGCTTAAAACAAACCTTTTTTCAAAAATTCGTATCTTCGTTGATTTTTAAGATTAAGGGCTGATTTTTTGGGAAATGATAGTCAATAACATATACTTTGAGCTGCCGGAAGATTAAACTTGTCGCATTAATAAGTTTTTATTCAATCGCACTATAAACAATTGGGCCCTTATCTTGCAAGTGCCGTGAATATTAGGCAAATGGTCCGATTTGAATTTTTAAAACGGCTTTTTAAAGTTGAGATTAAAAGCTACAAATTGTATATCTCACATTTTCATATAAGTTTGGAGAACATTGTTTAAAATGCTTGTGAACCTAGCGCGTCGAGCGAAAATTCGCGACCGAGACGTATATTCGCTGCTGGGTGCACCCTCAACGGTCGACTCGGTCGTCTCGGTCGTCTCGGTCGCTCGGTCGCTTCGGTCGTCTCGGTCGTCTCGGTCGTCTCGGTCGTCTCGGTCGTCTCGGTCGTCTCGGTCGTCTCGGTCGTCTCGGTCGTCTCGGTCGTCTCGGTCGTCTCGGTCGTCTCGGTCGTCTCGGTCGTCGCAAATTTTCGCTCGACGCGCTTGGTTCACAAGCATTTTTAACAATGTTCTCCAAACCTATATAAAAATGTAAGATATATAATTTGTAGCTTGTAACCTCAACATTAAAAAGCCGTTTTAAAAATTCAAATCGGACCTTGCAACATAAGGGTTTAATTTGTTTATAGTACGATTGAATAAAAACTATTAATGCGACAATTTTCATCTTTCGGCAGCTTAAAGTATATGTAATTGACTACCATTTTCCAAAAAATCAGCCCTTAATATTGAAAATTTACGAAGATACGAATTTTTGCAATAATTTCTGTTTTAAGCGTTTTTCCGACTTTTCTCGGTGAAAAATGGTCGGATCGGAATTTTTCAAAAACCATTTTGTAGGTTTTTGAATTCTCTTCAAACGGTCCATTTGCCTTTTATGAATAAAGTGATATAGCCAGTACTTTTCGTTATATTCAAAAAAAAAAAACGAAAAAAGGCCTTTTTTTAATAATTATTGTTTAAAAAAATTACCTAAAAAAATTGGTTGGATTTTTTATTTTAGTAATCTACAGGTTATTCTGGAAGTCATGGCGCAGCCAGATATCTGTTAACATTAATTACAAAATTGACTTTTTTTTGCTATAATAATTGGACTAATGATAAAATTATTTTTTGCCAACGCATCAATTGTTGATCATCTCATATTAAACGCATTCCATAATTTAACAAACATTTGTTTTAGGAAAATGAAATATTTTGTGTTGAATCAAATACTATACGAACCTGAAGTGCCTGAATATTAAAGAAAAAAATTAGCCTACTAATGATGGGTCTATTAAAAAAACATCGTTTATGTGGACTCTTGCGAAATAAGAAAACGGTATAAACAATGTTTAATTAAAACACATTGTTAAAGCAGAAGAAAATAGTTTTGTTTAAATTTATCTTTTATCATAAACAAAACTAACTCCAGAGACATCGTTTAATGAAAAGCTACTTTTGGAAATGATTACTTTTTTTATTTTTAATAGGTAAGACAATCGAAGATAATTTTGACTTATTACGGTATCTTTTTGATTGTGTGTGTAGGTTAAACTTTAGTATAAATATGCTATTTGGTACAAGTAAAGTTTAACCCAATAATTTTCTGTCAATTAAAATTGGCACAAAAACAAGTAAAAGATGGAATTTTAAAAACCATAAATTTATTAAATTGATACTTAATTATATATACATTTTGTAGAATGTTAACATAGAGATACAGGAAGCAATATACAGAAGGAGCCTAGAAAGTCTTAAAATTTTGAAAATATTTGCCTAGAAAATGACTTATATTATTGTAAACAGGCTTACAAGAAACAAATTTAAATGATTGTATTATACAAAAACTTTATCCCTTTGGTTGAATCAGATTCGTGATGTGGCATGTCTGACGTATTCATCTGTTTGGATTATCGTACGTATAGAGCACTAAGTAAAGCGTTAGACCACAATGCTCTTATTTATGCTTTTTTAGGCAAATTGACGTTAAAAATGTGTGAAAGCAATCATGTACTTATTAATATTTACACAAATGCCAAATGCTGCAAGAAAGGAAAAGATTTGTATCAGTTATGTAGTCAAAAAACAAAAACAATTTCAGTATCCTGAGTTCGACAAAAATTTTGTGCAGAGTTGGACACGCGTTAGGGACAGAAAGATAATCAAAACAGGTTAATATTACCATTTATTAATAATTAAAAGCAGATTAGTGATTTTATAGATTTTTTATTATTTAGAACAGAAGCACAATCGACTCGGCGACGGACTACCGTATTTTCGACCCAAGGAAAAAAAATGACGGTAGTCCTATAAGTTGACTATTATATTTCTGAATCAAATAAATAAAAATGAGGTATCTAGTAATAAGATTGGATTTTAAATTTATATATGTGTAGAATATGGTAAAATCATTTCAATAAAATACCATATATGCGTTAAAGCAAGATGTCATTTGCAACAAAAAACGTAATGGTTTAACATGTATTGCCGTCAAAGAAGTTAGTAAAAACGTAAATTCCAATTGTTATTTATCTTCTTTTCAGATGTTCCAAATTTAACGAAATATTTTGTAATGAATTACCAAACCTAAAATGCCTTAATACGTTAAAGAAGAAAATAAATCTACTGATGAAAAATGTATTGAAAAAACATCGTTTATGGATTTTCGCGAAACAAGAAAAAGTTATAAACAATGTTAAAGTTAAAGACATTGTTATAGCAGAAGAACTCAGTTTTGTCAAAAATATATTATCGATCATTGGTTTTGTTTAAATTTATCTGTAATAATGTAAGATTGAAGAAGAATGTATTACTAGAACTGTTGTAACTTCTCTTTGTAAAGACCAAAAGTGAATGTATACTTACATAAGTACAGTTGTATGCAATATTTGTTTTTAGGTTCAAAACAATTTGTTAAATAAGTTAGGTTATTTAGGGCCATGGTTTTCTAAAATAAATGTACGACGTAGGTTAAAAACAATCTTGTCATAAATTATTTTCATAAACTGAAATAAAAATTGTTTTTTCATGTAAATGTAAACATAGTTATTTTTTTCACTTTCTAATGAGATCGGTTACATAAGAAAATCTTTTATACCACTAAATTAGGCCAATTATTTATGACCTATTTGGAAATGTCCTTTTCTTGCCATATTTTGCTTAGTTTTTCTTGTAAATACTAACTGATATAGAAATCCAAACAAGTAAAAATATTTATATCTTGATAATATATAAATTTTGAGGATTTGAAAAAATTATTATTATGTTCAGTGGTTGGATATCCATGTCACTTAGTGTATCTACCTAGTTTAGATTTTGTTACAGTATTATTAATTAGTTTTTAATGCGATTAATTGTCTTAATAAAAAAAATTACAAATTAATTTAAATTATTGTTAAAATTTTATTTTCAACCGTATTGTAATGCAATGTTGATATTACGGAGTTTTTAAAATCTTGTGTCACATTACTGTACTTTTACAAATTATCGAGACGGCAATGCATATGCCTGCCAAGACAGGCTATGCGTTTCCGTTTCTATTTCCCTGCTGGTTTTTTTTTTAATTTCCAAAATACAAAGTCAAGGTTCTTTCTTGATATGCAGGATTTCGTACAATAAAATCTTCGATTTTTTGCTTTAGAAATTAAGGGTTGAAAATAAAATTGTATACAAATCTCGACGGAAAACTTTATTGCTCATAACCTCTAACATAATAATATCCTAAGATGTAATAATGTCCTATTTAAAAATATGTATAGATCTTTTAAATTATTGTTAAACATTGGTGTACAGTTTAAACAATAATGTTTACAGCATATAGAAAAAAAGTCAATTTATTTAGCTAGGTACAATATGGCGCTTAAAAACTAATTTTAATTGGCCGATTCATTTTTTTTCACACAATTTTTCTTAGTTTTTGTTTTTATCAATAAGTTATAGTACAGGCATGTAAGATCTAAAACATTAACGTTTAGAAACCAAGGCCCTAACCGACGAATATGTGCAGTATAATTCATCTGTTAAAAAATTAATTATTTGGTAAATAAATTATCTTTTTATATACTTTGTATTTTTTAGATTGTGTTATAACGTTAGTGATTAGATTTAAATACTTTTAAGTATTTTTTAAAAATAGGTACAAATGTGTTTAAATTATTAATAAATATTGATAATATATGTAAGCTGTTACGTTTGTAGCATATGAAAAAGTGTTATATATCTTTAATCGATAAGTAAATGCAGTCTCAAGATTTGTGTTGTCCTAAGAGACATAGAACTCCGAAAACCCAATATAAATAATTTTAATATTATCAAAATCTTGGACTTCCATTGCCTATATTTGTTTTTTGTTTTATTGATACACCACGTTTCTGATGTAGTTACAACCATTTTCAATCACTTGATAACTAAAAGTTATCAAGTGATAACTTTTAGGTATCACCTTGATAACTATAGACAATGGAAGTCCAAGATTTTAGTATTATCAAAACCATAATATATTCTAACAACAAGAAAAAATAATTATATTTTAATAATATTTTTCTATAAATATTTAAGAAGGCAACGTCAGCAAATGATCAAAATTTTAATTCATTTTGATTTAGATAACGCAACCTAATAGCTTTTATCTTTCATAATGTGTTAAAAAAGTGCATATTAAACTGATAAGCTTAAAATTTTGATCATTTTAAACATATATACTGGGTGTTAGGATATATCTATAAGGCATTAATAATGCTGTAAAATGATTTTTTTTTCATATAATTTGTACGATTGTTTTGTAATGTTACCGTTACCGATAAAGTCTTAGGCTATTTGGTGTCTTATTTAGACATGTCAATACTTGTATTTTGGTTATTGTTATATATTGTATGTACATATTGTACATATATGTTTTGCCGGCAAATAAATGTAATGTAATTTGTTAGTTTAAGCATTTAAATCATACTAAATAAAACAGAACTCTGAACTTCCAGAAAAATACTTATTATATTTTGATAACATTTTGCATAAATATTTAAAAAGATACTGTAAGCAAATGATCAAGATTTTAATTTATTTTGATATAGATAATCCAACTTAATGGCTTTATAGAATTCTAGTGAAATTTATGACAAAAATTATCACCAAAATTTTGATGAAAATTTTCATGGGACTTTTGCTAATAGTACATTTATTTATGTTTGATACTTACCATAAATTTTAGTAGAACAGCTGTTGGATTAGTTTAACATAAGCTAGAAGGGCAAAAAGTTAATAAATAAAAAAAAGTTTTTGTTGTAAATTATGTTAGATATAGATTAACGAAAGTTGTTAGCTAGTTCCTTTCTCTTTATGTAAATGTTATACTAATAAAGTTAAAATCTTCATCATTTTAAACCTATTTACTGGGAGTTTGAATTTCTAGGTTACTATATACATTTACTAAGTGCAATTAATTATTCTGTAAACAGTGGCGTTTACTGACTACAAAAAGTGTGGGGGGGTAACTGTGTTAAAAATTGAGTTAAATAATATAAGTAAAAAAAATCAATTATTTTCCAAAAATATTTTATTTCTCTGAAAAACTTGGGAGTCTGGCCTTCCTCTTCCGCCCCTCTAAGAATACGCTTCTGTCTGTTAAAATATGTATACTTAAATTTAAAATTGTTAAATAATAATATACAGTGTAAGCTGCAATGTTTGAGGCATATTGAAAAATTATTATATATCTTAAACCGACAAATACTTATAATTAAATAAATAAGTTTACTAATTTAAATTATACTAAATGACACAGAACTGCGACACCCTATAAAAATAATTAAATTTTAATAATATTTGGTAGACATTAAAAAAGACTTGTAAAAAAGGATCCAAATTTTAATTTATTCTTGTGTAGGTAGATAACCTAAAGCTTAATGACTTTATTACTACTTATATTAAAATCTGGATCATTCATCATACACATATACCGAATGTTCGCTTTTCCAGGTCATTTAGTACTCTATCAAGTTTAAGTAATTATTCTGTAAATAAAGTTTCTTTTCACATACTTTGTATTTTGTTGATGGTGTTATAATGTTAGTAATTAGATTACAATAAATTTTAATGTCTTATAAAAATAAGCGCACATGTATTAAAATTATTGTTAAGTGACACAGAACCTCGAACACTCAACAAATATAAGGTCTGTTTGTTATTCAAAAATAGTGTACACTATTTTACACTTTTTTACGTAAGTGCTCTTATGAAAAGGGTATTTTAGGAGTACGTGGGTAGAAAAAATGTAAAATAGTGTAAAACATATCTGAATACATAATATTTTGTAAAAATATTTATGAAAACACTGTAGCAAATGATCAAATTTTTAATATATATATTAGTAAAGTTACCTTATCCTTTTAATAACTTTTTTTTCATAATATGTCTTATAAGTAAATGTTGCACTAACAAAATTAAAATTTAGATCATTTTACAATACATATATATCGGGTGTTCGGATTTCTATAACACTTAAGTATTGTCATTGTCACTCTTAGTTAAATTAATTTTTATATAATTTGTATTTTGTATATGTGTTATAATATAACTGATAAGCTCTTTTTTGTTTTATTAACAAACATGTACAGATTTATTTAACTTACTATTAAATGTTGGTATACAGTGTGGGGTGTAAGGTTTGAAGCGTAACCATTTTAATTTTTATTTAATTAATTTAAGCAAAAAAGACATTAAAGAATTTAAGAACTAATTTTTAAATGCCTTGTATAATGTCGTGTCGTTAACTAACTATTTTTTTTATCCAACTTAGTTTAATATCTATTTTATTGTAATACATTTTTAATCAAGTTCCTTTAAAACAAAAGAAAATTTGATTAAAAATGTAGATATCTATTAGTATTCACCGTTTTTCTACAATGCTTTTAAAGTTATGTTTTTCCGAGTCCCTATTCCATTTTTTAGGATACCTGTAAAATTTGCCCCCTACACGTATAAATTTGAGTAACCCTTGACTTTAAATACAGGGTTAAGAGAAAGAATAAATGTATTTTTAATAATTGTATTGTCATACGTTCATATTAGAAAATCTGAGAAAATTTATTTACTTGAAATATTGTATTTTACATTTTTTTGTGGTAGAATAAAGTTATATGTTTTTATTTCTGTGTTTTCTTGGTCCCCTTTGATCCTTGGCCTTTTGTTAAATGTATCTTCTGTTCTCATTTCAATCTCAGCACCTTCACAAAAAATTGAAGTTCATATGTGATAGTAACATCGAATTATAAAGGGTGTCTCGTATACAGGTAAAGGTCAGATGAAACAAAAAAAAATTAAACTGGTATATCTGAAAGTGCTTCGTTCAGCTGATAGAGGAAATCACAAATTTTGTAGCCTAAGAGCTTAGAAAGGAGGTGATTAAAGTAAAAATTACCATCATATTATATATCATATTCGTAAAAATTCAAAGTATCAATTAAGGCCATTTTATTATATATTCAAGTATCTTTATTACATCTACTATGAATTGATAAAATATCAGAATGGGTAATACCAAAAAAACCTTTAAACTTGCTACTTTTATTAAATTGTTACCATTTTACATGTTTCTTGATCTGTTGTAAAATTTCATGATGCGCTCCAAAAAAAAAAAAAATGCTAGTTTATAAGCTTATTAAGTTAATAAGTATAATATTAAAATTTAAAAAATTAGGTACACCAACAAAGCGCATCATACTTTTTTAATAAAAGATCGAAAAACGTGTACAATGGTAAAAATTTAATAAAAATGTCAAGTTTAAAGGTTTGTTTTTGAGCGTTGTATATCAATCATTGAAATTACGATATTTTTATATTTTTTTGACAAAATGGTGAATGATTAGCAAATCGCGTCTCGTAATTTAAATTAAATAGCAAGCACGTACCAGTACCATCTTTTAAAAAAAGGTGCATAAAACCAAAATCTGTACAAAAGTTAGCTTTTCTCTGTTGTTTATATTAAAACAAAACTGTAAAAATAGCCATTTTTTCTTTGAGTAAAAAATTTTGATTAAATTGTAATTCAATCGTGATACCGTCGATAGCACTTTTGTAAAAAAAAAACAAACAAAATAATGTTTTGCTAACCCTTGTTGGTGCATTTTTGCAGAGAAATGTCATAAAAACTGAAAAAATTAACCACCTTTTAAAACATTTATAACTTGGACCTTTAAAGTTGGAAAGCTGATCTTCTGGAAAATGATTACTAATAATAAGTTGTTTAAACGGGTTTAAGGTGGACGCTGTCCGATTGTTTTTTTTTACAAAATCGCATTTTAAATATTTTTTAGTGATATTATGCACGATTTTACAAGTTGAATGTAGTAAACGGAATATTAATTAAAATACATATTTTATTCTTCAACTTATAACTCTTTGATTTTCATATAATTTTTTACACTTTTTAGCAGATGTATATGGAAATCGAAGGTGTACAAATTGTGGAATAAAATATGATGTTACATAATCCGTTATATAAATTAATCGTATAATTACAGTTAATACGCTGAATCGTCCAAGATATCACTGCAAAATATTTGAACTGCGATTAAAAAATAGCCACACATGGGACAACGTCGACCTTAAGCCCCTTTAAAAAACATGTTATAGATATAATCATTTTCCCAAAGATCAGCTTTCCAACTTGAACGGGGTTCAAATTATGAATTTTTAAATTGCCAATTTTAGTGGTTTTTTCGAGTTCTCTCTTGCGAAAAATACACAGTAGAGATACACTAAAACCCATTCTGTTTGTTTTTCAATAATTAAATGAAACAGGTTCTCCATTTGTCAAATTTGTTTTAAAATTTTAATTTAGCTTCTCTCCGCCGACCAATTAGAACGCGGAGTGAGAGAAGGGATAAACCCGGCCCCAGACACTACGTGCATTTGGCGAATGTTCGGCGAATGTGCGAATATTCGAACTATTCACTACACCTTCGGCCACCCTCCCACACGCTACTTTATTTGAAAAATGCGTCCAGTGACAAATATTTCCCGTAGTAGAGAAGCTGAAGTCTTGATTTTCAGTGGCGTGGCGTTGAAGTTCAAAATGGACAGTGATAAAGAGCAGATGGTTGTCGCTGCTAGTTGTGTGATTTTCAGCAGTGTTTTATTATTACAAAATGGGAAAAAAGAACGGGAAAGAAGAACTGCGAAGAGAAGAACTAACTGGCGAAACATTGCCATCAAAGAGTCTTTCTTTTTTTTCAATTCTACAACCGAGCACTCCACGCTAAACTTTGTTTTAATATTATTCCAGGCATCAGCCACTTTATTTCTATTCTTATGTTCTGGAATCCGGGAGTTCCAAATTGCAGGTTTATTTTCATATAATTTTATAAACTCTAACGTTAACTCGTTGCTCCATTCCATTTCAGCAAATAAAAAACAAATCAATCCGCCACCAATGCAATACACAACGAACTGAGGGGTGCGCTAAAGCAAAAAAACATATAAACAAAGCCGTAGCGTCTGGAAGCGATGCCGAAGTTAACTACGAGGGACTTCGCCGTACTACGAGCTTCTTTCATTCTTGCCAGTTTACCGACAGCCTCCTGGGAAATGACGAAGTATTCGTATTATACGAATCTTCGACGAAGGTAGGGCTCCCACACGCTACGCGAATAAGCTCGAATACCGAGTGTTCGCCGAATACACGTAGTGTGTGGGACCGGCTTAAGACTAATTGGAGCCTTATCATTCGAAGGTTAGATCGCACAGCCAAGCGGCAGGCAACCTTTAGCGGGTATATGCTCGAAAGTACCCACAGAACAAAATTATTGGTTACCAGACCTGTCCTGCACTTTTTATAAACCGCCTACGTCAGAAGCCAGAATCCTAGTACACCTCTGTACTTCCGCCACTTTGCCACGTACCTATCAGTGGAGACATAAAAAGGTGATAAACATATTGCTTTTAAACAAGTTAAACAAAGATAAGGTTCAAGTTTCCAGGTAGACAACTGTCGATTTGGTGTTCTCTTTGTCTATCCTATGTTCACTTATGTAGAAAAATAGAAATGGAGCGGTTGAAGGCCGAAGGGAGGTGCATTAAGATAAATTTTATTCAATAAGTGAAAACTAAAAGGAAATTTTTCTACAAAATTTTGTTGTGTTATTTTATACATATTTTTGAGTATTTGTTAATAGAAATTGTACAAATGGTTTTAAATATTTAAATCATAATATTTTAAGTCTGCCTAGTATTTTTTTGTAAATAATTGAAAATGAAAGTCACTGGGAAATTTTGCACTAATTAGGGTAAGGGTATAAAAAAACCTCTAAAATAGTTATACAAGCCAATTTTTACAATAAATTTTATGTTCAATTGATTTTGGCCCCTAAAATAAATCTAAAATGCTTAAGTTTTGTACACGTAAAGGTTTAGAAAGTTCTTTATTGACTTGACATATTGTGGTTAGGTATACCATTAATATTTAATTTATTTGTATGTAAGCGAATTTATTTATTTCTAGTTTAATTGTAACAATTATTTTTCAAAATAAAAACTAATATTTCCAATAAAATTGCTTATTAGGCGTTTAAATCAAATCGTATTTAAAGTGAGGTTAGGCAACTGTCAAAGTGTTTATTTTATTTTGCTGCTGCTTTTATTAGATTGAAAAATGTCTTGGGCCCAAAGAAGAGGTCCTGCCCGACCCAGCAGTACTGCTGCTAATCCACCGGTGCAGATGTACAATCCTAATCAACATTCCAATACTCAGGTAAGTATTTTTTTATTTATTGCTCAACTCTGTTAATAATGTAAGAACCAGCAAATACTTACAAACATATTGCATGTTTTTCTCTTAATACTTAAAATGTCAGATACTAGCAAAACTACCGACTTTAACTACTATGTTTTAAAAATATAAATTTGTAATTAATCACGAATATTTCTATGTATATTTGGGATTAGGATTGCTTAATAAAAGGTTTAAACTCGGTTGGGAAAATTTGGATAATAATATATTTTGCTTTATTGTAATATTAGATTGTACATCTTTTCGACAAAGCAGAATAAAATAAAACTATAATAATACCAAAATAATAATAAATATTATTATGAGAAAAAAGAGACAATATGGTTCTATGCAATAAATCTATTCTAAATTATTTTCAGAGTATTCAGACAATGCATAATAAGCCTTTTCTAACAATAAGTATTATTCTAGAGATGAGTGATATTTCACGAACTGTTTTTACTGATATTTAAGAATCACATATAAAGACTGTTGCTTCTATATTTCACAACGCGTGAATGGATATCTGTTATCACAATTAAACATGTCCAGAGATCACAACTTGGCACTCAGTATGAAGACGAAAGGCGGGAATCATGTAACATAACAACAATAACAGAATCAAGAAAATAATGTCACTGCTGCACTTAGCACTTGCCCGCTTGGTTTCAGTTATAATTTTAGATACAATAATAATATTAGAATTTTTGCAAGGCATGAGAAGAAAATAATTATTGGATATTGGTATTATTATTAGTAAAGTTTTCTTTTATTGTAATCCTGGTTTCTTACCCTAGGTGGTTGTGTTTTTGTTTGTTATTAATAATTCAAATTCGTGTAGGTAGATAGGTAGGTTTAAAGTGAGTGGTTATAACACACTTCCACCGCGACCGATCGGTCTATTGTGGCTCACACCAGAGCTGTCAAAACTTGAAGTACTTCAAGTAAAATTTTACTTGAAGTACTTTTTTGTACTTCAAGTATTTTACTTTAAGTACTTTTTATTAGAAGGTACTTGTACTTGTACTTGATTAGTTTTTATGAAGATACTTGGATTTTTACTTGATTTTACCAAATAAATTACTTAAAGTATTTATTTAAGTACTTGAAGTATTACGATGTACTTGAAGTAAAAAAAAGTACTTTAAGTAAAAAAAAGTACTTTAAGTAAAGAAAGTACTTCAAGTAAATAAAAAGTAATGAAAGTAAAAACAATACTTCAAGTAAATAAAAAGTACTTGAAGTAAAAAATCAAGCAAGTACTCGAATTTACATGCCTTAGATAATCGTACAAACAAGTTAAAACAAGAAATACGCGCAACCGCTGCTGTTTCTATCTATCTTTTGCTCATCAAAGTATAAATTATCCTTTCGCGCTTACACTATTAGTTTTAGACTATTAATTATTTAACTTGATATTTTTTAAATTACAAAAAATTAGAGATGTTAAAACACCGGGTCTTTTCATTTTAGGCACCGGTGAGCTGGTGCCAAGGTTTCCACCGACGATTTTCTTCGAAATTAATCCTTATTAAAAATCCTTTATTTTGATACCCAATTTGTTATATTTAATAATGATTACTAACAGCCATATTTCATGACAATTTTATTATCAAATGCATTCAGGATACGAAGCAGTTTCCAAATCACTCCCGAAAATGTCAAAAACGTGACAGTTCAAGAATACCTATTCTATTGGTGCGATTTGACGTTTGATGGAGGGGTTTCCCAACTATTTCGTATTGTAAATGCGTTCATTATTATCTTTATTTGAACGAAAACCCCTGTATTTTAATAGGCAACTTAAACAACATTTTCACTAATAAAATGGAAACGACATCACAATTGAAGTTAGGTTGTTCTGACTTAATTTTGTGTTGATGGGAAATTAAAATATTTCCCAAGAATAGGATTTGGGTGCCAACCTGCTGTAGGCACCCATATGAAAACACTCGCTTTTGACAGATGTAACGGATGCCAACGGGTGCCATCGCCAACCCGTTGGCAACCACAGGGAAAAACCCATTTTGGGAAAAACCAATATTTCCTATAATAGTTTAAGGCCCAAGCGCTCACCCGAGTACGGCATTGGAGGCGTGTTGCCATAAATTTACATACGAAATTTTACATTATTTCGGACATCGGGTGCATAAAATTCCGACTTAAAACGGGACACTTAGCAACCCTACTTGTTTTCCTAACTATAGTTTTTACCGACTGGCCTTATTTCCAATGACGTAGCGTTCAGTCCTTAAAGCTTAAGGAGTTGTTGGAAGACCCCGTTTTGAGGAATAAACCCTCTAACTTCCTTACAAAAAGTACTACTCAAGTATAATTTGTTTTACTTGAAGTACTTTTAATTACTTCAAGTACTTTTATGTACTTCAAGTACTTTGGTTTACATCAAGTACGTTGGTGTACTTCAAGTACTTTGTTTTACTTCAAGTACTTTGTTTTACTTCAAGTACTTTGGTTTACTTTAAGTACTTGGATTTACTTCAAGTAAAATACTTGGGTGGTACTTCAAGTACTTTTTCAATTTACTTGAAAAAGTAAGTACATTTCAATGAATACTTGGTACTTGTACTTGAAGTAATTTTTAAAAAATCAAAAAGTTGGTACTTGTACTTGAAGTACTATTTAAGAGTACTTTGACAGCTCTGGCTCACACCCTTTTATATTTCTCCCACCAGGTCCAGACTTCTAATAAATCTGATGATCCTGTTGAGAGAGAGATCTTTCATCTCCCTTGGCAACAAGGTGTCATTGCCGAGGATTTCGAATCTTAGTCGTGCCATTGCTGGGCACGAACACAGTATGTGTTCTGCCGATTCATTCCCCTCCATGCACATGCGGCACTTGGCGTCTTCCGCTAGGCCGATCTTGTGCATGTGGTATTTCAATCTGCAGTGTCCCGTGTACAGTCCCACTAGAGTTTTAAGGTGTACCCTTGATTGCTCGAGTAGTTTGACAGTACATTGTTGGTTCGGTGGGCTTATAAAGGGCTTTGAGTGTTTGAGACCCTGAAGTCTATGCCAGTACCGAAGATTTTCTCTTTGTGTCCAAGCTGATATGAACTGCTTGGCCATTTCATAAGATATACCGATGACCGGTTCCAGCCCTGTGAATTTTGTCTCCGCCCCCTTTTGGCAAGGAGGTCTGCGGATTCATTACCCTAAAGGCCGGTGTGTCCAGGTATCCACAGTAATGTAACCTTGTTGTTTTGACCCAGTTTGGTCAGCGCATCCTTGCAATTCCAGACGGTTTTCGAATTGCACCAGCTGGATTCAAGAGCCTTAAGAGCTTCTTGACTATCGGATAATATTTTAACTGTCTTACGTGTGCAGTGCTTTTCAACTAGCGATCTAGCACACATCTTAATAGCAAATACCTCCGCTTGAAATATGGTTGCGAGAGTGCCCAGGCCGAAGGAAAACTCTGCCCTCGGCCACTGTCCATATATTCCATCTCCAACACCGTCCTTGGTTTTGGAGCCGTCGGTGAACCAACAGATGTCAGCCCGGAGCAGGTCGGTCTTTTTTCGACTCCAGTCCTCCCTTTGTGGGTAGACTACACTGTAGGGCAGGTTGTAATTGGTTGCTGAAGGCATTATGTCTGAGGGCATTCCCAGTCTGTCACAAGTCAGGACATTCCTGAGGAGACTGGTGCTCTCCATATGACACGCCTGCGGTTTGTTACTGACCGCTTGATAGAGTCTGTAGGTTGCCCACCTTGACTATCTCTCGAATTCGTGTTGACTATTGACTTCGTATAAATGAAGGGAAAAATAAAAAGACGATTTATGGAATTTTTTTGATCCATCTGTTGTCTAATTTAATAATAAGTATTATAATTATTTGTAATTAATTAAATAATAGACAAAAATAAAGTCCTAATTCTCAGAATGTTAGTAAGCAAAAAAGAAAATAAACGCAATTATTAGTGGTGGTGTTGGTTAGGTAGAATTGCTAGACCTCGCCAACATTTTGCATATTATATTTTTTTGTAACTTACTATTTATTTAAATAAAAGACCTCTTTATTTATTTATTTATTTTTTATGAGTAGACTGTAGACAGCAGTATCACGAACGCCTCAAACGCAACTTATGCTACGCGATCTTAAAACTGTGATCACATCACGTTTAAAAATCGCTGATATTAAAAAATCACAGTAACAAATATTGGTGTGATTTAAAATTTGCGATATCGCTCATTCTCTATTTTTTACTGACAATTTGAATTTATGAAAACTACCTATGTTTTGAATACTAGCAAGTAAATGGTTACACCCTTTTTGGAATCATAAATTAAATATTTTTTTTTAGTAAAGTAGAAAATGGATTTTGTATATTAAAGATTTTTTCTAAAATATAGATAGAAGTAAGTGTTAAATATATTGTTGCTATAAATAATGGTTTACATGAGTCTTTGGACTTAGCTTTACAAATATATTTCGCAATAAAAACACTAACGGCCGAGTGATGAACGCGTTGTTAAATTTAGCAATGGACTTAGCAATTGTTAAAAGTTAACAACGGTTTAGAATGTTTAACAAAACGTCATTGTCAGTGTTATTCAATGATTTTAGTAGGCAACCTGTCAAAATCTGACATTTTGTTAAACATTCTTAACCGTTGTTAATTTTTAACAATTGCTAAGTCCATTGCTAAATTTAAAAACGCGATCATCACTCGGCCGTAAATATAATAGATACTGATACAAATTTTTCCAAAGACAAATGTTATATCTTATAATCAATTCAATTAAAGCAAAATAATTGGAATTCGAACTGGAAAATTCTTCTAATTCACGAGAGAGTATAGCCTGTCTCAAAGTATACCGTGTTAGCTCTTGCCTTCATTTATGGATTATACCTGCCGACAGCAATAAAACTGCGGATCGGTAGGTATTAAAGGACAGAACATTAGGGACGGACTTAATAATATAAAGATTTATAATTTATTGTCTATTTAAGTAAGTATAATCTTAAAATTACATTAAGAAATTAAATATATGCAAAGTTTTGATAAATTTATAACTGCGTTATCTATACATAATTACATTTTTAATCTAAATATCTAAATCTAATTCTGTTTCACTATCAGAGTCATCATTGAGATTAATTACAATAGGATTTATGTGGTTTTGGATAGAAAGAGTCCTCAATTTTTATAATGTGCTGTAGTGAATTTTTAAAGGTAATTAAATCTCCAAGTGCGTAATCTGTGCGATTCCATTACTACTTGTCTTTTGTCTATTTTGCGGTATTTAAATCCCATTTTACAAACAACTCTATGGAGAGTGGCACGGCTAATATTTATAGTGGTTTCGTCTTCGTCTAGCTTCTTTTTCAGTTTATCCAAGGTAGGAATAACTCCGCTTTCATAAAGACAATATATTTTCCTTCTTATTAGGTCTTGATCACTATTGTCTATAAGGTGAGACTAAAAATCACTACGTTTTTTTCTTTTGTTCAATTCTTCACTAATAATAATATCCCTTATCGATAATATTGGAGTTTTTGTAAGTAGGCAGGTTTCTTCTAAAGCTTCTTGTTTAATTAGACCTCTACTGATTAAAGTTTCATACACATTTTTCACAACCTGTTTTGCATCTAATGACAAATGATTTCGACGCGACATAGTTATATTCTCGTAAAACAACTTTTTCGAAACGCACAGTAAAAACGGTTATTCAACACTGCCACTAAAATATTTTTAATACCTATATATTTTTTTAACTTAGGTTACTTGTCTCTAACAATTCTTTAAAAGACTAATAAGGATTTTGAGACAGTTTTAGACAAACTCAAAGAAAATTCTTTAAGATATTAAATAAAAATATAATTATGATAGCCAGTACTAAGCAGAAGTTAAATTGGCACAAATTAGTTTATGTAACAATATAGTATGTGATACAAAGGGTTTTTTTGTTTAAACTTTAATTTAGTAAAAGTCTTATTTTACCTTTCACCCAATATAGTAAAAAGCTTTTTGTAATTTTTCTTAATTTTTTTTTGAGACATTCTACAACATAAAATTTAAATTATTTAAAAACTGAAAATTGCAAATACAGTTAAAATGCAAATTAATAAAAATTGTTTTTATAGGACCTACATGCAGCCTAGCATTTTTTTTAGTATGCAGTGGATTTTTTATAATATCGGCTTGTTTTTATGTAGCTGTTGTAATTTTATTGCTTAAATTAAAAAGAAATTGTTTTTCGTTTTTTAATTAGTCACCAAATTATTTATTTTCAGTTGTTAACATATAAATTGGTATGTTCTCAATAGGCTTTACCAGCTTATAAAATATCAAATTATGCACATTGAACATCTAAAAGAGGTAAAAACTTTTAAAAAAACCCATTACATTTTTAAATAAAAAGGGGAAGAAATTAACAATTACGAAAAAACGAAATCCTTTAGTGCACCATTTTTTTGAATAATGCTTAGTGATGGTAAATTTCAGAATATATATATATATATATATATATATATATATATATATATATATATATATATATATATATATATATATATATATATATATATATATATATATATAAATATATATACAGTGTGTCCCAAATTGGTGGGGAATGTATAGGGATCTTGGAAACCACGATAGATAGAAAATAGGTTGAATGGGGAAAGTTTTGGACAATTATGTTAGTAAGCTAATCCCGTTTACTACATGGTTTTATCTATTTAGGTTTTTGAGAAATTTTGAAAAAACCTGAAACATGCATTTTCGAAAATTGGCCATATTTTTTTATAAGTGAAAATTTTTCAAATCTGTAAAAACTTCTTCAAAGCAACTTTTTTTGTAGAATATGACCGAGTCGTCAATTATTATTTTCTACGTTTCGGGTTTTTAGAATCATCATCAACTTTATTTTTTCATATGGACGCCATATTGAATTTTTACGCAGCTAAATAGTGCTTTTTATTCTAATTTCAACAATGCATAACATGTTATAATTTAAGAGTTTATAACCTCATTTATTTCAAAAAACAAATATTTTCTTAGTTGGCCTTGATTCCGGCGAACGTCATTTTTTTTTATAAACAATAAAATATTAGTAATTGGCAAAATAGATAAGCTGAACAGACATTTTACAGAAATGGGTTTCGCGAACATAGCTATAACGTTAATACCGTGTTACAACACGTAACAAGTTAATTGAAAGAAGTGAAAACAAAAACAATGAAAAGTGGCTAAACTAATATTCCTACTAAAATGAAGAAGTAAAATAACGACTTAAAATTGAAAATGTTGT
Organism: Listronotus oregonensis; assembly: GCA_019359885.1. Taxonomy (NCBI): domain Eukaryota; kingdom Metazoa; phylum Arthropoda; class Insecta; order Coleoptera; family Curculionidae; genus Listronotus; species Listronotus oregonensis. The sequence continues at coordinate 31,018 of JAHBCN010000550.1, read as the reverse complement.
CCATTTCTCTCAAAATGTTTACGATATTTTTTTAAATGGTCCTAACTACCCTATGAATGGTTGACTTAGGTATGTGGAATTCTCTGTCAACATCCCTGGCTGAAGATGTTGGATTTTCTTTTTAAAATGTTGGTTAACTGTAGCATCTCGTTGTCGATTTTTTTAACGTACTTCTTAGGTCGTGGTTTTTTAAAACTTTCGAATTTAAGCAAATTTGTTACCAGTTTTCGAAAGTATGTTAGTTTAGGATGCTGCCTTGCAGGAAAATTGTCGAAATACGTTTGCGCAGCTATATTAACATTTCTATTGCTTTGGAAATCACGTTGCAAAGCATCAAGTTTTTCTTTGAATTATTAACCATTTTACAAAGATGAAAAAAAATTAATAACGTACCCGAGCTGACTTGATAATGACGCTAGATGACATTCGCCGGAATCAAAGCCAACTGAGAAAATATTTGTTTTTTGAAGTGGATGAGGTTATAAACTCCTAAACCATAACATGTCATACATTGTTGAAATAAGAATAAAAAGCACTATTTAGCTGCGAAAAAATCCAATATGGCGCCCATATGAAAAAGTAAAGTTGATGATTCATCAACTTTACTTTTTCATATGGGCGCCATTACATTTTGTTGTAACACGGTATTAACGTTATAGCTATGTTCGCGAACCCATTTCTGTAAAATATCTGTTCAGCTTATCTGTTTTGCCATTTACTAATGTTTTATTGTTTACAAAAAAAATGACGTTCGCCGGAATCAAGGCCAACTGAGAAAATATTTGTTTTTTAAAATAAATGAGGTTATAAACTCTTAAATTATAACATGTTATACATTGTTGGAATCAGAATAAAAAGCACTATTTGGCTGCGTGAAAATCAAATATGGCGTCCATATGAAAAAATAAAGTTGATGATGATTCTAAAAAGTCGAAACGTAAAAAATAAAAATTGATTACTCGGTCAAATTCTACAAAAAAAGTTGCCTTGAAGAAGTTTTTACAGATTTGAAAAATTTTTACTTATAAAAAAAATATGGCCGATTTTCGAAAATGCATGTTTCAGGTTTTTTCAAAATTTCTCAAAAACCTGAATAGATAAAACCATGTAGTAAACGGGATTAGCTTACTAACATAATTGTATGTATGTCCACGGAAAAGGTGTTGAAGAGAAAAAACTTTTTTATTTTTGATTTTATCGAAAAAAGCTACTCTTGATAAAAAATTTTGCTACCGCTTAGAGTAAGATTGGGATAGAAACATTTAACATATTTTATACGTGGTGTTCAGAAAATTGAAAAAACTTAAAATGGTACAAGAGTAAAGGGCGTTTATTTTAGAAGATATGGAAATAAGTTACTAGGAAAAGTTGTTTAAAATTAAAAGGTAGTCTCTAATACCAATTTTCGAAAAAATCGGCCTACTTTTATTTATTTGTAATTAAATTTATTTTATTGTCAATTTAAATATTTATTATCAATTTTAACAATTTTTTTGCTGTAAAGTAAGCATTCAAAGCTGACGATACTACGGCTAATGAATTATAAAAGCGAAGTGTCAATAAAGCTTGTCACTATTAACGCCTTCTAGTACAAAAATAAGTTGTTAATCTGGAATTAGTTAATTGATAACAAAATAATTTTCATCATAAATTAATAAAAGTAGGCAGATTTTTTTGAAAATTGGTATTAGGAACTATCTTCTACTTTTAAACAACTTTTCCCAGTAACTTTTATCCATATCTTCTCAAATAAATGCACTTTACTTTTGTACCATTTTAAGTTTTTTCAATTTTCTGAACACCGCGTATAAAATATGTTAAATATTTTTATCCAAATCTTCCTCTAAGAAGTAGCAAAATTTTTTATCAAGAGTAGCTTTTTTCGATAAAATCAAAAATAAAAAAGTTTTTCCTCTTCAACACCTTTTCCGTGGACATACTGTATATATATATATATATATATATATATATATATATATATATATATATATATATATATATATATATATATATATATATATATAATATATATAATATATGAGAAATATTAAATTTCGAAATATATCAGAAAATCAGAAAACATTGGAAATTTATGAAAATATTGGAAATATAAGAATAGAACCTACAAAACTAAAAAACTAAACATTTAATGAAATGTTATCATAGGTAATAGCATAAGTGCTCAGATTTGGCCAGATATTTTTTGCTAGGTTTAGTACTTCTTTTTGGAAACTTGCTGAAACCTGTTTATGTTTTTGAGATCTGGTTGAGTTTGAAAAAAGAGAATGAGAAGAAAATATTTTCTATCCTATTCACAATTCAGCTAATTATACTATTTTGAATCAGTTAGATGTGGCTGAATTTGGGCAAATTCTATCAAAAGAGAAACATATTTAGGTATTTAATTAAAATATACTAAAAAGCTGATTAATATTTGTTTATTGTTAATTTGTAGTACTGTGGTTTAGATTAACCAGATACATTTCAATACTAAACATATAATCTAATTTTGTGTTTTGAGTTACACATTTGACATTTTTATTCATTCTATTTTTCGGTTATTTTCGGTTAGTTCTTTTTAAGTTGATTAGCTACTTCTTCCATTGCCTTCTTAACTGTCTCGGGGTCTCCCAAAAATTGCAGACTACCGCCAGGTACCGGATTTAGGCATTTATCCAGCGTATACATAAATGGTATTCCAGTGGGCAAATTGAGCTGCATGATTGCGTCATTGCTCATTTTATCCAGATGTTTGACGATTCCTCTTAAACTGTTGCCATGTGCAGCTAAAATTAATACATTCAGTTACACATTTTTTTTTAAAAATCTCCCTGTGCATACAGAGAATCGATTGACCCTTACAAACTTGCAGATCTCCTGAATCAACATAAAGCAAAAACCAAAAAAAACCCTTAAACAACCAGAAGCAGGCTTCGGTAGCATGACAATACGTCATAAATATCCCAAAAATCTCTTTAAATATCTGAAGTTATTACAATAAAATTTAAATAAGTTATTTTTTAACTTAATCCTTACACGCCGTGTTATCAGGCTTGGCTAACGCCTCGTCTGTCTAGTATCATAATGATCGTTATTATGATCATTATAAGTATCTATTCTTTGCTTGTCGAATATAAAAATACAGGGTGTCCCAGAATATGTGGGCAATCTCTCGGAATTTAATAGAAAACCTAAAAATATTATGGCAAGTTCCCATAAACTTTTTTCCTACGATACTTCCCTACGGAGATACAGGTACATAACGGACGACCCTGGAAATCGTTTTTTTTTTTTAATAATTTTTAAAATACTAGGCGTAATTTCAATTTTTTTAAGATGATGGTTAGTAGATAAGTCTTCTTAAAATAAACCCATTAAATCATATTTCGCTTATTTAGTTTGCCAGGGACGGACCAGCTCTGACACAATTTTTTTAACACCCTGTATGATAAAGGCTCAACAATATTATTTTTGGATAGCTTTAACCTTAAACCAAAAAAAAGGCATTCCTGATTGACATCGATAAAATCAACTGTTTACGAGAAATAAAATATCATGTTAGGTATTTTTTTTACATTATACATGATATTTTCTAGTTGTACGTCAATATTTAAGGATACAATTTTTGGGTCCATTTTAAGAAAAAAACTTCATATGAACGTATGTCCTAAACGTCTTAACTTTTGAGATACAGGGTGGTAAAATTTTAAAAAATAATTCATTTATTATTAATATCTGTAATACCACTTTAGATATTTTAATGAAATTTGGCATACATGTGCTATGTATCAAGAAGCATTTTTTTGTGTACCACATTTTTTTTATTTGCCAAATTAGGCAGGTCAAATTCTGCACGAACGCCTATTGGAAATTAAAAAAAAATGTGATACATAGTACATTTATGCCAAATTCATTAAAATATCTAAAGTGGTATTACAGAAATTAATAATAAATGATTTATTTTAGAAAATTTTACCACCCTGTATCTCAAAAGTTAGGACGTTTGGGACATACGTTTATATAAAGTTTTCTTCTTAAAATGAACCCAAAAATTGTTTTCCTAAATATTGACGTGCAGGGTTTTCCCGTATAATTGCGCACCCCTTTAAAATCTTTATTTTTATAGATAGAAAAAAATAGTTTATATGAAAGTTGCAGGATTTTTCATGAAGATTTTCATGGTGTAAGATAGAAAAACAAATGATGATCGGAAAAATAACAAATCACTATCAACTTCGTTATTTTAAATGGAACACCCTGAATATGATTGAAAATTCAAATTCTGCTAATCTTCCTCTTTTCAAATATATATAACTTATCTATGTTCGGATAACGAGTTGCAGTTATTTGAATTTAAAATCTTTTCTTATAAGCCATAGTTAGCCATGGATACAACCCAAAATTGACTTCTGTCAAATATTTATATTTTGTTTGGTTTCCAAGACGAACCATGGCTAACGCGACTTAACTTTGCCAAACTTTGGGTTGTATCCATGGCTAACTATGGCTTATAAGAACAAATTTTAAATTCTAATAACTTGCAACTCGTTTATCGAACATAGATAAGTTATATATATTTGAAAAGAGGAAGATTAGCAGAATTTGAATTTTCAATCATATGTTCATAAATAACGAAGTTGATAGTGATTTGTTAATTTTCCGATCATCATTTGTTTTTCTATCTTACACCATGAAAATCTTCATAAAAATCCTGCAACTTTCATATCAAACTATTTTTTTCTATCTATAAAAATAAAGATTTTAAAGTGCGCATTATACGGAAAACCCTGTACAATTAGAAACACCCTGTATAATGTAAAAAAAACCAACCATGATATTTTTTTCTCGTAAACAGTTGATTTTATCGATGTCAATCAAGAATACCTTTTTTTTAGTTTAACGTTAAAGCTATCCAAAAATAATATTGTTAAGCCTATATCATCATACAGGGTGTTAAAAAAATGCTATTATTGTGTCAGAGCTAGTCCGTCCCTGGCAAACTAAATAAGCCAAATATGATATAATGGGTTTATTTTAAGAAGACTTATCTAGTAACCATCATATTAAAAAATATTAAATTACGCCTAGTATTTAAAAAGTTATAAAAAACGATTTCCAGGGTCGTCCGTTATGTACCTGTATATCGGTAGGGGAGGGTCGTAGGAAAAAGTTTATGGAAACTTGTCATAATATTTTAAGGTCTTCTATTAGATTCCGAGAGACTGCCCACATATTTAAAAAAATTATGAAGATCGAGCAATTTAAACTTTTAAGATCAAATGCAAGTAAAATTTATGCCCATTTTTGGATACCACACTCTATGCTTAGAAAAAAATTGTTTGTTTAAATGTTTTTTCGCTGGACCTGAAAAACAACATATTTTGGTTAAAAAACCCAGGTTAGGTGTGTTTGCTTATTTAAAGATTTTAATACGCAGATGTTTTAATATTCCTTATCTTTAATTCCGAAAATTAAAGTGATGCTGATTAAGCATCTTAGGTAAAAATTTAAATTGGAAGATTCAAATTGGCGGATTTTGGCATTTATAAACACTCGCGTCTAAAGATACCCCGGCTCACAAAGTTCTGACAGTGTTGACACATGAAACGCTTTATTATGCAGGGACTCGGCCAAAAAATACATTTTAATGTAATAATTTAGGATCTTTTTTAACACGTCCCCCATTTTTAAGTCTAAAATATAATTGGGGAAAATAAAAAGTAGCTTTGCTAACCAGAACTAACCATGACCGTCTAGAACTTAGGGCTTTTGAATTTGTCTAAATATTTGTAAAAGTTATAAACAAAATTTTAACACCGTATTAGAAAAAACCCGGGGAATATACATATAATACACTTTTTTTAAAAATTATAACTTCTACCATATCAAAAATTATAAAAAATTTATTAATAACTATGTAGGGATAATTTAGACAAATTCAAAAGCCCTAAGTTCTAGTCGGTCCTAGTTAGTTCTGGTTAGCAAAGAGGCTTTTTATTTTCCCCAATTATATATCAGACTTAAAAATGCGTAGACGTATTAGAAAAGACACATGATTTAAATTTTTCTACATAAAATGAATTATTTAGAAAAAGCCTACTTTTTAAAAATAACGCGCCGAGTCTCTGTATAATAAAGCATGTTTCATGTGTCAACACTGTCAAGAACCGCGTGAGCCGGGGTATCTCTAGACGCGAATTTTATAAACCGATTTGCCTCAGATTATAAGGATTTTTAAGGGTGGTATGTCAAAATTTGAAAATTAAAAATCTTAGGTCAGAAGAGTGACCGCGAAGTTAGCCTATTTTCTTACCCTTGCCTTAAAAAAATCCTAAAAATATTCTGCATATGTCGTATTATTGGTAATGAAAAATAAAGATGAACATATTTTTTGGTTTTTGAAAAATGTCGAAAATCACCCCTAAATAGGGGTTGATATGATAACGCAAAACTGAAATATATGAATAATTTCAAAAAGAATAAAAGCGATTCTTATTGTATATTTTTTTTTATATAAAATAAAATCATAAAAATAGAAAATAATTTATTTTCATATTAATTAGGGAGTAATACAGTTGGAAGTCCAACCTTAAACTCGCTAAGGAGGTTAAATCATCCCCTAAATATAATAAAATTATCTAATAAACCTAGAAAAAACTGTTAAAGTATTCTAAATTATATACAGACAGGTCCAGTGTAGTAGAAACATAGGCAGGGAACTGATGAATTTACTACTGTCCGCTTCGATCGATAAATATCCGCGTGCATGATTCATTAACCGAACGAGATCTCAGTTTGTAATATGCTTTCGGACGGGTGTGTTGTATGGTTTAAGGCAGTTGATACTTAGTACCGTTATTTATAAATAGGGAATTAAATACCAACAGCTTTATTTATCAGTTCATTAATTGCCAAAGCAAAATAAAAAGTAAGTTCTCTAAACCCAAAACTCATTTTTAAAATTAAAATAGTACGCAATAAAAAAATAAATAATTATAAACATAAAAAATACTCTAAAATGAAATTATAATAAATATTCAAACAAACCTTCTTCTTGCGCAAGGCAATATCTCAAACGATCGTAAAAACCCCGTCTAACGTTTGTTAGCATATTAGAGCTGATAGTTTGAAAAGCTTCTTCGATTTTTATTCGAAGTTCTTCTAAATTATTATTTAGTTTTAGTGAAGAAACGAGTTTCTAAGAGAACTTACCACGTATTTGCAATGGCTGCGGCTGCAAGAAAGCAAATAATATTTAAATTCAAAATTAAATCTTCAAAAACATTCCTCATATATCGCATCGTTTTTGCGAGTTTTGTTTCGCTACTTCGAGTCAGGCGAATGTAAATCAATTAGTCTAAGTGTTTCCTATGTTTCTACTACAGTGGACCTGTCTGTATAATAGATATTATAAAATATTTGATTTTTCTTATATTACTATGATATTTTCGAATGTTATTCGGTTCAGGAGTAGTTCATCCCTTAGTTATAGGGGTGGTTTTCTTATAGAAACTGATAAGAAGTTCTCGATTTGAATTTATAATAATTAAGAATATTCTAGTAATTTTTCCTAGATTTTTAAAGTGATTTTTAATTTTTTTCATATTTAGCGGATAATTGAGGGTTGATCTTCATTAAAAAAAAAGTTTTGAATAATTGGGACAAGTAAGCGTAATCTTTTTGATCTATTATAAAATATGCGACAGTGTACTTATATTGCTATGATATTTTCGTATGTAATTACGTTCGGGGGTTGTTCACCCCCTCGTTACAGGGGTGGTTTCCTTAAATAGATACTGGTAGGAGGATTTGAATTTCTAATAATTTACAATATCCTAGTAGTTTTTCCTAGATTTTTCAAGTAATTTTTGATTTTTTATATTTAGGGGATGATTTAACCCCCTTAGTGAGTTTAAGGGTGGACTTTCAACTATGTTACGCCCTCATTAATATGAAAATAAATTATTTTCAATTTTTAAGATTTTATTTTATAGAAAAAATTAGAAATACTTTAATTCGTATTGATATTATTCATATATTTCAGTTTTACGTTGTCATATCAACCCCTAATTAGGGGTGATTTTCGATATTTTTTAAAAAACCTAAACATATGTTCATCTTAATTTGACATAATTATGCTGAATATTTTTAGGATTTTTTTTAAGGTCTCTGGCAAGGGTGGGAAAATAGGCTAAAAACATGCTGTTTTTGCGGTCACTCTTGAAAAAATTGAAATTTCGTATTCAAAATGGCGGATTTTGGCAGTTATGAACCGATTTGTCTCAAATTCGAAATATAAGGAATCGATACCTTTTGTAATCGGATCCTTCCAAAAAGGAATCGATTCCGGATCATTTTGAAATTATATAACGTATCCGGATTAAGGATCCTACTTTTAAAAGCTAATCGATTTCAGCCTTAGGGTCCTATCCAGCTCTGTCTACGATTAAGTAATAATAAATGTTTATAACAAGTTATTTTAGCTTTTATAAGAAACTGTTACCAATTAAAATCTTCTTTCCAGCCCTAATCTCCGGAACAATAGTTTCATTCCAGTATGGTAAAGTCCTTTTGATAGTCAGCTCCAAAGATTCGAATAGGGGAAACTCGTCTTTTGGCGGGCCATCTTTATAAATAGGATCATTTATAATAATATCATAATATGGGTTTTCTGGAGTAATTGGAGGGGGAGGTGTGCCGAAACTTCTTCTCCAAATAGCCACTTGTTCCTCACCGTATTTCGCTACTGTATCTACTTTATTTAAACCGGTCAGACCTCCATAATGTCTTTCGTTAAGTCTCCAAGTGTTGAATATGGGAATATTTTCTTGACCTAGTACTTTTAAAATTGAGTCTAGAGTTTGAGTTGCTCGCTTCAGTACTGACGTGTAGGCTATATCGAATCTGTGCCCGGCTTCTTTGAGAGCTTTGCCCGCGTTCAGGGCTTCTTGTCTTCCTCTGTCGCTTAATTCTGCATTATACCATCCGCAGAAAAGGTTTTTCTGATTCCATTCCGACTGTCCGTGCCTCACCATGATTATATTGTAGTTTTTCGGCCCGCAGCTGCAGTCATCTTCGTGCTGTAAATATTTTATATATCGAAAAAAATTTTGACAAAAATATATCTAAAAAAACTAAGCAAAAAAAAAAAAAATGCAATTTTTAAAATTTTTAGGTATGTTATGTTCTTTAAGGTAGTTCACTCGTAAAACGGCTTTTCTTAAGAACTAAATGAAATTGAAATATGGAGTTAAAAGTATCTTTTATCTAATTCAAAAAAAAAAAATTATCTGTGAAGCGAGAGATTAGCAACAAAATTGTGCATAATTAACATTGCCGATATCTGTCATGTATAAAAGCCATCATTCATTTAGGAATATCTCGAAAACGGTTCTTACGATATTTTTTAAAAACTAATGCAATTTAAATCTAAATATTAGATAATTTTAAAAAATCCCTGAATTTTTTGACCGTTTTGTTAAAAAGATATTGATTTTTGAAAGTTTACTAGGTCTGTTTGTTATTAAGAAATAGTGGACACTATTTTATTTTCTTTTTTACGCAATCGCCCTCATGGAAGATGTATTTTAGGACTAGGTAGGTCCAAAAAGTGTAAAATAGTGTAAAATATTACTGAATAATGAACAGACTTCATGTGTTGTGTGTACAGTCTCCTACAAAAATAATATTTTCAAGCATTGAGAACCTCTAACTTTTGGTAAGGGGCCATTCATAAAATACGTTCGCATAACTGGGGGATATCGATATTTTTTTTTATTTTTCAATTTTATTTTTCTGTCACGATAGAAAGTCATTTTTATTAAGTGTGTACATATATAAGTATTTTGATTTATACATTGTCGCCCCTTATAAATGGCCCTTACAATTTAAACAAAAGGGGCTTTTTAGAGGGACGGAGGGCTCAGCTTTTGTGACGTAATATTTATGGAGGGGTCGGATAGAGTGTGACGCGGTGTGAAGAAGGGGAGGAGGAGGTCAAAAATGGTGAAATTCGGCGTGACGTAGTTTTTAATTGGCTCCTAAACTTATTTGATTTTATTTGGAACAGCGCTAAGTTTGTGGTCCATTCAAAATACGGCATCACAAATTAAACTAAGATAGGAAAAAATATAATGATCCGTACTGGTACTAGTTCCGGCCTGTTCAACAATCAATTTTTGTTAAAGAAAGATGGTCGAGTTTGGCGCAGATGGCATGGAAGAGACAAAAATAAAAGATAGCCATCCGAGAGGTGGTAAAAATAGGAAAAAGTAGTTTATTGACAAAATTTTAAAATTTAAGAAAAAAGCATAAATAACAAATTTTTTCTGCAAAACATAACTTACACTTAAATTTACGTGGAAAAATCATAATATTATAAATTTGATCAAAATTTTCGTTAATAATTTAATCAAAATTTAATTTGCCTTAATGGATTTGTTGACACATGAAAAGTTTATTATGCAGGATATTTTGATATGTTTAACGTTTATTTTAAAAGTCTATTATATAATTAGGACTTAGAAGGTAACATTTCGATAGGAAATTTAATTTTGAACAACTCTTCTGTGTTCAAAAATGGTATTGTGTTGACACATGAAACATGCTTTATTATGCAGGGACTCGGCGCGTAATTTGAAAAGTAGGCTTTTTCTAAATTATGCATTTAATGTAAAAAAAGCAAATCATGGGTCTTTTCTAATACGTCTCTGCTTTTTTACGTATATTTAATATATAATTGGGGAAAATAAAAAGCCGCTTTGCTAACTAGAACTAACCATGACCGACTAGAACTTAGGGCTTTTGAATTTGTCTAAATTTTCCCTACATCGAAGTTATTAACAAATTTTTTATAATTTTTGATATGGTAGAAGTTATAATTTAAAAAAAAAGTGTATTATATGTATATTCCCCGGGTTTTTTTCTAATACGTTGTTAAAATTTTGTTTATAACTTGTACAGATGATTTAGACAAATTCAAAATCCCTAAGTTCTAGTCGGTCATGGTTAGTTCTGGTTAGCAAAGAGGCTTTTTATTTTCCCCAATTATATTTCAGACGTAAAAATGCGGGGACGTATTTAAAAAGACCCCAAATTATTACATTAAAATGTAATTTTTAGCCGAGTCCCTGCATAATAAAGCATGTTTCATGTGTCAACACTGTCAAGAAGCTTGCCAGCGGGGGTATCGCTAGAGAGTATAAGGTTGTAGTACCTTTTTTTTGCTTTAATTGAATCGATTATACAATATGACATTTGTTTTTGGGAAATTCGTATAAGTAATTATTATTATATTTAGTGTTTTTATAGCAATAGAAAGCAGTTCCAACCCCAACTAACCAAAACTAACCATTATATTAAAAAGAATTTCAATCTATATTTTAGAAACAGTATCTTTAATATACAAAAAATATTGGTTTAATATTACTAAGGATTCTTCGCACAATACTAGACTAAATTCTTAACGTTATCTTCCAAATCCATGTTCTACTTTATTAAAAAAATCTTTAATTTATGACTCGAAAAAATATTCAATCATTTATCTGTTTATATTAAAAATATAGGTAGTTTTTATAAATTCAACTTGTCAGTCAATAACTTATTGTTAGGAAAGGTTTGTTATGTGTTGTCTGAATACTTTGAAGATAATTTAGAATAGATTTATTGCATGAAACCATTATATTGTCTGCTTTCCTCATAATAGTCATAATATTATATAATTTATTATTATTTTTTGTTATTATAGTTTTATTTTATTCTACTTTGACGAAAAGATGTATAATCTTATGTGACAATATTATTATTATTATAGTACATAGTTAATAGCCTAAAATGCAAGGTAAAAGTTGGTCATTCACAATTCACACTTGTCTAAAAGGTTGTTTTCATTACGTGAAAAGAAAATCAATACTGTATCCATGTAATTTGCAAGTAAAATTAGGTTCTTACGTGGCATGCCATGCTTCTAAATAGAGTAAGGGATTTGGGTCTATTTAGCTTTGAGGAAAGTAGAAATCGGAACATATAACTGGCATTTGGATGACTGAAAAAAAAGGCGTATTGACAATTTGCAGGTTAGAGAATGACAAAGGCATGCGTCGTTTTTCGGACCTTTTGAAACGTAATTTTAACCGGCCAGAAATGATCAGGTGAATAAGGTATTTTTACATAACGTGGGATTTTAAAAAAATAGCCTAAAGATAAAATGTCATGTTTTTTCTCGGATTTTTATTGGCCTTTGGATTTAGTATTCTTTTTTTCCATACAAGAATTAAATCCCATTAAAGGGTATTAAGTCTAAAGAGTATGAAAACGTTAGGTTGCCAGCTTTTTCTAATCATAGCTATTGGGTTCCCGGTATAAACAGTTAAATAATAATATAATAATAATATTGCTTCATGTACGATTGACCAAAAAAGTGCTATTTATAGAATAGTTTTGCGTCCATAAAGTAGCACCTTATTGTACTAGTAAAACAAAGTATTTTTATTTTACTAGTAAAAAAATACGAATTTATATTATACAGGGTGTGCTATTTTCGTGTGTTTTACGGGGTTTCTCGCTTATGAGTGAAGTTACAAAGATGCGGTTTTCGCGACACCGTGCTACTTTTTTGTCAAACGAAAGATGCCGCAAACAGATTTGGGTAAAATTTTACTTTACGGACACCACGCCGATTTTCATGAATTTTTGCATACGGGGGTTTTTTGGGGCGATGATCACGAATTTCAAATTAATTTTTTCCGGCAACCTCTGGTTTTTGAGTTATAAGGCCTCCAAGGAACTAACCTCAAAATTCTCCCTTCTTGAAACTGATTACCAACAAATGGGAACATACACTAATTAGGCACTTATATATTAAACAAATACACTGAAATTTGCAATAATTTATTGTCTATTTTAAGTAAAAATGATTTTAAATAAATCCACTTTTCTGTACCTAATAAGAAGATATGTGATGTATAACTGGTTGCCTGATTTATAATTAAGCTGTCAAGTTATAAAAAACTGGATTTATTTGAGGTGTTTTTTACTAAAAATAAGCAATAAACTTTTGTTAATTTTGGTGTATTCGTTTAATATATAAGTGCCCAATCAGTGTATGTTCAATTTTGGTGGTGATCAGTTTTAAGAAGGAGGAATTTTGGAAAAATGTTCATTTTAAGGTTAGTCCACTTGGAGGCTTCATAACTCAAGAACCAAAGGTTGCCGGAAAAATTAATTTTAGATTCGTGATCAGCGCCCCAAAAAACCCCCGTATGCAAAAATTCATGAAAATCGGCGTGGTGTCCGTAAAGTAAAATTTTACCCAGATTTGTCCTAGCCCCCTTAGTTTCTTCGCTACAGGGTGATTTTAAAAAAGTTGTATTTTCGGTTACCTCTCGTATCTCAGGTATCTGATAACTTATCGAAAAGATAAAAACGGGCCCTTATAGAACTTTTTACGCAGAATACAGTGGCGTACTTGAAATTTTTTTCGGATTTACTTTCTTTGAGATATTAGCCAAAGTTGCACTTTTTTAAATGGAACACCCCGTATATTTTTCGTCATATTATTTGCCACACTGAGAGCTTTCTAAAAATATAATATAGTCGAAACTTATTTTTATAAACAGCATAAAAAATGCAATTATTTACTTTTTAACTTAGGCGGCTTTGGTTTAAATTAATGACAGTCAAATTAATCGACGTCAAATGATTGCTATTGAATTTTTTAATGCTAGTTCCTAGATTATCTTTATCATTTATCTAAAAAATATGGCACATCCTGGCGATCCTGCGCGGAGAGTGGAGTTTTGTAACTGGTTTCTCAATATGTGTGAAAGGCAGAATAATTTTGAAAGGAAGATCATTTGGTCGGACGAAGCCCATTTTACCAGTGCGGGTATCCTCAATAGGAATAACTCAAGGTTTTGGAGCCAGGAAAATGAACACGTTATTTTCCCAGGGAACGCCAGGGAAGGTTTGGATTCAATGTTTCTTGTTTCATTTTGGGAAGAAGAATTGAATATTGTATTTACCAAGGAAATTTGAATTCTGATAGATACATACAAATCCTTCAAGAAAAAGCAATGACTATTATGGAAGATATTCCCTTGGTTAAAGTAAATGACATCTATTTCCAACAAGATGGAGCTCCGGCTCACAACTCTCACGTGATACAACACTGGTTGGGACAGCACTTTCCTAATCGATTTATAGCCACGCACGGACCTATTCGATGGCCACCACGGTCTCCGGACCTCTCAGTTTTAGATTATTTTTTGTGGGGATATTTAGAAGGTAAAATATACTCGAGGAGGTATGAAGCAATTGAGGAATTAAGAGAGGCCACAGAAAATGCCTTTAGAGAGTTGCGAGCCCGCTCTTTCATATTTGAAAATGCTTTAAGAAGATTACAGACGCTATGCCAACAATGCATAAGACATCATGACCAATTCGAACAGTATTAATAAAATTAGTAGTTAAGTTTGTCTTTTAAGGCTAAGAACAATTCTAGCGTAAAATTGTTATTTTTATCCATTAGGTTGTCTTGTTAATAAATGTTTATATTACTAGATTATTTTTTGTGCGAGAAGGCATTTGACGTTGATTAATTTGACTGTCATTAATTTAAAATTTAAACCAAAGCCGCCTAAGTTAAAAAGTAAATAATTGCATTTTTTTATGCTGTTTATAAAAATAAGTTTCGACTATATTATATTTTTAGAAAGCTCTCAGTGTGGCAAATAATATGACGAAAAAATATACGGGGTGTTCCATTTAAAAAGTGCAACTTTGGCTAATATCTCAAAGAAAGTAAATCCGAAAAAAATTTCAAGTACGCCACTGTATTCTGCGTAAAAAGTTCTATAAGGGCCCGTTTTTATCTTTTCGATAAGTTATCAGATACCTGAGATACGAGGGGTGACCGAAAATACAACTTTTTTAAAATCACCCTGTAGCGAAGAAACTAAGGGGGCTAGGACAAATCTGTTTGCGGCATCTTTCATTTCACAAAAAAGTAGCATGGTGTCGGGAAAACCGCATCTTTGTAACTTCACTCATAAGCGAGAAACCCCGTAAAACACACGAAAATAGGACACCCTGTACAGGTAGTATCAAAAATTTGTTGATTTTTTTAAATTAATCATAGCCTTGGCTATAAGTTTTTAAGCAATTTATTCGCGATACTATTGTTTACATATTTTATTTCATAAAAAAATCATCCGGTTGGCATATATGGGTGAAGGTCGTCTCTAATTCCAAGACTAAGATCGCCCATTACGTTTGGCACGTATTTTTATGTTGTTTAAATTTTGCGTTTTTAAAATGTTATATACAAAAGTCTAAATATTATTATTTATTTTTTATTTAGTGCGAGTCTCTAACTTGGAGTACATTGAATAAATAGAAAATAAGTCATTTTTTGGAAAAATGCTCGGACACGTGGATTAGTAGTCGATAATTTTTTTTTGTTAGCAATGACATTTTATGTTAGTGAGTGTGACTTTAAATATACAGGGTATAAACAAACTACCTTTTCAAAAATAGATATTTTGTGAAGTTCCCTTATACAGGGTTGAAAACAAATAAACTTTGTATCACATGTGACCAAATTTTAATAAACCAATTTGGATTTTGTAAAAAGACACACATTTAATATGGCCCTACTTCATAGAAAATGTGTCTGGAATAAAGCATTGTCAAAACTAAGAAGTTTTATGTAAATTGGTTTAGTTTTATTTTGCAACAGTTCCAGGGATGCAATTTACAAAAAATGGGCAAAAAAACAGAATTATCTTATAGTATTCAAATTTTGCATATGGGCTACAAATTGCATTTTCTTATACTTAATTTTGATATTTTTAAAAACAGTTTTGGATTTTTTTTGGAAAATAATTAAAATGTTACAGATACTGCAAATCACATGACTTCTATTTTTTGGTTTATTTTCATCTCGATCGAAGCAGAAATTGATGCCAAATTAATTAAAAAAGTCCCTTTTGATGTGGACTTTACTTGTAACGCTGAATTAAAAACACATTTTTTTAATCTTGCCTTTTGTCCCATTGTTTATGTATAGGGTGGCCCGTTTATTAAGGGCCTATACCTTTTCTCTCTGTTACAAACTACGCAGTGTTGCCAAGGTTCGCAAACTGTTATTTTTCCCATGTTTTTCGGTAATTATTTGGGGTCCACCCTATTTTTGGCCATAAGAATCGAAAAATAGAGATATTGATATGTTTTTTTTTCCTCATTTTATTTTATTTTACGGCGCATTTACAAATCTTTTTAAAAAATAAAAAAAAATCCGTGTTAATTTTTATTTTGAAAAAAAGGGCTGTTTTTAAGTTTTTTTGTCAATAATAGTTTATATTCTACGTGTAATGACAAATAATTAAAACAAAAACAAAAATATCAATTTTTGGATTTTTCAAATTAAAAAAAATTAATCGAAAAATTGACTTTTTTGATTATTTTTATTTATTCTATTTTTGATAAAAGAATAAAAATAAGAATAAAAATATTTGACAACTTAAAAAGAATAATCATGTTGATTTTACATTACAAAAAAGTTGCACCCTACTTCCAAATAATTACCTTTTTATTCAAATGAGACATCCTGTATATTATTGTATTTTTGAGTATCCATCTTAACTGCAATTTTAATGAAATAACGTAGTATAGGTCCCCGACCTACAGTTTTGGTTTAATTGGAAATTACTTTTCAGTAATGCACTATTTTTTATGTTTACAATTTACAAACCTTCTGAATAGAGATCTTTAACGAAAAAAAAATTATATTAAAAAAATTTGGTAACATGGTGCAAAGTTTAAAATTATGTAGTTCTTATGACTTCTTTACAACACCGTAAAACAGTTATCAACACGTTGATAAGAAGCTAATTCACAGTTTCATATCTAAATTTAAATCTTATAACCAATTTTTCAATCTGCCAATTAAGCCAAAACGGTAAGTCAGAGACCCACACCATGTTATATCATTAGAATTGCAATTAAAGTTTCTATTTAAAAATACAATAATATACAATTTAAAAAAAATGCAAAAAGTAACAGCTTGCGAACCTTGAGAGCAGCAGAATTTTAATTTGTAATATTAAATTATCAAAACCACTATGGTATAAAAAAAGAATAGGCATATATTTTTTTAAGTCCATCAGCGTCGTACAGTGGGACTAAGCGACACTGCCCCACCCAAATTACTCTGCAGCTCATATAGTTCATCCGTTTGAGCTCATTTTTTTTTAAATTATTTTCTTGAATTTGCCTATCAATCTCTTTTTTTAGATTTTTGATTTGGGTTTTAATTTCCATTTGCTCCTTTGGAAGACACTTTTAAGCACTTCTGTAGAAAATAAATTAAATTTAAAAAAGTACGAAAGTAAAAACAAAACCGTTTTGAAGTATTTAAAAATGTTTTGGGTTTATTCTAGAATCAGTGGCAGTCGACAGATGCCCAAGGATGGTCTAATACACCGCAACAGCAGCCTTTCAACCAGCAAATCAACCAGCCTCAACACTACTGGCATCAACCCCAAGCCGCACAGGCTTATCCTGCTCCTAGCCAAACACCAAATGCCAACACTACGGCTCAATACCATCAGTATCAACAGGATCATGCTGGATATTATCCCAACAGTGGGGAAGGATATGATCGTCAGGTAAAATATAAAGTATTTAAATTAAATAATTTGGCTTTTATAGAAATTTATTACAAATCTGCAAAATTGTATTTAAATAACATTTCGTTGTAGTTGCACCGTTTTCATTATGTACTTTTCAACGGTCCCTAACTCGAAAACGGGGCATTTCCGGAGCTACGTTAATAGGAACTTTTTCTTTTATTGTAATAAGATAAAGACGTTACCAAAATATTAACGTTTACTTTTACAATACCCAGTATATTATCCCATTGGTAAAAATTGTGGCGCGCTAAAATTTTGATAATATTCGGTTTTATTTTCACTTAGGCCCACGAAAATGTGCAATATAACCAACAATACAATCACAACAGTTTTCACTCCGGTCAACCTGCTGTGCAGCAATCAACAACCGAAGCTGATACGTGGAATAATTGGGGCTGGGGTGACGAAGATAACTCCAATGCTCAGCCTGTAGTGTCACAGCAACCAGTTGCTGCCCCTATGAATCATTCTGTAGGTAAGTAAAAACACAAACACATTTTTTTTCGGTTTTAAATGTACAAATGGGTATCCAAATTTCAGAATGACCCTATTGGCACTTATTTTTCAGGTGATAGTTTTGCAAATGACGAGTCCTGGAATTGGTCAGTAATGGACTCGCGCCAATCCAGCCAAATGGAAAATGCCACTCAAGAAGAGCAAAATGTAAACAATCCGTTTCCGAAAGTGGGAGATCTGAAGAAATTTCAATCCAAATCGGAGAATCATGTCGAAACCGTTAAAACTAATCGTAACAAATTGGATACGCCACAGTGGTCGACCGAGTCTCAGCCCTCGTTAGAATCGTCGGACGATATACTGCCCACATCGGAAAGTGACAAAAGCCATATTGTTTCGAGTTCTTCGACCATCAGTCACTCGCCTATTTCTGGACAGGAATCGTCACCTCCTGCTGCTCAGAGTTCGGCAGGAAAAGCTACTGTAGAAGGTGTAGTGAACAACCAATATCATGCTGAGAATAAAGAATTCGTTAAACAAGAAATGACTGAAAGTAGACCTGTTAGGGTGAATCCTACTCCTCCGCCACCCAAAAATATGCAGACACCACCACTATTTCCACCTCCTCCAGGTAATGTCTGGTATCCTATTCTTTTTGGAGTGTTAAAATTAGGTACTGCTATCGATTTTTAGGCCAATCAATAGAAATTTTTTCGCAAACTTAAATTTAGCCGGAAACAACCTGTGCCACCCTTTAAAACATCGTAAATAGATGAAAACCCCGGGTACGTTCCCAGCAAATTTGTTTACAGTAATTGTTTAAACAATAAAAGCTGTTAACAAAAGGTAATATTTTAGTTTTTCGCATATAACTCAAAAACTATTAGAGATATCGCAATGGTGCCAATGGGACTTTTTAGAAATAAAAAACCTACAAAATGGTTTTTTATAGAACTTTCTCCGGAAATTACCTTTTTTCAAAAAATCATATCTCCGTTCGGTATAAAGATTAAAGAGTATTTTTTGAAAATGATAGGTAATAATGTGAAGTTTAACTACGCGGGAGATGTTTTTTTCAGATTTATAGTTTTTGATTTAGGACTCGTCAAAAATTAAAGGGGCGAGGTTCACCGTTTTAAGGCGGATCAATATATTATATTTAATATATTTAATTCTGAAAAAGGCATATGAGGGGGTGGGAAAAAAGTCTCTGAAAGTCGTGCGAATCGCGAAAAACGGCGAGCGAAGCAGAGTAGAGTAGCGATAGTCGGGGAGCGAGCCGTCGGAGAAGGTTACGTAAAAACTACTCTCGATTGATCAATCATAATATAATTTATTAAAACATAAATTATTTTAAGCGTATACAGACATTTATATTTTAATTGATAAATTTAGTGTAAATATAAGCTTTTTTGCTCTGTCGATGGGCCTAATAGCCTTAGCCCCGGTAGGATCTCTAAATTTCTAAATTTGTTGGAAATACACCTACGTATTGACATAAATTATGTATTTTTGCGAAGTCTTTAATTTAGGTTATATAATTTTTTTAAGGTATACCCCTGGAATTCGATTTTTTGATTATAACTCGTAAAGTATTTCAATTTGACAAAAAGATTATATAACCTAAATTAAAGACATTTTTAAAATACATAA
Organism: Listronotus oregonensis; assembly: GCA_019359885.1. NCBI lineage: Eukaryota > Metazoa > Arthropoda > Insecta > Coleoptera > Curculionidae > Listronotus > Listronotus oregonensis. The sequence goes on along the minus strand of JAHBCN010000550.1, from coordinate 11,219 downwards.
TTTATGTTATATAAATTTTTTTGTAGCTTTTATAGTTTTTGAGATATTGACCTATAAAATTTTCTTTTGCCTAAATTTTAGGATAGGTACAAGATATTGAGATGCGGTTTTCGCTTATTTAGGCATCATTTAGCTACTCTTTCATATAAGAAAAATCGTACCAATACATTTCATTTTTTTTAGAAAATGAACCATTTCTGTCGGAATTAAAAAAAAGCCCTCTAGCGGCGACATGTGAAACTAACAAAATTTTAAATATTATAACATTTATAACCCAAGAATAGCTATTTTGCACTAGCCCAAGTTTGTTAAAATTGGCTCAGCCGTTTTGAAGATACAGGGTTTTTTTTCCCCACAGCAAAAATTGTCAAAGAAAAAAGGTTTAGATTATCCTCGACTTTGAAGATGAGGTATTTTTTTGTTAGGTATGCCCCCTAGCGGCCATTTTAGAACCTTGAAAATATTTTCTAGGTTTTTCTCTTGGCCGTTTTGGTAATAAATAAAATTTTTATCGCAAGCCTTTACGATGGATAAGTTCCCAGATACAGTATCTCTTATTTTTAGTTGGCCATCCTGTATATACTTAAAACTAAATTCCAAACAGATTTGTCCTTTAACTTTTTCTATACTTTAATTCCTAATCTACTATTTGGTATTTCATATCACATTTTACAAATAAATACGATGCTGTACTATGATTGCATCTCTGACAGGGCGAAAAAGTAATGCTTACCATGCTTGTCGATAAACAGAAATAATTCTACATTTGAATTTTATTTTGTTTATAGGAAGTTCAAATGATACCAGAAAAATTTATAAACGTACCGGAGGTCTCAGCCATAAATCAGCTAACCAATTTCGAGCTACGGCGGTGTCTCAGCCCGACCCGAGGCAGCCACCTCTTCCACCAACTTTTAGCAATCAATCCGTCAATTTAGAAACGTTACCGGATAATTCCGAGCATCCGGACCATCCGCATGTATCTAACGCCGCCAAAGTCAGTGTAAAGAGTCACCAGCAATGGCCGCAAACCGAAAATAACGAGGCGCCTATTAATGATAGAAATCAGTATTTAGAGACCGGCCAGTTGTCTGACGTCAATTTGGCCCAAGGAAATGAAGGTATGTAGATATTGCGAAAGAGATAAAATAATTGTACGAGGACAGGGTGAAAAGTTCTGGACCCCACAATGAAAGACTCTGATTTTCAGATAAAAAACATTTTATTTTTCTTCATAATCTCCCTTGACTTTAAGATAGTTCACTCGCGACAGTCGTACAGAAAGTTATCGCCTTATAGTAAGTAAAGCCCGACCCGTCCACAATTTAAACCCCCCATCTCGGATGGACATCTTTTATCTTCGCCTCTTCGATATTTTCCGCGCCGAACTCACCCATCTCTATCTAACAAAACATGATTGTTAAACGGTCTGGGACTAGTACCAGGACGGATCATTATATTTTTCCTATTTTAGTTTAATTCATGGTTCGGTATTTTGAATGGACCCCAAATTTAGCGCTGTTTTAAATAAGATCAAATACGCTTTACCAAAAGTTAGAAGTTTTCAATGCTTGAAAATATTATTTTTGTGGGAGACTGTACACACAACACACGAGGTCTGTTTGTTATTCAGTAATATTTTACACTTTTTGGACCCACCTAGTCCTAAAATACACCTCCCGTAAGGGCAATTACGTAAAACAGAGAACAAAATAGTGTTCGCTATTTCTTGATAACAAATAGACCTAGTAAACTTTCAAAAATCAATATCTTTTTAACAAAACGGTCAAAAAATTTAGGATTTGTTTTTAAAAAATACTTCGTTTTGTATTGCATTAACTTTTAAAAAATATGGTAAGAACCGTTTTCAAGATATTTCGAAATGAATGCATGGCTTTCATGCATGACAGATATCAATAGTGTTAATTTTGCATAATTTGATTGTTAATATCTCGTTTCACAGAGGATACAAAAATTTGGTTTTTTGTTTTAATTAGATAAAAGACTTTTATTAACTCCATACTTCAATTTCATTTAATTCTTAAGAAAAGCCGTTTTACGAGCGAACTACCTTAACACAGTTGGTCCAGCGTTTCTCCAATAGCAGTATTTCTTCCCGAAAGTGAAAGTCTGGAAGGCTGTTAAAATATTTATCCACGACCCTCGTAACTTCTTCATTGGACGCAAAGCGCTTTCCAAAAACAAATTTCTTCAGATGTGGGAAGAGATGGAAGTCTAACGGCCGAGTGATGATCGCGTTGTTAAATTTAGCAATGGACTTAGCAATTGTTAAAGGTTAATACCGGTTTAGAATGTTTAACAAAACGTCATTGTCAGTGTCTTTCAATGATTTTAGTAGGCAGCCTGCCAAAATCTGACATTTTGTTAAACATTCTAACCGTTGTTAACTTTTAACAATTGCTAAGTCCATTGCTAAATTTAACAACGCGATGATCACTCGGCCGTAAAGGTACCAAATCAGAAGAATAGGGGGCATGACCGAGCAAATCGTACCTCAAGCAGGTGCGTTGTCCTGGTAAAAGATGATTTTTTCTTCTTCAATTCAGGCTTCTTTTCGCTAACTTTGACATCCAGGTGATCAAGAAGGTTAAAGTAATATTCGCCTGTAATTGTTCTGCCTCTTTCCAGGTAATCAATTAACAGGATCCCTTTGGCATTCAGAGCACATTGGCCATGATCTTTCCAGCAGATGCGATTGACCTCGCTTTCTTTGCAGTTAAACCACCGGCTTACGCCAAACCCACTGCTTTAACTGCTGTTTGGTTTCTGAAGTGTAGTGGTGGACCCATGTCTCATCCATGGTGATAAATCGCCTCACAAAATCGGTTGTATCCGCCTTGAATCGGTCCAAACATTGCTACGAATTTCGTTTGCGCATTTGCTTTTGATCCGTACCCACCTTGCGCACCCTAACGCTTCTTGGAAGATGTTTTGCACTTTTTCTTCTGATATGCCCACACACCTTTACTCGCCTATCGTCCAACACGATATTGTGCACTTTTTCGATTTGCATCATCTTCGAGCGATGTGCGATCACGTTTAAATTCAGCTGCCCATTTTATAACTGTTGAAATTAAAGGAGGAGAGTTCTCGTAAACCTTTGTCAACTTCGGATAAATTTCCTTAGACATTAAGGTAGTTTTCCTCGTAAAACGGGTTTATCTTAAGAATTAAATGAAATTGAAATATAGGATTAATAAAAGGGTATTTTACCTAATTGAAAAAAAACAATTTTTTTTTGTCGTCTGTGAAACGAGATATTAACAAATTGTGATAATTAACATTGTCGATCAGTCATGTATGAAAGACGTGTGCATTCATTTCGGAATATCTCGAAAACGGTTCTTACGGTATTTTTAAAAACTAATGCAATATGAATAAGAGTATTAGAAAATTTTAAAAAACCTTGAATTTTTTTACTGTTTTGTTAAAAAGATATTGATTTTTGAAAGTTTACTAGGTCTGTTTGGTATTAAAAAATAATATACATTATTTTATTATTTTTCTTTACGCAATCGCCCTTATGAAAGGTGTATTTTAGGACTAGGTGTGTGTACAGTCTCCTACAAAAATAATATTTTCAAGCATTGAACTTTGGTAACTAACTTTTGGTAAAGCGTATTCGATCTCATTTGGAACGGCTCTAAATTTGGGGTCCAATTAAATTACTGCATCACGAATTAAGCTAAAATAGGAAAAAATATAATGTTTCGTACTGATACTAGTAGTAGCCCGTTCAACAATCAATTTTTGTCAGGAAGAGATGGGCGAGTCGGCGCGGATGGCATGGAAGAGACGAAGATAAAAGATGTTCATCCTAATTTCGATTTAATTTGTGAATGGGCCGGGCTTTACGTACTATAAGGCGATAATTTTGTGTGCCACTGTCGCGAGTAAACTACCTTAAGCGAACAAGTTAAAGCTTGGCATAGGAACTAGTGACAAGCGCCTAGGCAGGAAACGTAAACTTTCGTCGATTGGGATGCCATCTCTCGAGAACTTTTTACATTACCCTCGTATCTAATACATGTACCAACCAGGTTGAATGATTAATTGGTACTATAGGTGCTAAAATCGAATATTTAATTTATTTTTCGTGACACTCTATATTACACATATTCGTTATTTGTCTTCCAGTAACTGATTTGGGGAATGATACGTTGCCACCTCCGGGATTACAGCGTATGGTACCGGGTCAAATGGAACAAAACGAGATTGGAGGGAGAAGAATGGACGAACCTTTGCCCGGTTTCAGCAGAATGGTTTTGGGGCAGAATGAAAGTGGACCAAATATTTCAAATGAAAGTAAGTTTTTCTTCTTATAAAAACCCATAGAAAATAGTATATTAGAGCATAAGTGGATATTTAGGTCTTTAAATAAATAAAAAGGCTCATTTATAGCAATAAATTTATTACATATAAATACATACATTAAGAACAATTTTCTTTTTTATTAATTTAAGGGTAAATATATGCTGAGGTTATGATGACATATAATAGAAGAATAGAGACACGTACTCTCACGCCCCATATGTAAAACGCGCACTTGGCGCGAGACACTACTGTGTCTCAAGACCTATGAATTTTGCAGCTGTTTATTTATAAAACTTAAAACACTACTTTTTTGATGATAAAATTGCAACCTGTATAATAATTTTTAACATAATCTAAATAATTAAAAAAGTTATTTTATTTATTATAACATAAAGATGATTTCAACACACATGAATTTTTTAAAGCAACTTCGCCGCCCCAAAAAATTTGCGTTCTGAGCATAAGCCCCGAGTGCCCCTACTGTAAATCCGCTACTGGGCGTGAAAATAACTTTTTGAGCAACCATGCATTTAACTTTTAAATAAAAATTCTTATTCTTCAACGTCTTCTACCTAAAAAAGGTATACGTGGTAAGAGTTAATTTGAGCAGCCGTTTTTAAGAAATCTGGATTTCAAAAATTCCCTTTGTGTATGGCCAGGTCTAAATTATTGCATTAATTTAATGCCTTCACTTCAAATTGTTTTAAATGTCACTAAATAATACCTAATATGTATTTTGGCGTCCTGGCGTCTTAGTCCAATCAGTATAGTTTTTTTGGTAATTAATGTTTACTAAAATCAAAAATCCAACCAAATTTTTTTCAGGTAATTTTTTAAATATAACAAAAAGTACTGGCTTTTACTCATAAAACACCGTTTGTAGAGAATTTAAAAACCTACAAAATGCTTTTTGAAAAATCCCGATCCGACCGTTTTTCACCGAGAAAAGCCGGAAAAACGCTTAAAACAGACCCTTTTTTAAAATTCGTATCTCCGTTAAATTTCAATATTAAGGGCTGATTTTTTGGGAAATGATAGTCAATAACATATACTTTAAGCTGCCGAAAGATGAAAATTGTCGCATCAATAGTTTGTATTCAATCGCACTATAAACAAATTAGGCCCTTATCTTGCAAGTGCCGTGAATATTAGGCAAATGGTTCGATTTGAATTTTTAAAACGGCTTTTTAAAGGTGAGATTAAAAGCTACAAATTGTATATCTCACATTTTCATATAAGTTTGGAAAACATTGTTAAAACTGCTTGTGAACCTAGCGCGTCGATCGAGTCAACCGTGGAGGGGGCACCCAGCAGTGGATACGCAGCCTGTCTCTCGCTTCTTCTTCAGTGGGGCGTCATAACTTAAAAACTAGCGGGCTCCGACAAAAATCGGCAATTGATCGATAAGTAAAAAAACACCTGACAAACTTACGAGTCTAGGGCTTTTCCAATATACTTAACACTAATATATACTTTACTTAGTTGAAGGCTGTATAGCTATTTTCTCTATTCACAATCACAGAAGACTACACAGACACTAAAGTCAGTTCTGCAGACACTCCTTGATTACTTAGTCCATTCAAAAGAACCTTTTTCTATTTAAAACTCGCAAATCAATAAAAATAAACTTCAGGAAAACACAGGAAAAGCCAAACAGGAACTCGAAAACACGAACTTACGGTCAGCCATTGGAAAAGGACGTAACGCGTAACTAAAGTCGATAAAATCTGTTGCCAGCTTGAAGTGAATTTAAACATTTCTAAATAAAATTGCCTTTAAGTTCTATATTTATAATAAAAAATGGGCATAAAAATAAATAGATTACTAGATTTGGCTTTAAAAAATTAATAATTTAAAGATAATTTTGCTACATAAACCATTTTTTATTTATTTTTATTTGGTTAAATACGTTTCGCATTGCTACATTTCGCCCGCAAAGGAATTTCGCAGGCGGAATATGGCAATGCCGCTTCAACGCGCGTAGGAATTTTACAACCGGTTCGTTGATAAATGGAATGAACCTGATTAGGTGTAGTGCGACGTTGTCCTGGATTTTCTTAAGTGTTTTGTGGTGTTTTTATTAAAACTATCTGTTAAAACTATTTACAAACTTGTATTAAAAACTCTAAAATGGTGCGTGAATGTGTTTTGTGTAAAAAATTGGACTATTTACACGAAGATGTGTCTTTTGATAGGTAAGTTAAGTTCTGTTTGCTAGGCAATGTTTTTACCAAGGTCAGTGGCCTAGATTTACAATAGCCTGAAGGAAAGTAACTAGACCAAAAGTTATTTATGCATTGTACTTATTATTTTTATTAGAATATTATCGAATTTATTAGTTTGTGAGTAGGTTTATAATATTGTGGGAGAAATTATACATTATACAAAAGGATCTTCTAATATTTTAGGTTTCCCCCAGATCCAATGACAAGAAACATTTGGTTTTCTCTTGTGGGAATTGAAGAGGGACAACATTTACCAAAGCACCCTGTGCTAAGCTCAGACCATTTTGATCCACAGGATATTTTGATTAAGGCAAACAATAGCAAATATTTAAGGCACTGGACCATCATAAAAAAATTTACCTCATATATTTTACAATCAATCTGTTGATGGAAGGTAATTATTATAGACTAATACATTCAAATTATTGTTAACGTTGTTTTGTATATTTACGAATCTTCGTAAACTTTGGTTCTTGATTTAAAAAACACTTCATTTCTTTGGTGTAGGACTATCTAATAACGTTTGAGCTTTTATGTTTAAAACAAGTACATCTTTTTGACTCCACTTTATTGGAGACTCCCCCTAGGAAAGTGAAAGGGTATGTAATTAATATGGTCTTACAAAATCAGCAAAAGTTTTCTAAAGGTTTTCACGTATTTATTTTTTTAATTTAATTAACTTTTAGGGATGAAGACATATCCATGGATAATTGGGTGTATGATTTATCGAAAAATTTGACCACAGCGAGCGCTGCAATCAATTTAGCTGTCCCCAAAATATATTTTGCAACATGCCAATACAATTTTTCGAAATTTTGAAAGATAATGCTTCATTTTGCGATTTTCTGAAAAAAAACAAATTTGACAACTAAAAAAAGACACGTGATCATCCTTATACAGGGTGCCACAGATTCAAGTACATGCATGGGGATTTTGGAAACCGGAAGAGATACAAAGTCGGTTAAATTATTAAAAAGTTGCGCATTTAGGTGCCTAACAACATGCCGTTTAGAAAGTTGTAAAATTCCGAGTACTTCCGGAGATATCCGGAAAAAACCGAAATTTGCCGATTTCGTTTTTATTTTTTCTGACGTTATTTAAAGAGATATGGAAAAATAAAAGACACTTTTTCATGGCCACTCTACAAAACAGCGTTGAGAGATTTTTGGTACGATGTTTCGTTTTCGTTAAACCATCATCAACATTATTTTTTAAATACGGCACTCAATTGTTCATTGCATTTTTTTTGAAGCAGTTATAATCCCAATTACAATGATGTATAACACTTAATATTTTTCTGTTAAATAAACATATTTTCCATAAGAGACAATGAGTTAGAAAAGGAACGCACAACATTTCTTATAGGGGCGTTTCATATTTGTTAAAAAATATTAAGTGTTATATATTTTTGTTATTGGAATAATAAGGGGTTCAAAAAATGAAATAAAAAAACCAGGTCCGTATTTAAAAAAATAAAGTTGATGATGATTTAACGAAAACGAAACGTCGTACGGAAAATCTCTTAACGCTGTTTTGTAGAGCTTAAAAAGTGACCACGAGAAAGTATCTTTTGTTTTTCCATATCTCTTTAAATAACGTCAGAAAAAAATAAAAACGAAATCAGCAAATTTCGTTTTTTTTTCGGGTATCTCCGAAAGTACTCGAAATTATGCAACTTTCTAAAGTGGATATGGTTAGTTACGTAAATACACAACTTTACCATAATTTAACCGACTTCATATCTCTTAAGGTATCCCCATGCATGCACTCGAATCTGTGGCACCCTGTATACATTATTTGGCATTATTTTTCAAACAAAAACTTTTGGCAAAAAAAAATTACCCGAATTAATTGGGGAAAAATTTTCCCATTTGATGCGGACTTTATGGTGGACACTGTATATTATCTTAGGAATAAGTAGATAATTTTTTATTTTGCCTTATATCTAATATTTTATGTTATTTTTGTGTACCGTATATAATAAAAGTATCCCCAGTTTTTGTCTTTTTTTTATTAATTTGTGGCCCACATTATTCTAAATTTATAGGAGAAAAGTAATTTTGTTTAAATAACCAATACACCAAAAAATTTTAGTTATTTTTAGAATAAAATATTTTATAACTATTTATGTTGCTAATCAATATTTTTTAATAAACTAAAATTAAAAGGATCACCATAATTAGAACCATTTAAAAATTAATATTTTTAATAAATTTATATCTAATCGAAACTTCTAACATAAACCATACGCCACTGGTCTAAACTGCAAGGCTCCGTACAATGTTGCCTTGATCAGTCCTAATTTATCTTCTATCCTTTTTCCCCTTATATGATTTTATTGATAATGTCTGGGACAAAACAAAGTGTCACTTATGAATGAAATGTTAAGTCTTTTCTTTCTTTCGTCTGAGGGAAAAGCCCTAAACCCAAAAGTCGTTCGGCTGAGCGGGAAATTTGAATTTACCTCTTATCTGCGTGCATTTATCAATTTTTTCCTTTTTTTCTAATTTTCAACTTGTAGTTGGAAATGTATAAAATTTGCAGTTACTATTTCTGCCAATATTCTTGCATTTAACTACACAACAACTATTATGCACCTTTTTTAATATTTTAATCTAATTGTTTACATTTAAATCAAACATGATTTAACGAAAATTTGACCACAGCGAGTGCTGCAATCGAGTCAGCTGTTCCCACCATACACTCAGCTCCCTGCCACTAAGCTAAGTTTTTGAGTGCCTAGGTTTTTTGAAATATTTGGAAATACATTTTTGATTTCTATTTTGTGTTGTTACAATAATTTAGACCTGGCCATACACGAAGTGAATTTTTTAAATCTAGATATTTTATTTAAATCAACTCTTAGCACATATACTTTTTTTAAGTAAAATACGTTAAACAATGGGGATTTTTAGTTAAAAATTAAATACAGGGTGGCTCACAAAATTATTTCGTTTAATATGTGTGTGCAATGTGCAAACCAAAACCAAATTGAGTTTTTAACCCTCTGTATGTCTAAAATCATCCGCTTTCGGACTGAAGTAAGTTCGATCGGATCGTCATGTTTAGCCTCAGGAATTAGTGTAGCATATTCCGCACCTTTAAGAGACACCCTATATAATATACTTAATTTTTATTTTTACGTAGATCAGACCCAGTTTGACTTAAATGGTCCCCCAGAAGGCCTTCATCGGATGATACCTGGAGAATCAAGTTCGCCCGAAACGTCTTTGCATCAACAAAACATCGAAGAAAACGACTCTGAACTTGAGTTGAACCAGTTAACTCAAAACGCTACTGCGCAGCCTCCTAGATCTGCTACCATCGGCGCCGATACTCCACCTATCGTTCAAAATCCTCCAATTCTACCGCCACCTTCTCAGCCCAGTTTGTCAGCCAATCGTTCGGAAACTATCGGCGGTGATTTGGCTCAACCTTTGGGTAAGGACCAGAACCAACTTAATATTTTTTCCTTTTTAAATCTTGTGTCGTAACAACGACAAAAAAAATAATAATTAAGGTAGTTGTATCACGACAGTCGTACTAAAAAGTATACAGTACAGTCGGTCAGCCATCGCGCAGTGGGAAGAAGTGTCACTGTGCCACCCAAATTACTCTACAGCTCATATAGTTCAACCGTTAAAGGTTTTTTTGCTTTTTGCTTGTATTTGCTTATCGATTCCTTTTTTTTGGATTTTTGATTTGGGTTTTTATATGTCGGAAATTTGTCTGCAAACCTTGCTTTTTATAAAAAAAAGAATTTTCGGCGCAAAAATAATCAAGATTAGATTAAAAAAAAATTCTTAAAATTCTTCTCTTGGTAAGCCCCAGAAAATGCCTGAAAATGAGGTAATACATTTTTGTTATTCTTACAAACGTCCATAATCTTCCAAAATTTTTTACTCATAAAACGTGCAGAAAAATTTTGATTTAATAAAATTGTTCAGAATCATTCAAGGATAACGGATAATTTTATTTAGAATTTTTAAACACATTTTCGGATCTCTGGAAAAATGGCCAAATAGAAAAATATTGAGACTTATGCAAACAAAAAATGTTTAACTTTTTTCTAGATTACGACAGACATGGTGTTTAAGCATTTATTAAGGTAATGATCCCAAAGACTCTAATCTATATATTTTTTTCATAGCTGACATATTTTTCGGTAAAATATTGGTTAATTTAAATAATTATTTATTAATAAATACCCGTTATGTCGAAAATGGCCGCTTTTACAGAACAATATTTTTTACACAAAAAGTATTCAGTGTCATTCAGGAATATGGGTGAATTTTTTGAGGATTTTTGCGTAAGTCTTAAAATTTTTCTATTCAGCCATTTTTCCAGAGGTCCGAAAGTGTATCCAAAAATTCTGAAAAATATTATTTATATTCTTTGAATGATTCTGAACAATTTTTCCTGCATGTTTTATGAGTCCGTCCCACTGCGTCGTTACTCCTTAAGCCCACAAATTTTTGCTCTGACTGTACTATTTCCAGCCAATTCCGTACGTGCTTGTTTGTAAAATCTGACAACTATGTTTTTCAAAAACAAACAGTAAATTCTGACGCATGCTTTATTGGCGGGTTAAATATTTGCGTTGTTGCCAGATTGTTTTTGGTGTATTTCTTCCACGAGTTCAATAAGTTAATTTGTCAA